>VZRR01005151.1:178382-508832 GCA_013398015.1 Oreocharis arfaki | reverse complement strand
ATTAATCCTGGTGTCAGCCCGGGGGGATCCCGGGGCTGCGGTCAGGAGGGAGCCGGGCCAGCCCGGGTGATCGCGGCTCCGCTGGTAACTCGCTGCCCCCCCTCCCTTGCTCCTTCCGTCGCCCGGTCCCCTCCTCTGCCCGGCTCCGGCCGGTGTTCGCCATCACTTCGGGCAAGTCAGATGTTTGTTTGGGGTTTTAATTGGCTGCAAAATATTCCTGGCGTGTTGGGATGGTCCGGCATTGTTGTGAATGGTGGAGCTTCCCCCCTCCCGCCCTCCTTCCTCCCACTCCCCCCTCCTCCAGCTCGGGAGTTTGTGTTTGCATTGCCAAAATGTTACTTTATCTGTCTCCGGAGATTGTTAGCAAATGGCTAGTGTTTGACATTTTGTGGAAAAGAGATGTTTAAATGGATAATAATCCCTCGGTTGTAATTCCCATTTTTGAAGTAATTGAACAAATTCTTCATCTCTTGTTGACTGTACATATTTTTCTGGTGTTAATAGGCTGGCAAAAAATATTGCTTGTCTAACTTATTACAAACAATATTTGCTGAGCAAATACTGCCTGCCTTGTCTGAGCTAAGTTAAGCAGAGCAGGAAATTTAATATTTTCAGAGGGGCATTGACAAACTATGACTTTGGCTTTTGATTTTTATTTTGTTTGTGTACGAGGGGAAGAAGTGAGTTGTCGAGAGGAAGCACCTAACAAGTTGCTCGTTGGGTGTAATAACTTGAATTCCCAGTAAATATGAAGCAATCCTGGTGCCTTTGCCCACTTTCTTTGACATACCATGGTGAAAACGTGGGCAGAGTTTTGGGTGCTCTCCCTACTTTGGATTTCCTGCCACTTGTGTCTCTAGTAACCTGTGTTACAGTAGTGAAGAGTTCTGCACGGGCTAATGAATACTCTCAGATTTGCCCTGGGATCTTCAATGTCTCTGGCTCAGACTTTGAGGTCCCATTTTGTTTGTGAGCTTTGCTGCTCCCCAGCCCACCCCTCCTGCCGTGCAGGCCTCTGATGGCATCGTGGTTGTTGTGAGTTTTTTGCCTGTGGAGCCAACTTCTCAGAGTCCCAGAGATGGTCCCTGTGTGCCCGTGGAGGTGTCAGCGATGGCCTTGGCCATCTGCCCTGGTGTCAGGACCCTTGCTGGGGGAGCCAGGGGTTCTGCTCAGCAGGGACATTTAGCCCAGTGGTCCCTGAGCAGCTCTGGGTGTTCAGGTGCTGGAGAGGGAAGAAGGTTTGTGTTAGCTTGGTGATGGCTGTCCTTTGGCTTTTTGCGTTGTCGTTTGTGGGGTGTTGTCCTAATAGGAAAGCCGACTACTTTGTGTATGCAGAACTGATAATGAGCAAGCAATCTGCTTTCGTGTGCCTCTAGACCTAGCCCTAGACCTCTCTGTATAACCTTATTTTTTTTTTCTTGGGCGTGCTCTTAGTCAAATATGCATCAGCAGATAGGTCCAATTAAACCCCTGAGTCTCTACTGAGCTGTCAGGGAAGAAAGTAAAATTCATCTTCCTGCAGAAATTTTTTACTGTGGTGAGCACATCATCAGGAAATAGAATTCAAATGATAGTGCAGTCCCTCCAGGCTGATGGGGGAAACTCTGGGCTTTTCAGATGAGGTTAGCCTTGTTACTGCATCACCCAAACCGTAACCTTGGTAATAAGGTGCACAAGGGTAGAAAGTGACCTTAAATATCTGCCACCCTAAGGTACTTCTGTTTGTGGAAGCACTTCTGGTTTTTCTTTAGGAAAAAAAAAAAAAAGGCTTTGCAAATGATCCACTTCAAAATTCTTGCAAAAAACTTCAGTACCACCTGAAACTAACCGGTTTCTACTGTATTTACCAACATCAGAGAACATCTTCCTGAAATGAACTGGTATCTAGTATGTTTACCAACAGGTCAGAGAACACCACCTGAATTTAACTGATTTCTACTATATTTACCAGCTTGTTAGAAAACATGAGCACCTCTGCAACCATGGTGGTCGGCACCTCAGAGGGAAAAGTGTGAGCGGAATTCACCTGTTTCACACCAACCAGGTGTGCTGTATTTGAGGTTGCATTCTTGGATGTAATGATTGTGTGCATTTCCTAAATCCCTGTAACTCTAAAAAGAAGAAAATACATTGTGTGGATTTTTCCATGCAGCACTGCCTTGGACCATGGGTGATGTCTGGCAGATGTGATGCAGTAGCAAGAGAAGGAGATGGTTAAGGCAAAAGTATTTTAAAGCAGTATATGCCCATGTAAATGACAGAAATGGCAAGGTCATTTTGTGTGGTGTGGAGCTGTGTTCTCTGGTGAGCTTGACTGCAACAGGTGGTTTTGTTCTCTTTTGGAGGAAATCTGTATTTTGGTGTACATTGTTTTTTTAGGAGGACTTAAAATCTGTTGTAATGTTATTTTTAAAATAAATTAAAATTGAAATCTTCTATGTTTCTGAGGGGGAAGAAAGTGTAAAAGCGAGTACATGGTCTAAGGACAGTACTGAACTAAGAAAGTATTTTATTTAGTTTTTTAATCCTAAAAGCAGCTTTTGTTGTGTATGTGGTGGCTGATTGTGGTGTTCTAGGTTGGTTTGTTTCTTGATGTCACAATGATCTCTGGTTATGTTTAATAGACTAAGCTTTGGGTTTCCCCTTGGAAATGAAATTTCTCAATGTTTAGGTAGAACTTAATGGTAGAATCATTTAGGAGAGGTAAGGTGGTTTTTGGTTTGTTTTTCTTTATATCTCACCATATTGTGAATTCCCCTTCCCCACTGAAGCAAGTTCTCACGGCTGGTGTTCCTGTAAATAAGGGGTGCTTTATAGAATAAATAGATGTATTCTTCCTTTGTGTTGACCTGGGAGTATGAGCAGTTAAGGTTAATACTGAGGGCTGGCTTTGAGGTCTCCTTTAGCTCTCTGGTGTGAATTTTAAGCATTTTGGATTTTAACTCGTGTGGCAGTGTTTCCTTTGGCAGTTGTCATCTGAAAATCATGTGTCTTGTTTCGGCGATACTTGTGACTCGACTTACATATCTCCTATGCTACCATATTCCAAATAAAGACTGAGTTGATTATGTATATAGTTTTTTTTTTTAATTAATTAAAAAGGAAAAAAAAGCCCCCAGACAAACACGCAGCAGCCTCTTTCTGTGTATAAGAAGTTAAAACTTCTCCTTTCTCTTCCTTCCTCTGGATCTTCTTTAAATCCAGCTCAGGTTTCATGCAGGTTACAGCTGATTTGTGTATGTGTGTGTGTGTGCAGTGGTGTTTTGTTTGGGGTTTTTTAATACCCAGCTGCTCACCACGACTTTGGACTTAACCTGGAAATGTAGTTTGCTCTGACCCCTTGGCTTGGGGTGGTCAGTGAGACAGGCAGCTGCTGGAGAAACCATCAGGTGCTGATGCTGCCCAGGAGATGGTTGCTGTGCCAGGGGTCAGGAAAGCTGGCGGGCTGAGGAAAGGGGGATTTCTCCCTGCCTTCCGAAATGAATGGTGTGGATGTGAGCATGTGTGTATATTCATTATGTTCAGATGAAGCTGCTAATTATTCTTGAAGGTGATTGGTGAATCAGAGCGAGAGAATCTAAATGAGTGAGTCGGTAGTTGAGGGCTCTCTCTGATCATAGCTGTTCCTTTCAAGTATGAAAAACAGCGCTAAAAGGGAACTTCATCAGAATGTTAATGAATGCGATCTTTGAGAGCAATTGTTCTCCCAAAGTAGTTGAAAAGACAAGGGGTTGTGTTTTCTTTTTGGCTGTTGTTTATCATTTTTACAGATTCCAGCAAAGCTTTGGAGCTCTGAATGGAAATTTTAACTTTCTTGAGGGAGGGGTGCCTGTGTGTACGGGGTTTTTTGAGGAATGTTTAACCTATTTATAGAACCTTGTGGAGAATCCGTGCTCAGATGTGTGCGGAGTGATGTGTTGTGTAGAAGCAGCTCCCTGAGCTAAAAGGGGGCAGACCTTGACTGGGTGCACGTGGTGTTGAAGTGGAGATGCTGCCCTTACAAGCTGAGCTGGGGCCCAGCTGTGCCCCAAGGAGATTAATGCTTTACCCACTCTTACTGTTGTGTGTATCCAGAAGTCTGGCAGTGCTGGCTCTCAGTCCCTTCTTTGCTGTTTGTGCTTGAGTGGAGCAGAGTTCAGAAAGCCTATTGGTGATAGCAGACTCCTGGACAAAATCCTAAGTTCTCCAGCTGTCATCTTGATAAGGCTGTTTTCACTTGTGTGTTGTACACTGTCCTGTTACTGTTGCTCTGATCCCTCATTCATAAGAAAACCAATGTATTTAGCTGCAGCTTCCTCTTCCAAAGATTTTGTGCTAGTTCCACTGACCCAGCGATGTAACTTCTGATTTGTCACCACCTCTCTCTACATCTACTTTGCAGCTTAGTTTTTTCCATAGCTAGCTTGTGTTTTAAAACAAGTTTCTAGATATTTACATATTTTTTCCTTCTACTTAATTGTCAAGTGATGGTGTATCAAGCTAGCATTTCTGATGGCTGCTTATTCCTCTTAAAAAGTACTTTTAACCCCAGGAAAGCTAATGATCTTAGTGATAATGCTCTAAAGGCTCTAAATGCCTTTTGGTTTTCCTGAAGGCTTGCTAGTCTCCATCGATTTGTTCTCTTAGCTGTTGATTTTCTTTTTGCATCTTGTCTGAAGCAGGTGCTTAAGGTATCTTTGTTGTTGTTGAGGAATCAGAGGTGATTAATGCAGAGCTAAAGTAGAGGAGGAGAGCTCTGGAAATCCTGAAGTATCTGCTCAGCTGGGCCAGGAACTGAGAGGAGCAACGCTCCCTGCAAACCATGGTCGAGGGTGGGCTGTGGTAAGGAAGGATCCAGCTCTTCTGCTGGATAGGGAATTCTCTGTCTCATCAGAGAAACCTGCCAGGATCAGAAGAGTGATGGGGTGCGTGGCAAGTACAGCCCCTGACTGGGGCCATCTCTGCAGCCAAGGTCAGGGCACCTTTAGTGCACATGAAGTGGCTGCTGGGGTGTTGGAGGGAGGAAATTGCTTGGAAATCCCAACCAAGCTCAGGGGTCACCCTCATCCCTACATGAGGTTTCATTTTTAACTCAAATTACACTTGATTCTGTCTATCTGGGTGTTTTGAAAGACCTCTTAATATCCTACCAGTTTTTCCAAAGTAGTTTCCCATAGTCTAGCTGCTCAGGCTTTCTTGAGCACCCTGAAACCTGGGGCAAAACATGAGGTGAAGTTGGCTGAAATGTCAAGTAGACCAACCATCACAGAGAAACTGAGAACATACATTCAGTTTTAAAATTAATTAGAATCTATAGTATTTTTAAAAAATATAAGGTACTCTGTATTGCACAGGTAAGATTTTTTTTTTTGCAGTGAAAGGAATATAATAGAATTAGTGTTCCACTTCACTCAGATAATGAATGTTTACTTGCAGTAGTGCATTTGACTTCATGCCTAGTAAGAACTGAAAACTTTACTCTCAGTATGCTAAGAAGATGCACTTTTTATCGTTTATCTCAGTTATTTTACAGAATGAGACTGACTATCAAAATGTTACTCTCTGGGAAAACAGCAGTGAAGAAGGGAGCTGGGTAGGATGAGATCAGCCTGGTGTTTCACATCGTTTCTTTGGTAGATGGCTGCTTGCTCTGCAGAAGGGCTGAGGGTCATGAAACTGCACTTGTGTAAAAATTCATTTAGGTACAGAGATGCAGCACTGTGGCTGGAGACACACTGATAGAAAGGTTTTTGGGGTTGTTTGCTTTTTTCCCCTTTTGGTATCCTCCTGCTTTCTTTGGGTGAGGTGTGAAATTCTCCAGGCACAGCCATAGCAGGCTGCTCCCCTGTGCCAGGCTGAGCTAGGTCTGGTGGGCTTTGCATGCACACAGCTCCCAAGCTTGTGTGCACTTTGGCTGGGGGGAGTGTTGCCAAAACGTGCTTGTTGCTTCAGCTTCTCCAGCGGCTGGGCTTTGTTCTGGTGGTGCAGCTTGTGGAAATATTGTGTAGTTTGTCTGCAGTGCTGCAGCAAGTACTCGAGAGAGAACAGTATCAGCAGAACTGAAATGCTGTTTCCTGCTTGATGCAGTTTGGTTTGTTTTTTTTTTTTTTAAATAAGGATTTGAAATACAGTGTGTAGGGTATGCGTCTTGGTATCAGTTGTAGGTGAACATCCAGCTCTAAGTGAGAACAATTTCCAATTCACTGCACTTTAATGCCTCCAGTTTATCATGGTAAATGTATAAAAGAGTTTTATGTAGGTGAAGTGGCTCTTGCTGTTTAAATATCTCCTGGCTCTACTGTGTTCAGCACTACGGGGGCTGTGACTGTTCTAGCCACGCTCTTCAGAGAGAAAAGAGTTGGAGCACAGTGTTACCAGCCCTGGTCCATCTCCTTGAGAAATAGTCTCTTTTCCAGAACTAATGAACTATTAAGAATGCTACTCTGATGCTGAAAGGAGAATCAGTCTTTATGTTCTTAAACCAAAAACATTTAACATGCAGGCGAGGGTTAAACAGCTCCCGAGCCGCCCAGGCAAAACCGGCCTGTGTGTAGTTGTCGGTCCAGTTCCTCTGGTGCAGGAGTTGTGAAAGCTGGGCAGGTACGAACTGTGCCGGCTGCAGGGCTCCCACCCTCACCCAGCCAGGCCAGCAGATGTGTCGAGCCCCAGTGACAGGGAAAGAGGTACCTGTCACCCTTTGCAGCTTAATTATTTTGTACTGCATGACTGGACGTGAGGTTCAGCAATACCTGGCTAACAGGAGCACAGGGGCAGCTGTGTGTGCAGCGCTTGGATGATCCAGGATGAGTGGAGAGTGTTTCCTTTGTAGCTCTGTCTTGCTTCGAGCCAAAAAGGGACTGAACTTGAACAAAAGTTGCATCTGCAAGGTCAGTGCTTGGCATGGATAAGGGGATTGAAGGGATCAAAATTATTTCCCTGCGCCACTGGCTGCAAAACATGGGCTTATGGCACCATTCCTGTCTCTCCCTTTGTGCTCAGAGAAAAGCTTTTTTAATCTTGTGCTGGCTATCTATAGTGCCACACAAACATGGCAATTTGAAGTTAAATGTTCTATTTTGGGGACTGCCGTGCACGGTCGGCAGGGCAAGGGAGCTGCGCTTGGGCTCCTCTGCCCACAGCCTGCCTTGCTCTCTCTTCTGCACAGGTTGTCATAGAGAGGAATTCAGGAAATACACATGCATGATGCAGTTGTGCCTGTAGTCTAAACGTGAAGCTTATGGTGTTTGTGGTTTGATATCATTGTGTTACCTTGCTCTCCAATGGGTGTTCTTTGTAGCTTCATAAAAATAGGACAGTAATTGTTTGCGGGTTTATTTTTCCCAATTTTAAATATAGATTGATTCACTCTGATGCTAGGGTGTCCCTGACCTAGCCTGTACTTAGTGATGAGATGCTGAAGTTAGGGAGAAGTGTGCAGCCCGAGTTGAGAAACAAATGGTAATTCAGAGCTGCTGGCTGAATGTTGGGTGGCTGCTGAAGGACACCCAGCTCGTTCCTTTAACCCCTCCTGTTGCTTAGTGAAGCTGCAGCTTCTTTCCTGGGAGCTCTTATTTGTAGAGAGGAGCAAAAACCCCCAAAGAGTTTCAAGGGAAGCAATGTCTCAAACCTTACAATGACATCAACTCCATCAGGTAGTAAAATGCATTATTGCTTGATGTTTTGGTGACTCATAAATGTCTCTTGCACTTCTGTGGAAGAGAGGATGTGCATCCTCTTAGCTCCATTTAGCCTGAGCACATACCTGCACTCAGGGAGAGCGAGACTCAGGATGGTGTGCAGCTAAGAGATGTTTATGGAATCAGTCAAACTTGATATAAAATAATTATGATGTTTTGACATCTTGTTAATAACTTGCAGCCATTGGAAGAAATGGAATCGCGGCATTCTCGGTCCTTGATGGAACCTTGGCATTTCTTTCAGATTGTAAAATTAAAGAAAAAATGTGAAAGCCATTAAAATAGTTGGATGTGATGCCTGGAAAAAATGATGGGCTGCTTAATTGAAAAAGTGCTTCATTCTGATTGAAGTTCATTCCGGTTCAGTTCTGCCCATTTCCCTGCATCTGTAATGGAGAAGGAAAAGGGCTGATTCCCCCAAAATCTGTCTGTGAGAGTGTTTTGGGTGTCACTTGGTTCTTCATCTTATCTGTGAATGAAGTGGAAGGAAATCCTAGTGAGCATTAGACATGAGAGAAAAGTCTTGTCACCTGTAATGACTAAAATCCCCTGAAGTGTTGCCAGCGTGTACTTTAGGAATCATATAATTATATGATTATTGAAAGAGACATAAAAGACCTCATGGCAAAACCCTTAGAAAGGGGGAGGGAGGGAATCCGTATGCAAATGAAGATATGCAGAATTTGCTCTCTCTCTTTTTTTTTCCCTAGTTATTTTTCAGTCCAAAGCTCAGTAATTGCTTTTATGGGGATTACTTAATAAAACTGGGGCATGGAAAGGAGGGAAAAATTGTTTATGCCGAGTCACAGGCTTGGAGTCCCATGGAGCTGGAGTAAAAATGGATATTTAAAAGTAAAACTGCAAAGTGGGTTTTCTGCTAAGAGAAAATAGCTATTTGTTGAAATGTTATCCTACAATAAAAGTGTTTTGTGGTCTGGCGGTTAAGCAGAGGGGTCCGGAAGTTGAGATAATGGGGTTTTCTTTCTGACTCCGCTACAAGTTTCCTCTCGCCGAGCTCTGGGCGAGTTCTTTCATCGTTGTCTGTGTCACCTCGGCTGTGCCATTGCTGGGGTACCCGGTGGGAGGCTGGATTTGCCGCTCAGGGAAACTCCTGGCACCCCTCTGACGTGGTGGAACTGCCTCTCCAACCTGACGTGCATGCTGTGTTTGTGCAGGAGGTGATGGGAGAGCCTCTGATGTCAAAATCTCCTCGTACAAACTCCTAGGGAAATGTTTCTCCTCTGCCCCGCACCAGGGGTGTGTGTGGTGTGTGTGAGAGCCTTTTGTGTGGCATGTCCCGAGCAATGCTGTGCCTTTTGTGTGGCATGTCCTGAGCAATGCTGTGCCCTGCTCTGGGCACTGCTGATGGTGCAAATGCAGCCTGAGGTTTTCCTGAGCTCTGGTACTCCTCTCAGAGTTAAAATACAGGCCTTGACTTAGGGCTTCTTGAGTTCCCCTAAGCTTCATTGGCCCTTCCTGATGTTCTGGATTTATAATCTTGCTTCTCGTAGCAGCAGCCGTGCATGCATTTACCAGGAAACTCTCCTGATGCAGAACAGACGTATCTCAAGAGAGGTTTTGTTGCAAGATAGGCAAAAACCGCCTTCCATTTTTCTCAGGCTTAACTAAAGCACTTGGTGCATTAAACAAAAGGAAAAAAACCCCTGTCATACTGCTATTTGTTACTATATAACTATTCAGTTACTGGATATTTTGCAGGATCTCTCCAGGAAAGAACACCACCATTTACTCCAGTACTCTAGTTTGATGCTGAATAGTACAAAGTTGTGATACGAGTTTGCTGGTGTGATTTTTATTTTTTTAGCTGAAAATGACAATGGTTTTCCAACCAGATGGGTTTTATAACTTGCCTGCCATCAGCTCATCCATCAAACTCCACAGAGATCTGTACGTTCGTGTCAGTGTGCACATGGCAATGCTGCTGATTGCATCAAACTGATAACCCTCTTCGAGCCCTACTCCCACTCCCTGGGCAGCCCTGGGTGGGTTTGGCAGCAGGAGGAGTGGGTGGGGGTTTATTCCCAGCCTGTCCCTGTGGGTACTTGATGGCAGTGTGGAGCTGAGCTGTGTCCCCAGCTCCTGTCCATGGCTGTGGAGGTGGCTGCAGGGTTGATATAACTTGTGTGGGGAGTGGATACAGGCCCTGGTGTTTCAGTGCTATTTGTGTTGGGAAGAGGGTTAATGAAACAAGTGAGAGCCTCTGGGCTGCACAGGGTCTGTAACTTGATTTTGTACAGCTCTTTCATACTCACTCATGACGTTTCTTCCACGTCACTGGATGATGCTAAGTCACACAGGGTGTGTGACTTGGAAGTTAAAGTTTTAGCTGCATCTAGGCAAAAGTGCTTGTAAGGACTCAATCAGAAAAGGATCCCATGCTCATTACTAAGTCACTTGTACAGTTTTTAGGCCTTTTTCAACGAAAAATGCTCTTTTTAGCAGCTGTTGGAGAGAGGAGCCCCGTGGTTACCATCAAGCTCGTTTGCCCTGGTTAGAAAATGACCCTGTGTTTTGGCTGGTGTAGGACAGACCATTTCTAAACCAGAGGTTATGAACTGCTGTAACGGGGCCTATGTAAACTAATGTAAACTCCCAGGTGATACCTCAGACAAACAGCTATGTGCAGTTTGTTTTCTTGGTGAGTTCCTAAGAACTGTTTTTGAAGTTGGTCTCTTTTTTTGTAAAAACCCCACAAAACAACAAGCCCCAGCAGTTTACACAAGCTGTTTGTAGAGAAAGCATCTTTGGTTTCTTACTGATGCGGGGTGCTGTAGGGTGGCCGAAATCGCCGCTTTAACCCGAAAGCATCCCCTGCAAGGGATGCCCTGGGGGTGCAGCTCGGCACCTCGCAGGCTGATTTCCAACCCTGATGGTTGGCACTGANGATACAACAACCAATGGGGAGAGGGAAGGGGTGGAGTGGGGGACCAGGTACCGGACAGGTACTGCCTGATGGGAGAAGAAGTCTTTCCCTGTAACCTGAGTAGGGGGGAGCTTATTTGTTCTCTGAGTTCACCCACCAGCACAGGAGATCTCCTGGACCAGGGTTTTCTGGCATCTTGGCTTCTACCGTTGCCAGCTCACCCACCCCAACATCTTACCTTCAGCTGTGTTGTGTCCTGAGAAACACACAGATGGGTTGTGGAGTCTCTGAGTGTTGCCTGGTTCTCCTCTGCCCAGGAGATGCTCAGGGTTATATAATTATGAAGTTGCTGGTCTCTAAACACTGTAGCTCTTGTGCCACAGCTTTGAGGCCAGCCATGCCACTGGACTGTAAGATTATGAGTATTATTTCCCTTGAGTATTGCAGTGTGCTGTGTTGCTCAGGCGGAGCAGGCATGTGTGGGTTTCCAGGGGAGGCTGTTCCAGCCTCCCTCTTGGGCAGGAACGAGGTCTCTGGTTTCCTGATCAGCGCTTCCTGGTCAAAATGTATCAGTGGATTTTCTTTACCACTGCCAAAATAAATGCAGCAGACAATCCAGGGCCAGGAATGTCATCATCATCAGGTTACTGAGTTTCTGCCTGAAGGTCAGCTAACTGTGACTGCTACTAAATAGCTGCTTGCTGATATGCTGTCTGCAATCATACACCACGCCTGGTGGCATGTTTTCGGTGGAGTTTTGGCATGGAGCTGTGTGGCCCAAAGAGAGGAATGTTTGATGATACTTGTAAGGTTGATACAACCTGCAAAGATACTAATTTGACCTAAAGAAGGATGGAGTTTAAACAGTGACTGTTTATCTGTGTTAAGTACAATGTGCTGGCCATCCAAAATCGAATTAATTTGGTTTGCTGTCCTCCTGGGGCAGTGCCTGTCCTCTGTGGCATGGGATGGGGTCAGCACCTGGGGTGGTCTTGAGCAGAGTGCTGAGATGCTGTAATGCAGAGCATGTGTCAGCATCGGGGCTGGTGAATGGGCAGCTTCTGGTGGTGTTTCCTGTAAGCAAATAAAGCTTGCCTTCCCTTGGGGTGCTCCTTGGTTTGCTTTTTGTGTACTTCTGATTATCTGCTAGTTACCTGCAGGTGAATTTTCACTGTTCAGTGCACTTACCTGGGCAAAAAGGAGCAGCTACTGAAGAGGGGGAATAGATTTTTGTCTCAAGCAATAAGTGCATTCTCCTTGTTCTTTTATATCTCTTTCCTTTTGTGCACGTGTGTGTTAAAATTCCCATTCCCTGTTTATAAATGTTTAGCAGATGAAGTCACTTGTGTTTTTTCCCAGTATTACCTTTATGATGTTCTGAACATAAGCAAAATGTGATTATTCACTGAGTCTCTGCTGAATACTGTAGGAATAATGAGTCTGTGCCTACAGCATAAACCCAGACACATAAAGCATGCCAATAGGAATACAGACATGGGGGAAAAATGCGAAGTGTAGCTTCCTTTACCGGCTCTACTGGAGCATTCTCATACTTATTTTGAGTTAGGAGGAGGTCAATCATGATGTAAGACTGGCGTTTCTGATGTGAGGGAGCAGAAAGTGGGGAGAGTGTGGGGGTCCCTCCCCACCATGGGAAGCTGTGTCCTCTGGGGAGAGCGACAGCTCCCAGCAGTGCACTTTAACTGGTGAGCTTCTGGAACTGAAAAAACAGGGGGAAAAAAATCACCTGGCTTCCTGTCTTCATGGGGATCAAGCCTTTTCAAAAAGAGTAAATTTTGGTGTCTTGCAATGATGCTGGTGAGAGGAACAGAAACAGGCTGTGGAGGTTTTCCCACCTGGTGCATCGACATCCCTTTGGCTCTGCCTTCCCAGGCAGCTGCCAAACTAGAAACTTTGGAATGCTGTGTTTTGTGGGCTGCGGGTACCTTTCAAGAAGGTCAGAATTTGGGTTGCAGCTGAATTACAAAGTAAAACCTTTGCTGTGATGTGTGGAAATTTTTTTTAGACGTTCTTGTTCTTCTAATGATACATTGCCAAGCTTTAGAGTTGAATGAACTTTAAATATCACCTCTGTCTAGCAGCAGCTGAACTTTGTTTTCTACTTTCTTCAGCCTGAAAACAGAAATAGTATTGTGTCCTCTTTAGACTATGACCACTGAAAGGGTTTGTCTCTATTGTTAAAAAAAGAATGAGAATTTGGGTGCCTAATTACCCAGTGCTGCTCCTTTTAATTTTGAAAGTTCATCCTTTGCCCCTGCTCTTTTTAATGTAGATTTTCTAAACAGTATCTAAAAATGTGTGTCTAAAAGACCTAATTAGTGTTGATATTTCAATATCTGAACTTATAATTTAGCTTTTTTAATAGGGCACCTGGGTATCAGCACTAAATATGAAGAAAATTGAACCTATCCCAAAAGTGAGTGCATAGAATTTTAATTGGGGTTGAGGGTCAGAAACAGCCCTTAAACTTTAGACTGAATTATGTGTTTGGGCACTGCTTGTTTGGGCACACTTTGCTTGAGCGTTTCCCAGGGAGGGAGGGGGGGAAATCGTATTTGATTAATGCTTCGGTAATACCACGCTCACTTAGCCCTTATGGTTTTAGAAAAATTTGCCTGGGCAATGTTGTCCTGGCCGAGGTGGATATCTGCTTGGTTGATATTTTAAGTCTGATACAGCATTGTTCACACCTTCTTGGAATGTAATACAGGAATAAACGGGAAACCCAATCTCCTTAGCAGCCTGAGTCGCACAGACAGGCCCTGCTCTGAGACAGGGATTTATTTCATGCATGGTGGCCTAGACACGAAACAAATGTGTAGAAAAGGGAATTATGTAGAATTGAAAGTGACAATTATGCAAATATTCCAGTTGAGGAAGAAGTAAATTCTTCTCTTTTTCCATGTGCTCAGCTTCAGAGCTAACGAGCAGCCTCTTGGGGGTTTTGGTCTGTGTGTTTGTATCTGTCATATCTCTCTCATCTCGCTTGCTTCTTGTTCCTTTTTTTTTTTTTTTTTTTTTTTTTTTTTTTTTTCTTTTTTTTTTTTTTTGGTTTGACCTTATTTTCCCTTTTGTTCCATGGAGTCATTCAATCTTTGCACTGCCGGGTTTGTTTACCTTGCCAGAGGAAAATGTTAGCACCCTTCCATTTAGGAGCCCAGGGCTGCTGTCCTCAGTCCCTTGCAGCCCAGCACCGTGGCCTTCGCTCCCTGCCCAGGCACAGGAACATGGTGACTGATGGCATTCAAATCCCTTTATTCAATTGTTTTTTTGCTTTTAAAGGGAGGAGAAGCTGGTGAGGGAAGAAACAAGCTGTGAAAATAGGTCTGTGTTTAGATGGACACCCTTTTGCAAAGCTAAACAACTTGATCTTCCACGCTGCTGGGTAATTCCCACGCTTGCAGAAACAGGGGGAGAGTGAGCAGGGAGCTGGGGCTGTGACCACGTTAATCTGACATAAGTATGTGTTTTTGCTGAAGGGGATGGTCCTTTCCTGCCCTGGCTGCTTGTCCCGATTACCTCCCTTGTGCCAGAGCTAGCATTTGTGCTGCCAAGAAAACTAATTCCCTGGTTCCCTGATCTGGCTCGCTGCACAGCCACGCAAATGCCCTTCTGGCACGGGGCAGGCGGGATGCAGGGGAGGGGGGGATGCAGAGCAGATGTGTATTGATTAAAGAAACCCTGCAAATATGGCCTGAGCCTTTGGAGCAGGATTACAGCTACATGTTCTTTCTGTGTTTTAGGTCATCTTCTGAGTCGAGGGAGCTGCTGAAATGGGTGGTGTAAAACAATGATTGTGCTGGAGTGACTCTGGCCGGGGTTAAGCTTGTGGAGTTGGTCGTATATGGGGTAGTGGGGAGTGGCTGAGGGGAGGAGGGATTACTGGGAAAGAAAAAACCTCACTTGCAATTTAATTGCTTTGAGAACACAGTTTCTACCTTGTTTTCGCTGATTAGTTTCAATGTGACAGGGAGAAAGAGGAGACAAGCTTTTTTGTGCTTGGCTGGTTGCTTGGAGTGGATGAGGTATCTAACCCTCCTGATGGCAGAAAGTTAAAAGCAGTTCAGTCTGTAAATGGCATTTGTAGCTCTGTTCATGCAATAATTCCTCCTTTTTAGCCTTCTGTTCTTTTCTTCTCCTCCTGTCTTTCTTTCTGTACTGTATCCCGTGCATGTGTTGTATTAAGGAGAAGCCTGTATTGGATATTAAACCCAAGGAGTGGGGGAAGAAGGAGCTGTTCTAATCAGTGTCATTTTCCCAGCTGTAATCCCACAGAGGGATTGAAGAAAGTGTCAGGAGGATAAGATCAGTGTTTGAGCCCAGCTAAACGCTGGCTCTGCTGTGTGAAAATGGCTTTAATGGAGCTTGGTTGTGTGGGGAGAAAATTGCACGTAAATTGTGCAAATTTCTAAATAAAAAGCATTTAATTGCGCTAAAGGAGGGGGAGGGCCCCTCTTGTGTGCACATGGGAGACTTCAGTGAGCCTAAGTAACCTCTGTGGCACAGCAGTCATTGACCTTGTCAAGTCCTGCCGTCGGAGGTCATGTGTGGTGAAGTGGGTTGCCACAGGGGATTAGCACATCTGGGCAGAGGGTTTTTCCTTCTGAGCTTGTGCGTGCCAAATCCCATCTCCAGCAGCGCATCTGGAGTCATCAGAGAACGCAAGGAGCGAGGAGATGGGGAGGCACCTGCCAGAAGTGCAGAGGAGAAACCTGTCTGGAGCCAGGGGCTTTCTTGGCCCCAGCTGCAGGAGAAGGAACACTTGGTTATGCCACGGACTCCCAGCTCCAATGAGGAGAAGGTGGACTTCAAATTTAGCTATAAAAACCCACAAACTTGCCTTGGTAATCTCGTAATTAGGTAGTTTTGAACTGTCTTTTTGCCCAGATTTCCCTTATAGTTTTGCTTGTGCAAATGTACTTTTGCATCCTACCTACAGCTGTTGGTTTGGTATGAGAGGTACAGTTTTATGCAGGAAGGAGGCTGATATGCTTATTTAGTGGGCTGAAAATATGCAGAGGATGATGTTTTGTAATGAATCTCGGAAGGAATGAGTGGTGTATTGGCTCCCATGTAAGACTTCACAATTACTGTGTGAAGATACTAGGCCCAATTCACAGATGGTAGTGTCTGAAGTACAGGGAAAACAGATAATTACTAGCAAGTGATCTGTTTGCTCCATGCCTAAAGGAGAGAATATTTAAGGCTGGCTTTCCTGCTTGAATGAAGTGTTCATTAGAAAGCTTGGTGCCATAGCATCCTTGAAGTCCAAGCATTGCAGTGTCAGATTTTATACAGACCTGTTCTGCTTTGCCTCCTGTATTCTTTTACAATTCTGCTGTAGTTGAATTAATTTCATACCCCAGGAAGAAGGTATTAAAAGAAACTTACCAATACTTCCAGTAGGATCATAGTTGGTACCTTAGTAGGCAGAAGAGGCATTGAAACTGAAGCTCTCTGGTCTTTGTGTTTGCCAGTAAGGGACAGCATTTGTCACTGATGCCCATTGCCTCCTGGATGAGGAGGGAAATGATAATGCTTAGTTGTGAGCACCTAGAATGCAGTTGTAGCTGGTTGTAGTTACTACAAGACTGGGTGCTGATGGGGTTTGATATTTGTGCTGAATTTTTGCTAGGCAGGAAAATGAGAGTTGTGCAAAGTCACAGGTTAGAGAAAGCACTGTCTGAACAGCATCAGGACAATCATTCTGAGGGTGGGTCATTGGAGGCTCTCTGTTCAGGAGGTTCAGGCTCACAAGTGGCATTGGTGACACCACAGAGATGCAGCCCATGCTGGGATTTTCAGCACTGGTGGCTTCTCAGGCTTCTCCAGAGGTTACACAGTTCCCACTAAGAAGTGTTTAAGACTGCTGGGCGTGGCTGACTTTTTGCAGTCACCTTTAGAAGTTGTGCCTTGACTTCCTGCCAGGAACTGTAGGGTACAGATGAAAGTCTGGACCTTTGTCACAGCGGTGGTGGAGCTGTGGATGGAGCCTGGGGTCTCCTGTTTCAGTACCTACTGTACCATATTGCATCTGAAATACCAGGTTGGACTTGGAGAATTAAGTGGCGCAATTATGAAGCGGAGGAAAAAAAAACCACTTATGTGGTGGCTGTGATAAATTAGTCATTTTGTACCTCCAAATAGCCAATTATTCCTCTGACTGGCTTTTATCTGACCAATTTGCATGTGCAGTCATGGTAACTGGTTTGTAGATTAGGTGCAGAATTTCATGTGGATCTGATGTTGTGTTTTCGTCTTGCTCCCTTGGAAGCAAAACGCATGGATGAGGGGTTCTGTGTAACTCATTACTGTTAGCTGCTTTGTTTTTTCACTTTCAAAGCTTCTTCAGACTTGAAAGAAACAAGATGGCTCACTCTTGTAGGTTGGTTTTGTTTTTTTTAATATCAGAAAAGACAATGGAAAGTGGTCCCAGCTCCATAGAAGCTGCAGCACAGATTTCATTTGTATTGGCGTTCTCAGCTGCTCCTTTTGAGAACACACTGTTTGAGGGCTGAGAACTCACTTGAGCTGCAGTGTATTTCAGAAGAGATATGAAAAGAGAAGGATTTTAAAAAAGCTGGAGGAAAGAAAGAAAAATAAGCTGAAGCAGCTTGGAGTGACCGGGAGTGAAATGGTGCCTCCCTGAAACCAGTGTCAAAACTCTGTCCTCGTTGGTGCCAAAGTGCCATGGCTGTTCTCCGATTTTGATCTGAAACTGGAAATTAACAAATGGTGGTATATTTAATATTGTACACCTAGAGAGCTAAGTGAAATCCTAATTTGAAGAATATTAATTATTCAGGTAGCTGAATTTTGCTAGTAGGTTACACATAAGCTCTGTTTCTGTCAGGGATTTGTGTCGATTTAGCGTGCTGTGGACTTTGTAGAGTCTCTGATACGAACAGTCTTTGAAGTGGAGAAATGGTATAAAATATTTGCCAACAGCCAGCCAGCTTTTTAAAAGCTTCATTTGCTTCAAATAAGTCAGCCTTTTTTAAAAACAAACAGAACCAAGTAGCAAGTACAAGAATAAGAAGATGCTTTTTCAAAAGCTGGGTTTTTTTATTTAGGCTCCAGCAATGCAGCTGTAGTTACCTTGGTCTCCAGTGCTGCTAAAGACAAATTAAGCTAATAAAACAGTATCTCGCTACTTCATAACAAATAAATGGGCTAATCTGTATGCACGTTTCTTGCTGCACCAAATTTAAACTGCTTGAGCATTTCCTCTTTTGGTGAGCGGTAGAGGTTTTTATAAACATAACCTTTTCAAGGGTCTGTGGAACAATGCCTTGTCAATCATTCAGGATTTAGGGATTGAAGATTGTATGGTAAGAAGTGTTTTGAGGAAATGATATATTTATTTTCTTGTGACAGCTTCATGTTAAACTGAAGGCAGGTTCCAGGAAGGCAGCTGTATCCACCTGCCTGGTGTTACCCAGCTTCACTGGTAGCTGAAGGAGTTCCCTGCTTTCCATCCTGTCCCAGCTGGTATATGATTAGTATAAAGTGTATGTGGGTGCACACCCATGTGTGAGCAAATGTGTTTTCTCTCCTCTATGTTCTTAAAATAGTTGGACCTGTCTTAGGTTGCTTGTAAACTCCTGCTTGTCCCTTTGCCTGTTCTTTTGGACTGAGCACTCGTGGCACTCTATATTTTTTTTTTAGTAAAGCAGCACCTGTGAAGTGTCCTGGTCTTGCATAAAGCCTTCTATTAAAATAATTGCAGGTGCACAAGCTCTTAGCTTTAAATTCTCTGAGCTGTTTAAACTTGTGAGTTTTTTCACATCCTGCTTATTGAATTATCAGGGTGTTAAGTTTTATTAAAACTGGGTGTGAAATTTAATTTTTGCAAATAATTTTCCCTGCAGTAGCTGCTCAAGAGCCCTTCCGAAGTACTTTCAGCACAGCTTGGGTCGAAGCTGGAAAAATCAGAGTTGAAAATTGGGGCACATCACTTTCCCCCCTGTCTAGATAAGTTATTTAATCTCTGTCCCTCTGTTTCTTCTGTAAAACAAGGATAACTTATCTCCCGGTGCTTTACTGCTTAGTAGTTGTAAACCCTGCAAGCAGGATCTTTTTGATAGGGAGTACATTAAGATTAAAGTACACGGTATTTTGTTCTGGAGAGTTTGAGGATGAAATTTATAGGCAACTGTAAGCTGCATGTTTGCTTATGATAAAATTGGGAGATGAAGTATAAAGGAACAGACACTGGTACTGGCCGTGTAACTTGCAGCTTCACAATACAAACAGCCTCTTGTTTGTGGTGATAAAGGCAAGAAATCCAGTGTATTCTACCAGCTACAAATAGCTGCATGGGGTAGAGCTTTTCACTCTGTAAAAATGGTCTTTTTCTCATTCTCAAATCATTCTCTCAGCTGTTCCTGTCAAAAGGCCCTCTCTCCACTTGTTTAGTGACTGAATTTTTGTTACTCTAACAGGAAAAAGCATCCTTCTCCGCTGACTGTCCTTCAGCCATTGCTGTTCTCTCCTCCCCCTCCCTTTTCTATATTGTAAGGATTTAGTTTGTGAAATTCCCCCCAATCCTTTGGCTTAATCAGTTGGAAAGTGCAGACAGCAGCATGGCAAGGCAGTGGGTTGCTCTGGATGCTCATCCTTCCCCCAGCCGCTGTTCCCTGCCCGGTTCTGCAGAACGTTCATGGATTCATCACTCCCCGAGCACACGCGGCTCTGGAATTGCGCTGGGATTGCTGAGGCATGTGAGAGTGCCCTGCAGAGCTGCCCAGAGCACATCCCTTCCCCTGCACCCACCCTTGGGATTTCTGTCTCGTCTTCCAGAGCTCTGCCAAGTGCAGTAGCAGCCCTGCTGTGCACGCGCAGGGCTTTGTGTTTTTCCCCCTACCCCCCAGCTCTTCTGGATATTGTGTAAATATTTGGAATATTGGGGTGTGGGGGGGATGAGGTTTGTGTGGATGATGAAGAATTTTGGAGAAGGAAATTAGCTTGGTGGCCTTGGGATATGATTTTATAACTAATATCTGGAGATGTCTCTTCATTTCTCTCTGATGGATCCACTGTCTTAAAGCTTTTTTGGCAACAAGATTCAAATTTGATGTTTAATCTTTGACAAGGGGAGAGGTGAAAAACTGAAAGACAATTTCTTCTCAAGACTGTACATTGGTTTATTTCTGGATGTGTGTCTGTGGGTTGTTCTTCGTTCCCAGCCCCTTCCACAAACAAACACAGCTCATCATCTCGTGCCATTGATCATTCCCTCGTGGTTTTGAGCCAGAAAATCTCCAAGGCTTTTTATACCTGCTTAGGGGACTTTTTAATGATAATGGGCCACTGGGGCAGGTGTCCTGGAAAGCTTTTCAATGGTGGATTAAAATCTAAACTAAAATTTAAAAAGAAACCGAACTGTAACACCCAGCCCCAAAGCCACCCAAATTGTGTAATGCATATAATGAAGATTGTGAGCCGTTTGCTTCCCCAGAATTCACACTGGTGCAGTGTTTAACCCATGATGTGGGTTAAATACACCTAAGAGAGGTTGTCTAGTACAAGCCTTAGATCTTGCAAAATGAGCAAGTTATAGTTGAGGCAGATGTGTGAAAGGCTGGTTTAAAAAGAGCAGAGGGCCGCATTAACAGGGTTGTAGCTGGGATAACCAGGACAGTTATGCTTGGAGCTACTGTAATAATGGCTGCCAGGGCTGCTCTGCATCCCTCACAAGAAAATTACATCCAAAGCATAGTCTTAACGTGTTTGCATGAAATCAGGGTGAGTCTGGGTTGGGGCACTGCCTCCAGACCTTGCCAGAGCTTTAGGTCATTGCCTAAAGAGAGAAGTTTGTAGTGGCAGAGGAACATCAGGGGGAAAACTTCCCTTTGGGACTGTATTCCTGTTATTTTGTTTATATCTTTTAAGTAAATTCCAGCGAAGAGCAGCAGAATACCCAGATATGGAGAAGCAGGTGGCTGGTCTGCGGGTCAGTGGCAGGGTTGTATTATGTTCAGTATATTGTTACTTGGTCATTTTGTTTTACCCTCTGCATTTTGTTGAATTCTCCATCTTCCCGTGTACATCATAGATGGGAAAATTGCAGGGAGAGTTGCACAAAGCTGCCTTTCTTGTCATTTCTGCTTAAATCTCACGTGACAGTTGGACAGAAGCTGTTTTCACTGCTTGAAGTGAGGGGGAGGTGAAATGGGTGGTGGATTTCTAAAGAAAACTATATATACTTATTTTTCTGCAGGCAGGCGGCTTGTGTTTGTGGTGGTGTGGGCAAGGAAGCACCTCATTACACAATCTATATCGGGTCTGTAGTGGAGAGAGCTTGATTTCCTCCTGGCTACAGATTTATCTCCCATGTTAAGTGAGTTTGAATACCCCTGTGGAGGGGATTTATTCTGCCTTTCCTTCCCAACTGGTGACTGCTGGGGAAGCTGCATGCAGTGGGAACACAGGGTGCACTTTGCCTTTTTATTTCTTTATTCCTTTTTTGCCTATTTCTCTTTTCTCCTCCTTTCAATGGGACAGTAGGTGCAGGGTGGAGATGTTTCTAAACCACATTAATTGGTTGTGACGCCACTCGGCCTCTGGCCAGAGCTGACCAGCCAGGGCCCGTCATCACTCCTGCGGCATGGCCAGACCGATCTGGGCTTGCATCACAGCCCGAGCCCTTTGCTCTCAGGAGGGTTGGAAAAAACACAGTTTAGCTGTGGCTGGGATTTCCTGGCTCAGATGCAGGAGCTGCAGCACTGTCTCTTCAGACTGGGGCTGGTGGGTTGGTAACTGTGCCCCAGCAAACTGCAGGAAATGGCAGGGCTGTGCTTTCTCCATCTGCTGCTGCCTCCCCAGGGCCACCTTCCCCAGGGCCACCTTCCCCAGGGCCACCTTCCCCAGGGCCACCTTCCCCAGGGCTGTGCTGCATGGGTTCGGGATGGCTTCAGAGATGCGTGGGCATGCTGGGGCAGGCATGGACCAGCTGTGGCTGAAAACAAGGGCAAGGAGCCAAATCAGAGTAAATACTGAAATAACGGAGAACTAGCCGTGCTTGACCCCCCCCACACACATCACCTCTTTCACCCCGAGGTCAGTGGCTTGCAGGAGGACTGACTCACCCTTGGTTCCTAGTGAATAAAACATTCCGACTGCAGGCTGAAAGTGGAAGTGGAGCTGGTCCTGAAGTGCTTGAGCTCCAAGGAAGCTCCTGGCCAGCCTTCCTAGCAGTAGCACAGTGCCAGGCAGTTGTTCATCTGGAGCTCTGTGAGGTCCAGCAAGCCAAGGAGAGAGGAGTGGTCCCACAGCCACCGTCCCTCAAGCTGGGCTGTAGATGAGCAGACCTGTCTTCAGTGTGTTGCTTAGTGCTAGGAGCAAGTCAGGCCCTGTGTCCTGGTTTCTTGTGCCCACAAAGAAGTTTTACCATGAGAGGTCCAGTGAGCTGGGGACACGGCTGTGCTGCTGGGCTTGGGCAGTTTGGTTACACAGCTCTGCCCCTCCTTTTGCTTTTGCAGCAGCTCTAAGGGAATTAAACCTGAAATTTGAGTTTGTGTTTTAAAATCATGCAGTCTTCAGAGCAGCAGTCAGGGCTGGGGTACAATACATTGCTGTATGGGGGAAAGAGAGGAGCAGTTGGCACTGGTGTTACACACCCAGGTTGTCTTTAGTGTGATAATTCTACATGTCTCTAAGGGTAAATAATTAAAAATAAATTGACTTGTTGATTGAAATCTCTACAGCCCTGGACTCTGGGCCTGGCCAGGTCTATAACTGAGGGTTTCTTTCATTGCAGAATCTACTTTTCTCTCATTCCACCGCTTTTCTCCATCCAGGAGTGTGGGGATGCCCAGCCAGGCTGAGCTCGTGTAATGCGGGCTGAGCAGTGAGCCTGGCTTTGGGAATGTTATCCCAGGCTGGCCTTTGTGCTCTCTGGATTCAGCGGGACACACGGTGTACAGCGGGAACGGGTGGGAGAATGAGCACCATTGTTTGCCAGGGGATAATGTCTGCACAGTGCGAAAGTCAGCTGGAGACTTGGCACAACAGAATTGCAGTGTGCACACGCACGTGGTGCGGGGAGCCCTCGGGACAGCCAGCACTTCCCTCTGCCTGCGTGGCTTCTGCTGTGGTCAGCACGTGTGCAGGGTCTCATATGATATTTAATAGGAAGGATGGGTGATCAGCTTTAGTTTGTTTTCATGCGTGTCTAGGGAAAACAGCTTACGAAAGGAGAGGGAACAAAGGTCATCTGGCACACACACCAAAAAGCGTGGCAAAAATACATTGCAATTGCACCAATTTTCTTTACCACTATGGCTTTATTGGACTAGAGAGGAAATGGGAACTCAAGGGAGGTATATTGAAGAGATGACCTTTCGGAGTCCAAGGGAAAAATAATTTGTCCAAAAGCTTGCAGTTACGTATTAAAAGTTGTCACCTTCCTAGCCCTCTCTTCATATCTTTCTCCTGTTGTTTTTTCCGCATCAATCTCATAGATTGTTTTTCCCCTGGCTTGTTTGCTGACTGTAGGTATGTGGTACTTGTCTGTTCTCTCTCAATTCTCTTTTCCTTGGCCATCTGAAAGAACCTTTCCTTTAGCAGCCAGCAGCACTGAGCAGTAGAAACACAGGCACACGTGAGTGAACGGCAGAAGAGGATTTGAGTGATGTTGCATGTTTTGAGAAATGGTGATCTTTCCCCTGAAGGACTGAGCTCTCAAATCTGAACCTGGCAATCCCCCTAAATTGGACTTGGCTTTCTCTGGGAACTGTAAAACCAGCAAATTTTCAAAACCTCCTGCTAATGGCTTGCTGAGTGAAGATCAATAGAGATGCCGAGAGGAGCCAGGCCTGGAGAAAGAGCATATAATGCAAGCTGCCTGATTAATTTGCTCTGGAGAATAAAAGCCTTCAGAGATGAGAACAGGGTATAAAATAAGCAGTTATAGACTTGCTATCCACTGAGTAGAAAACGTTAACTTCTTCAGTCTGGTTAAGGGATTCCAGCCTTAGTTTTGTAAATGGCATAGTGCATTTAGTGTGAGAGGGAATAGTCAGAGTATGGATGAGACCCCTGCCTATTGCTCTGCCACCCAAAGCCTCCTTTACTTCTAATCCATGTGTCATGGGAGCACAGGAAAAGGAGATGTGCTGGCTTGAAAACTGGAGTATGTATCTGCTTCTAGTCCTCAGATAAGGTTCATGATTTCCATTATCAGTGCAGGAGTTTAAGCAGTCCTGGCTGTAAACAACAATAAGAAACTGTTTTCTTCCCTTTTGGGCAGTTTCAGTCTGTATTTAAATACAATATTTCTTCAGGAGAATTAGAGTCATCTCTGTTCTCTGAGTCACATTTAACCATCTTTGTTGGGCAACCACATCTGGGGTGGAGTGTGCCATCGGTGAACGGCTGGGCCCCAAAATTGGAGATGGGTGGTGAACAAAGCTGCCCTTGGAAGTGCTTGCATGCTTGCTTCTCAGATCCTCCTAAATCAGACGACTGCTCCCTTCCCGAGCCCGGTGACTTGCATGCTTGTGGTGTTGTTTCAGTGTTGTTCTTCTTGATGGCTCCAGTTAAGAGACTTAAAAGAGTTAAAGTCTAACTAAGAGTTAAAAGTCAGTTTTCTGAAAGAAAAGAACTTTAGAGGCTGTTTTCTTGCTCACTCTTCTGTTGCCATGATGCCCATGCTCAGACTGTTGCTGGTAAAGAAAGGAAGTTGGGATTTTGGCCAAGAGACTGGACTTAATGTTTTCCCTCTCCTTAGAAAGGTTTGTTAATCACAGGTGTCCAAAACCCCCAATATATATCCTGGTGGTGCTTCGCCAGCAGCAAAGGTGTGGTGGCTGACTAGATCCTGGAGTGATTACTTGGGCTTCCTGCACTGCTGTGTTGCCACTGAGAAGAAAAATGTTATCCTAAAATCTTGTTTTCATGTTTGTTCTCAAGCTACTTAACATGCATGGTTTATTTTTAGAGAAAACAATGTCAGCCAGATTTGTGCTAATTGTTGGCAACAGTATGTTAGCCCCTCAAATGCTGACAGGGAGACAATGTTTGGTGATTGCAGCCATGCAAAGCTAAAAATGACTTTAATTAAACAATCATGAAGTATACTTTGTAATGTATGAGTAAAATAGTGTGGGTTTTGGATTGGAGATTTATTTATGTAGTTTTTTTCGCTCAGCTGATTGCAGGTGTTGTGTGACAAATTGGATCTCATTGTGTTCTGCCTTTAATTACTATTCCTGAACATAAGAAAAAGATGAAGACTCTGACAAGTCCCTCTCCTCATGACCCCTCCCCTTTGCTAGCATTGTAGTTGCTCTCTACTTTAATTGCATTTATTTTGGGTTTTGTTGGGTTTTTAATTTGCTGCAGTAGGGTTTTTGGTGGCGTTTCTTTGGTTGCATTTTCACAGGTCTTTCTTTTCTTCTTTGAATGCTTGAAGGCCTTGGCTCACTTCGTAGTGCTGAGGCTCAGCTGAGCGACAAACACTGATTTTTCCTGTTCAGTGTGTGAAAGCAGAGCTTTTTTGTGGGGTGCAGCACAGATGGGTCCCTCACCTTTCTCACAAGCTGCCCTTCCTCTGCTGGGTCAGGAGGGGCCCAGCAGGTTCGTGTCCTCCAGCTGCAGGGCTTCAGTGAGTCCCCAAAGTGCTCCTTTTGTCCAGCCTTGAACAGCACGGTGCATTTCTTGCCCTCGGTGTTTTGCTCTGTCTCAGGGATGTTCTGAACCCCCGTGGAATCTTGCTTGGCCTCAGGAAGAAGAGCAGCACTTGCTGTCTGAGGACACACAAATAGTTGCTGTGTATCTGGTGCAATTACCAGCTGACTAACTTGGGAATGTGCTTAGACACCATGTAGTATATTGTCAAGTTTCATTATAATTTTGTGAAATCTTAATAAGGAAGTTTGGAAGGGCAAAAAAAATCCCCACAACCCAAAAATCCCCCCAGTTGGGAATGATAGATGCTCTCCAAAGTAATATTATTAAATTTATTTTTAATTTAATTTTTCTTTAAATCTGAATATGCTTGTAGAAGTTGATGCTTCTGACTCTAGGGAGGTTCTTGTTAGCAGCCTGGGGGTCCTGTTGATAGCAATTGTCGTAAATGAATTCTAATAAATATGAAATTATGATTCTGTTTCAATTCTCCTACCCTATTGAAATGCAATTGTGATTTGGCCTGAAACGCACCTTTTTACTTTGGTTTTATAGAATAATGAGGCTTATGGGGCTGGTTTTTTCTCATTTCTTTTCCTTGAGAAATCAATTATGTATTTTATGTGGTGCCAGAGTAAACAGTGTGTACCAGAGCAGAGCAAAGAGCACAGCGGCTTGACTCTAATTCCAGTGTTGCATCTTGTCTACCTTAAATCTCTAGCCATTTTAAAACCACTTAGAATTAATTATTGAGCTTTAAAGCTCCCCTTCTCTGGTGCCTGCCTACAGTAGCCAGCAACAGAAAGGACAACTTGGATATAAATAAATGGTGTTGCATTGCATTCTCTGGTTTGAAGACATCTTTTTTTCTCTTCATTTATAACCTTTCAAGTGGAATTGCCTATTGAAATGTGACTGTTGGTGTTGAATCAAGTGGCAGGGCTCCATGAGGCTTCAGAGTGCTGTGTAGTGACAGTGCAGAGGAAATTAGGTGTTTCAAAGAGCTGAACAAATTAGAAGGCAGAGAGTGCTTCTTACGGCATATTAAAATAGGAGTTTTAAAGGGCCTTTGAACTTATTTTTCAGTGGCTGGGTCAGAAACATGCTGTTTAGCTTGACAAAACTGCTTTTTCCTCTTTTGTTTGCTTGCATTGCTGGGTCTAGGGGAAGCAAGAAAGGAGGTTTTATAGAAGCAAGCTTGGCCAAAAGCTTAAATCAGTCGGGTTCGTTGTTGGTGTCTCCTAAATATTCTTTAGCACTGTTAGCACTCGTCATGTATTTCTTAATTCTTACTTTGCCATAATGGTTATTAAATCCTTTTGCCAGCTGCAACTCAGACCAGGTCCAGTGTGTGCAGTTGGTTGCTGGAGTTTCTTCCAGAAGGAAAACATACTGGTGTGACACCTTTAGAACATCCTCACCACCTCCAGCAGTTGCTGTGTACCTGTTCTAACCCCTCGTATCCCTGCTCTCATCTCTCCCCTAAAATGCCAGGCTGCCTGCTGTGGCCATCTTTGATCAAACAGCTTTTATTTTCATTCTGTACTGTGAAAAACTGCTCCAATTTTAGTAATGCAGTGGGTAGAAACAAACTAAGAAACTACTTGGAGGAAACATAGCGTATCCCAATTAGCCAGAAGAAGCAAGAAGAAAAACATTGAGAGCAAACCCAAGCAAGCAGCCAGGAAAGCCAGCACTGTTTATTTTTGGCAAGAGCTGCTGAATGGAAGCTGCTTGTACTTAATGCTGTTGGTGGCAAGACGCAGCCAGGGTCAGGTTACAGCTCGGATTCAGTGACCAGTAAATGGTTTTCCTTTTTCTCTCTCCTCGTTTCTTCCCCTTCTCTTCCTTTTGCACAGACCTTTGGAGGGCTTCTCTGGCCCTGGGTGCTCTCAGAGGAAGATGCTGGGGCGGTGGAATCATTTCCAGCACACCCAGCAGCTCAGTAGCTGCTGCACACTGGCGAGGGTCTGAGTGTGCCCACTGTGCTGCTCCTGGCACAGAGAATGCTGCTTGTATTTCAAAGCAGTGCAACAGGAAACTTTACAGGGAGAGCCACACTGGGCCAGTGCAGCGAACTGGGCCCAGTACAGCTTTGGCAGAGGGGGCAGGAGCTGCTGCAGTGGCCACAGAGGTGCAGAGGGCGTGCAGAGAGCCAGGCTGGCATGGCCAGGATCAGCATGCGTACGGCGTATTAAACAGATCATGTCTTGTAATGCCAGGGTTTGATCACAGCCATGGGTAGGAATGAAGGCTTTTGATATGAGTGAAATGCCCTGATGAAAGATAAATAGAGGAATTCCTCAGAAAACAATAGGGAGATCTGCTGGAAGATGGAAAATGTATTTGCTGGTGGGTGGAAAGAGCCCCTTCCTTTCCCTCTGTGCATCCTCTATTGCTGGTGCCTCTCATCCTCTGTGACTTGCAAAATCATTTTTGTTTGTTCCTCTCTGGAATCTTAAAAGGAGATAAAAGTCACACTAAAAAACCAGCTCCACAACGAAAAATTGCCCACCCCCCTTTCAAACACAAGCAAACAAACCGAACCACACACAAGCAACAACAAAAAACCCCCAAAGAATTTTAAACCTAATTTTTGTGTTCTCCTTCCCTTCAATTGCTCTATTGCTTGTTTTCTTTCAAGGAGGAAAAAAAATGAAACATGATTTATGTTCATTTGTAGATTAGAAGAGACTTACTTCTCTCAAAACAATATAGAGTACACGTTTAAATACAATTTTGCAAGGTAAATAGTTTCCCTCAGTCTTCCACTTTAAATACTTGTATTCCCTGTTTTACAGTTTCTGGATTGAAGCAGCGAATAAAATTCCCTCACCAGCATCCTCTGAACTGCGAGCAGAGATCTGTTATCTAACCCACAGTCTGGCGTGTTTATTAATACCTTTTGCTACAGTGTTACAGTTCATTAACACCAAGTTGGGAAGTTTTAAATCCAGACAACAAATACTTTCTAATTAGAGTTAAGGGATAGCTTGTTGCAGCTGTAATCTTCTGTTTTGCTTTAATGGCTTTGAAGCAAAAAAAAAAAAAAAAAAGCAAAAAAAAAGAGAAAAGCTCACATCTCTACAGAGTTGTTTCTGTGTGGCAGATCTATTGGAAAATTGGTCATCTTCTGGCAGGCAATGTCTGTGTTATTTTTCCTTCTCCTCCCTACAAATCAATGATTATAGCAAGTTTTCTCCCTATGCTGTGGAAAAAAAAAAAAAACCTGTGCCAGAGTTCACATGTGAAATACAGCATCACTGTATTTCTGTGTGGAAGTGCAGAATTGAGATGCATTGGCTGTAGTGCTGGGGAGCCCCGCTGCATTTTTCATATTCCCATTTAGTGAGATGCAAAGATTAGCTGCAGCTCAGTCATCCTGCAGCATTTCTGGAAGTAACTGAAAATCCATCTAATTGCAAAGCCCAAAGCTAATAAAAAGCACATATGTGCTCTCTCAGAAGAGAGCAGCTAAAGATTGGAAGTCTATTGCAATCTTATCTCAGTGGGGGAAAAATTAAGGGTATATTTGGCTTGAATTATTCTCTTTGTCTCCCTAGCTGTGAGAATAAGTAATGACCATCTTCCTGCAAAACGGGTGTTTTAAATTATCTCCTTTTTGTCACTGGGTGGTCACTGCATTGCTGAGGTGGGCTTGGTGGCTGGTGTGGGTGGAGATCTTTGCTGAGATCCCAGCTTCAGCAGAGGTTCTGAGGTTTCAGAACCGTAAGTGCTTGTACAGTGTCCTCTTCATAGTAGTGCAGGGATTCTAATGTGCCTGCTTCCTAAGGTTAGGACGTCTCACCTTGGGAATGACACCCTTTAAATCCTGGAGGCTCCTGGTCACACAGATGTTGGTAGAGCTACACTTGTTTGATGCATACATTACATTTAAACTGCTTTTGTTGTAAACCAAGGGAAGGAAGGGCAGAGAGTAAATGAGCTATTGATATGTTTCCTTCAGTGCACATACCTGTCCCAGAGATGAGTTTCCAGGTAGCAGCAGCTCATTGAGTTGACTCACTTAATTCAAATGTATCCCACTCCCAAGTGGTGGGACTAAGCACCAGCTTGAGAATTTAAATATTGAAGCAATTACCTTTTACTACTGGAAAAAAAAAATCTTGAATTATTTCCTCTTTGAAGGAAACATTGAATCTCTGGATGGAAATGCCTGATGTGTATTTCTGGAAAAAACAATATGCTGAGCAGTTCCCAGCAGCTACATTTGTTCCTCTTGGAGCATCTGACCAGGAAAGTCTTGCAAGGGAATCTAATGCTCCTGACTGGGCACACAAATATTCACATACTTAGGAACTGAGTTTAAATTTTAATAGGCAAATGTAACTGTTGAGAAAGCAGATGTACTGCTTTTAGTTCAGTTGTGCAGAGACTTCTCACATGTTTACAGTTAAGGAAACAGGAAGTCCCATGGGAGGTTGGGGGAAATACTTGGAAGCATGCTGTGGCTCTCTGCTAGATCAAGGCTTATGCTGTACTCATTTTCTAGTTTTAATTCTGCTAATGTTTTACTAGCCAAAACCCCCTAAAATCTGCAAGAAAACTGTACATCAATGCTTTTAGTTAATTTCTTATTCACAAGACCCTGGAGCAATTCCTGGATTTTCTGGTAAGCTGTTGAGATGACTCCCATTTCACTGCTGCTGATATAAACCTTGCTAGTGAGACAAGAACACAAGAATTTACTTTACCCAGTATGACAGCTGACCCCAGACTGTGCCAGGGTGGCCCAGCTGCCCATTCTCCTCACGTGTGTGTTGTACCTGATCCCATCTCTTGTCTGAGTCAGGAGTTTCCTCATCCTCCTGCACAAAGTCCATGGTTCAGCCTTCAGGAAGTGACAGCTTTCAATGTCGTTTGCCCCCTTTAAAAAAAAAAAAAGTCAATTTGCCATATATTGCGATTGTTCTATGAAGAGGAATAAACCACACTGCAATATTATGTCTTATAAATGAACCTGTGTAATGTTCTCATTCCCTTTAGCGAGCTTCACCCACTCCTTGGAGCAGGGGGGAGGCTTTGTGCTGGCCACCGCTTAAAGCGCTCTTGGGCCTTTTCGGAGTGGAATTAAGACTTTAAGAAATGGTGCGGTTTGTTGGCGGGAGAACGCGATGACATCGTGCGTTTTCTGTGAGCACCTTCCCTCCTTCCTTTAGCAGGGATCCCGGTTCCAGAGCCATGAACCCTGAGGAACTCGAGCTTTCTCGGGTTCCATGGTTTGAGGCCTACACGCGGTGACTCTAGGGACGGACATGTCTGACAGCTACGTAGGAGCAAAACAATAACTTCATAGGCAGGCCTTGCATTCAGAGCAGTGCTGATGTGCTGCTTCGTCTGGGCACTGCTCCGAGTCAAAAGTAGATGGAGACTGAGCTGCTAGAGCTGAAATAAGCAGGAGCGGTTGTTTTTAATTTGCACTGGGTAAAATAAAGCTTCGACCGCTTTGGTTCTTAGGGGTTTTGTTTTGGTTTTTGTTGGGATTTTCTCTTGGAGTCAGTGGTGCGTGTTCTGGAGAAGCAATAGGGAGCATTAATAATTGAGGAACTTGCCCAGCTTTGCTTTTGACTGAGCTATTTTTGCACGGCACGGTGCTGCACACAGGTGGTACAGTGTGCTTGGGAAAACAGAGGGTGTTGGTCTGAGGCAGGGAAGTGCAGCTATTGTCTGCAGCTGTGCTTGCTTTGCTGCTGAAGACAGGGCATTATTCTCCCCTGAGGAGCCTGCAGTCTGTGTGGGTGAGCTGCTGTTCCTGCCCTTGCTTCCGGAAGGGAGAGTGGAGGCATGGGCTTGAAGGAACTTGTCTGCCGCTGCAGGTTGAACTTGGTGTTGTGATTCCCCTGCCCACCTACTCCGTGGAGACTTCCCTGCGCAAGTCAGACTTTTGAATATACTTTCTACCAATTGCACTGTTTTTGCAGCAAAGTATTACGGCAGGGTCTTAGTGGATGAGGATTTTTGTGTGCCTGACTCCTTCAGGCTTGCATTTGGAAGTGTGCCTGAGGTGGGGGGCAGTGGAACGTGACTCACAGCGAGGATTATTTCCCTCCCACCAGTCCTTGAGCAGGTTGGGTTTGATGGCTGAGGAAATGACAGTCTGACTTGTCTGTAAGGTCAGTGGCATCTAAGCACTTTCTGTTAAATCTCTGTTTCTAATATTTTCTGAAGTTCTTGAATTCAGTCCAACAGTCATTTCCTAGTTTGTCAGGAAATTGTTTTGCTGCTTTATTGAATGAACTGCAAAATAATTCCGACCAGGGGAAAATGTCTTAAGGAGAGTCTCAGCAATGCTTTAGCTGCTGGTGCCTGGTAAAATTGTGTGGATCAAAGGTACCCATCCAGCTTTTTTATCCTTATTGCTTTCAGCAACGATATTAAATTGATTCTCAGGCAACTGGAAAATGCTGGGTGGAAGTTAATCAATAAATGCACGGCAATATCCTTCCATCCATACCAGCAGGACCCTGGTTGATGGAGGAGCTGCTTTAGGTCCATTGAACCCTGAGTGCAGCAGAGGAAAAAAGGCTGTGAAGTTTTTCCTGCTCAAAGACTTGTCGGAAGGTTTATGAGCTGGGTTGGGGAACTTTTCCTTAATCCTCCTGGGCTGCTGTTTTGGTGTTGGGTCATGGCTGGGTTTGGTGTTCGTCTTTCACAGTGTACTTTTTTTCTGGACGTGGCTCTGGCCTTCCACCTCTGTGGCTGAAGAATGAAAAACAGCCCACAAGGAATTTCACATTTTACATCAGTGTCAATGACTTTTAATTTACAACATTATGGAAACAATATCTCTGAATTTTCCTTTCATGGGTCATACTTAGTATTTACTTTATTATGTGTTCTCTGATAGTGTCCCACCCTCTTGCTGCATAACTTGTTTTCCTGGAGGCTGGACCTGCCTCTAGTTGAAAATATTGCCAAGTGAAAACTAAATAGCTGGCTCAGATGAACTGCTAGAAAATGTTTCTACTAAGTCTGTGTAGGAGGGTAGAAAGGGAGAGGCTGTATCATGGCTGCAGAATAATGCAGAAGTCATATGCTAAGTAACTTCCAGTAAGCAGTAAACTTTTTCACTAAGTTGGTATTAAGAAATATGAAAAAGTGACACAATAATAGTGCACTTTGAGTATTGTCCTCCTTCTCTGCACTGGCCAGGCTTCTGCTCTGCCTGCCAAAGCCCAAGCTTCATATAATAGATGCTTTCTTAAAATAAAGCTGTATTGAAAACCAGTGAGAGGCTTTAGTGATACTAAACCCCCACCCAGTTATGAAATGCTCAAAGGGGTTTTTGTTTTCATGTTTTTTCTTTTCCTGTTGTGGTAAAACTGATAATGTGATTGGGGAAATTAGGGAAGGGGGCTGGAACTTGAATATGTGTTTTAGAAGCACCCAGGCTTTAAATAGTTTTATTGCTGAGGTGAAAGTGGTACTTAGGTGCTTCTGAGGAGCTGGGTCTGGGTCTGCCCCCTCCTGGGATGTGTAGAGTCCAGAAAAATACCTGAGGCTGGTACCAGCAACCTTTTAAGGCTGAGGACAGCCCAGATATCCTGGACCAAAGCCCTTCCAAAGGGTTAAGTAGTCTCCAAACAAACGTCCCCTTTGAGATGCCAATGTTTGATCCCGGACACAACTAGCTGTGTGGAAAAAAAACCTCGGTGTAATTTAGTGGATTCCTGCTGCAGAGAGGCTTTTGTTTTTGATGCACAATTTGATGGAGCCTTGAGAGGGTGTGAAATTCCCTCCTGATACCAGTTTTGGGGCATGAGGGAATGAACTTTGCATGGCTAATGGCCCATGCAGTAGAGCAAAGCCACATTACTTCCCTGGAGCCAGAGGCAGTGGAAACAGCCCTGAAGTGGAAGCTCTCGGTGATCAGATACTATATTGTAAAAATTTTGGCCACAAACATAGCTTATCCTGGGCTTGTTGGTTGCCCTCCTCTCCACGTTTTCCACTTCCCCTCTTGGTTCACAGCTGGTGTCAGCCCCAGGCAGGAGCTGTTGCAGCCTCACCTTGGAGGGTCAGCAAAGCTGGACTCCATGTGCTGCCACCAGGGACTTTTGGAAGGAACCACCTGTGTGACAGTGAGTCTGTTCCTGCTGTTCCATGCTCCCAGCCTGAACAATGCAGGGAAAATACCCCGGGAGCAAAGCGTGACTCAGCAGGAGAGCCCTGCTGTGTGTCCTACCAGGCAGTCCTGCTCATATTAAGTAATTCTTGTTTACGAAGTGCTGCAGCAATCCACAAGCTGTGTGCTAGCTTTGCCTATTGGCATTGCTCTAGGTAAGAGTTCTCTGCAGGCTTATCTCTATCCCCTCTAAGCAGGGACGTGTCAGACCTTAATTCCCTTCGGTCTGTGTCATTGAACCTCAGCATCTCATTTTATCCCGTTACACAGAGACCTAAGGAAGATACAGCCATCTGAGGGCTGCAGGAGACAGGGCTGGACTGGAGTGGTGCTCCAGGAGGATCTGCCTGAGCCTCTGATGCGGATTTCTGGCATTTCTTTTCAGCCTAATGGGTTCCTGCTCTGTCTGCTCACAGGCTTCCCTCTGAGCTGAGCCCTGGTGCTCACGCTCCATGAATAAAGAGCTGCTCTGTTGCTCCTGGGATCCTTAACACGATGCTAGGAGCTGTCTGATTTGTCTTTTGCTCTTCAAATAATTACTCAGACTTCTTAAAGTCTGAGAGCAAATTTCATGATGAAGGAACCTCATGTGTTACACAGAGCCCAGGCTGTTCTGCAGGAAGAGTTCATGCTTTGGCTTCTGCAGGATGTTTGAAAGCAGAGGAAAGAGCTGTGTGTGTATTTATGTGTATGTAGCTGTGGGTCTGATGGGATGTGGATGCCCCAGGTGCCTCAGGCTGCTGCAGAACTTGCCACAGTCTGGTGCTGGTGAAGCTGGTAGAGGTTTGTTGAGCTACAGGCTGAGCTGGCGTGCAGTGTCTCAGATAAATGGGTCTGAGGGCCCTGATCAGAAGAGCTCTTCTATTTTCTCATGTTTTTTAACTTCAAAATCAGTTGATCTGGATTTCAGAGAGCTCTGGATATCAGAGAGCTCTGGATTTCAGAGCTGACTTGGACAACTCGTTAATTGTGCAGGATCTTATATTCCACTTGCTGCAAGGGGTAAAAGCCAGCCTTACAAGGGTTAACTGATAGGGTTAATGGCTCTGACTGTCTGCTCACTTGACCCGGTGTTCTGACCAGCTGCTAGTCATGATGTAAATGAGCTTCTCATCTGAAAAGAGTTACCACATTAAGTCTCACAGAAAATAAATGGATCCCACCTCACTCTGCACAGAGTAAGTGCTGTTAGCTGAGGAGGAGGGAGTTCTGCTGTTTCAACTTTGTGCTTCTTCATCAGCTCAGGCATTGCAAATTTTAATGCAACTTACAAGGAATGTTGGAGGAATTTCAAAATCTTTTGTTACTGATACAAAGTCTAGAAGAATTTCAGTGAGAAGACATGCTTGGCTGTCCACTAACAACAACACATGCATTTGCATTATGTCCTGGTGTTGCTGCCTGTGGTCTGGAAACTTCTATAGAAGGCAAGTTGGAGTGTAGCTGGAAGGAGCTGGGCTTTTCTAGACATGTTCAGTAAATACAAAGTAGGACTTCCTTTTCCTGTTTGGTGACTTGGTTATGCAGCTTACACATATTTGATGAAATTAAGTATATTTATTCTGAATAAGTATATAAGATCTTTTTCTTTGCTTGAACTCTGTAGTAGGAAAGACAGGTGTATATTCTACTCTTATTTCTTCCTGATGGCAAAGTCTCAGACTAGGAAGCTAGATCAGTGCAGATATAAATAATAATTGAAAACCCCCTAAACAACCCCCTGCCATTAGAATTGCAGTGAAATATGTGGCACAGTCTGAATTGCAGCTTGCTTAGAGAAGGGCACTGCTGTGGGAGAGGCTTTAAAATGAAATGTGGTTACAGGTGAGAGATTTTACTTTTGGGTTTCCTGGGACTGGTGGAGCAGTTGGTAATAGCAGGGTTCTTTCTGTGTGGCCCTTGGTGTCCATGGGCTGTGTCCATGCTGCAGGATTGTCATTCTCTCAGTAATAAACTGCTCACTCACAGAAATCCTCGCTCAGGCACTGGGGTGACACTGCTGTGCAGCTGGGAAATGTGGGCTATCATGACTGTTGGGTTTTTTTAGCATTAGCAAAAGGCTGAAAGAGAAAAGAACCATCAATATTTCTTGAAACAATGGCCAAAACCCAAGACAGGGAGGAGACCAGATGCACACACAAATGTCATGGTTAAACACCTAATAGGATTTGGGGGAATTCTTCTTTTCTCCAGACTGATTCTCTTAGTATTTCCTTAGTCTCTACAGAGCTGTGCTGTTCTTCAGTGATCTTAAAACCAATTAGGGCAGAAGTTCTGACTTAGACTTTGAATTTTCAAGTTTAAACTAAGTTACAGATAGCTTTCAAGGTCAGTATGTAGTTGCATGCTATGAAATTTAATTGATATTTTTCTTCCCTAAAGCATCGACATATTAGCAGGCAGCTCATCACTTGCATAGTATTCCCCTGGACACCATTAAATTTAACCTGGGATGCTTTATCTCTGAAGGACTTGTATTCAAATTTTAAATGCTTTCTTTTTTCAGAAATAAGTGATGAATCCTACTTAATGTTTCCAAGGGAAGTATGCACGATGAGAAACAGAGAGGGAAGGAGGATTTAAGAGTGGGAGTGTACCCGTGCAATACTGAGCAGAAATGTTCTAGATGGAAAAAGATGGAGGAGCTGAAGTGAAAGGTCTTTAGAGAAAAACAAAGCAGAGAGTTTAAGTGCATGAATATTGCCATGATAGAAGTAATTATTTTGTTAAAATATTTAATGCAAAATGACAACATTTTCATTATTGTGCTTTATAGGTGCTCAAAATGCTTGGAGATCATTCCTAAAGCATTAAGAATTTTATAGAGAAAACAGGCACCATTTGTCCTCGAAAGAGCACGTTTGGGGGGATCATTTAAATCACATAAAGGTAATATGCAAAAGCACTTGCCCTCTCCAGAGGTTTAGACTCTTTTCAATTTTCACTGGGTATCTAAGCAAGACATTCCAGGTTATTAATCACCTCATACTTGAGTCCAGGTTTTTCATAGCTGATGAGATTTTTCCAGAGTGGCCAGTACCTGAACAGTGCATTTGGTATAATAGCGCACAATAACAGAAAAATGATGTGCGAGCCAAATGTTACGTGATTCCAGTGCTGGACCCTGTCCTATTTATTCCTGGCAAGAGATCACGTACCATAAGGGAGTGGTGATGCTTCCAGAAATCCATGGCACGTGATGTGATTTCCTTCACTGAGGCACGAGGCGATGTGCCATGAAATGTCAGCTCCCTCTCCGTTTCGTAAGAGAGTTTGTTCATTCAAGGGAGGTGGCAGCATTTGTAATTAGGCAGGTGAAATTGCTAGGAGGAGCATCCTGTGCCCCTTTCCAAATGCAGGTCAAGGTGTTGTGTGTGTAATCAAATCTGTAATGTAATTTGTGTTTATATTGTCAGTTAGAACGAGCAAAACTCTGGCCTGTGAGAAGTCGGAGAGCAGAGGGGATTTTATTTTAGTACATAATCAAGCGAGAAGAACAATATCTTATTTTTTATGTTGATAGCCAGGATTAAATTATTCTTGGACTCATTATTAAATGAAGCATATGATTAAATATTGAAACGAAGACTATTATTTTTCATATCTGCATTGGAATGAGGAGAAGGGTAGAAAAACCCCCTATGGATGAGTCAGTTCCTGTATGCAAAGCAGTGGGAGAGAAGGGAGCTGTTTCCTTGCTGATGAGTCCTGGGTTTGGAGCCTGGGGAGGAGGAGGTGTTTACATGTGACTGGGGGCAGCAGGCATTTCTTACTCCTCGTCACAGCTGTGCAGGTGGAATGGGGCACCTCCTGTAGGTGCATCCCCAGCATCATCAGTGCTTGGCATAATGCTGTAGGATCTGGTGCTTTTCTCAAAGGGATCCTCTCTCTGCCAGCACCAAGAGATAATGATCTCCCAGAAGACCCAATTTCCTGCTGCTGACTTACATATGTGTATATCTCTTAAAGCAGATGCTGGCTCAAAATGTACATTTAAGTGGATAAATAAATACTGGAGTATTTAGTTGCTGTAGGAGATCCCAGTGGGGTTGGTGCTGTGCTGCATCCTGCTCGACCAGGTCCTGTTTTACTCAACTGCCCCGAGAGCTGTGCCCCGAGGGTCTGCACAGCAAAGGTGATGGACAAAAAGGAATGAAAGATGATTAACCCCAAACTGCAAGAGTTGTGCTTCAGGTCCTCAGTGTGTAGTTTCTAAAGCCACGTGGAAGGCTTCCCAGAGGTTCCAACCCTATCTCTTGTTTATGGCCTGGTTACGTGTGTGTGCACATAAACCAAACAAAACCCTGCTACCACCAGCTCTTGCAGCATATTTCTGCTTTCGGGTGGGGGTGAATGTGCTTCTTTGCTTGCAGTTTATGGTGGAGAAGCTAAATTGGTAGATGCATGCCTGAGAGACGTGGTAGTTCTAGTGAAGTAAGAATATCGTAAGGGATAGAAACTGGGAAGGAAGTGAAATTGCCAGGGATGATTCTCAGTCTGTTTAGGTTTACTGTATATGGATCTGATGGGGGAACTTGGCTGAGAGATGCAAAAAAAGTTTCTTATGGATGCAGAAAGTGATGTTTTGTTGATTTGTGTGCTACCAAACCTCTTTACAAGAAAACAAATTTCAGTTACGAGTGCTTTGGATGGCAGCAGCTGCATTGGGCTGTCAGCACTTCCTAATGGCAGTGGTCTGTCCTGCTGGGTTTACTTTGGTTTCTGCATTCACGCCTGTGTTAAGGTGGTTAAAGCAGAATGACCCTTTTTCCCTAAATGAAACTAGAACATTTTAATTGATTTCCCTGCCATGCCCACAAGCTGAGGAGTTTCCCTTGTGCAATTACTGGCCTTTTTCGCAAGATGAGAAAATAAGAATCTGAAATGTCAGAGGAGAGCTGCGGATGAGAAATTGATTTCAAATTCAGGTGGTGTTAGGCTGTGTGTGACAGTGTGCAGTGTGAGCTGAGTGAAGGGAAAGACTTTGCGTTGCAGCGTTCCATTCCCAACCTCCTCCCGTGGAGGCACATCCCCGCTTCCCTTGTTTCTCTCCTGATTCCCACAGCTGGGGTTAGAGGGGGGAGCAGGGGAGGAACGTGGCCTTTTTTCCCCAAGGTTACACATGTCAAGCTCTTCTGACTGTCAACCACAGTAAAGGGTGTGAAAGTTTGCTGCTTCTGAAGAACATCCTCGGTGTTTCCATTTCTGCCAGATCTCAGAGGTGTGATTTCAGCTGCTGCAGCCCCCTGACAGCCCCCTGGCTCTGAGCTTTGCCTTTACTCAGCCCATCACTGTCCCCTCCCATGCCTTGGTCCACTTCTTGCGGTCTTCATACCTGTGCTCTTCCCTGAAAAGGGGAGAAGGAGCCTCCCAAATCAGCATGAGGATGATTTTGGTGATGAATGAAGCTGTGTTAATTGCAAGAAACGCATGAGAATAAGTAGCACACAATATGTGTGTTTTCTAAGGCTTCTTTCTACTGCTGTGGTGTATTAGCTGCCGTTGCACGCTTCATTGGTTGTTTGGTAAACTTTCTAGTACAGCTATTAAAAGTATTTAGTTTATTGCTGCATTGATGGTGCTATTAATAGTCTAACTTGGTAGGAATGAGTGGAAGTTGATGCAGTAGTACAGATAGGCCTTACCCAGGCTCCATTTTGTTATTTTTATTAGTGACAGATGTGCTTTGTTGGCATGCTGTCCTCGCAGCTGAATTGCATCAAAGTCCTCATAGTCTTGGAACTGTACCATTTAAAAAAACCAAACTTGTTTGGACTGTGGAGCTGACTTTTAGATTGAGTCCGTGGGGTTGTTTGTGTAATTACTTAAAAGTGTATCCCTGATCTTGCTGAGCAGTGTTTCTAAATCAGAGTTCAGTGCAGTTTGCAGTGTCAATAAACCTCACGAGTGACTTGGCAGTCGGCTTTTGAACTGTCGGTGGGCAAAGTCCAGCTGCAGCCGAGTTTGCGTCACAAGCAATACCCAAATGTCCCACGAGACAAGTGTGTCGAGTTGCAGCTTAATGTGTGTTTTCCTGTGCCTGGGATCTTGGAGTTCTTGTAGCTGTCCGAGGACCATCGGCTGCTGTGTTGATTCACATCTTTAAATAACAGAACCTGCCATGGGCTGATCGCATCGATTCCAAACTGGCAACTAATGAAGCAGATCAAATACACCAGGGAGGCTCTGCTCTTCCAGAAATTAAAGTTTTCGTTATAGAAATGTGGAAATGGAAGACTATTAATTTTGTTCTCTTGACAGTTGTTATTAAATCCTACTTATTTCATGTGGTCTCAATTATTTTCAATTTTGACATTTCAGTGCACAGGAGATCTGGGGAAAAAAAAAAAACCAACCCAGTCACTCCAGAAGTTACTGACAGATCTGAAAGTGTTTTAAGGGGGGAGCCTTGGGGTTGTTTCTACTGCATGTGTAGCTAAAATGTCCACAATGAAACTCCCATTGCCAGTGCTGGAGCCTGCCCCTTTGCAGCCTGCCTCAGCCCTGGGCAGGCAGCATCATGTTCTTTATAGCAGAGCTTCCCTTTCTGAGGTGTTCAGAACTGTAAGTAGAAGCAGAATGGGTTTGTTTATGTTCTAGCACCATTTCTAGGTGGAAAACGGTGTGAAAATGAGACCTTTTATCCAAGTCTGTAGCGGGGATTTCCTAAGTATGTGTAAACCTGAGCTGGGAAACCATAAAGGGAAAGGTCTGGAAAATAAGATCCTTTTGCTCCTGTTAATGCTTAGAGGAGGCTTCCCAAGTTGGTTGCAGTGAAGAGCGTTATGGATTTTATTTTAAAGCTATGTCACATTTACTTCGTTGCTCAATACAAAATATCCCAGTGCTAAATCAAACTAAACTCAATTTTTTTCCCCCTCCTGTTTCTGCATTGCTGGTTTGATCCCTAGATACAGAAGATCAGCAGAAATCCCCCACCATTTAAAAGGATTAGAACTGGCTGGTGAGATTTTGGCTGTAGAATTAACTGGTGGGAGCGGTTTTAAAGTAATACTGCCCGGGTCAAATGTGGGGATGCGTTGTGTGTTGCTGTCTCGAGCAGAAAACAAGGTGTGCAGTCCTTCAGCACAATTCTGTGGTCTTGCCTGCTCTGAATGTGCTTTTGTACTTTGTGCCAGGCTTTGCATTTCAAGCTTTCTTTTTCACTTGACACTTGTATTTCAATTACTCCTGTTGCCTTGTACCTTCTTGCTTACCTTTTGTGGCCTGGGCAGTCCCTTTCTTTCCAAGTGCAATTCCCCCTGTGCCTCACTGGTCCTGCCCCTGGTGTGGAACCTGCTCTGCTGGTGATCGTGATTAATGGCCACACCGAGCTTGCTTGTTGCTTGTCTAAACTCTTTTTCTGGCACAAATGGGAAGGCTGAGGGGTCCACCAGGGCTCACAACAGCAGCTTTTCACTTTACTGCATTGCCTGCCACCGCTCTCCTACTCGCAAAACTTCCTTGTGTTTCTTGGAGCAGTAACAGGGTGCTTGTGTAAAATGGTGTGGGAGTGTAGCAGAGGAGAGTTTGAGCTGTTTGGGATTCTCGTGGCTCTGGTTAGCTGGGAAGGCAGAGGTGCTCAGCAAGAGGAGAAGGATCCCCCACTGCCTTTTTGTTCTTAAAGTCTGTTTTCTGTGTGGCTTTCCGCTTTCCCAGTCGGTGGAAGGTGAGGTTCAAAATCTTGCACTGCTAGATCCTGCTGCTGAATCTGGTTCCTCAATCTCCACCAGTAGGCTCGGAAAGTCAGTGAGGTTTGGCTGCACCTCAGTGTTCCTTGCCCTGTGAATTATTTTTGTTGCAAATGGAAATGACCCTTTTGAATTTGATTTATTTCCCAGAAGTTTATCTTCTTACTCTCAGCTAATGTTTCTGGTGACTTTTTTGGTACCATCAGTACCTGATTGAACAGTTCTGCTGTGTTAATCCAAGCTATTTTCAACACTGGTATTAAGCCAGGGTTTTTAAGGAGAATGTCAATCAAACTAACTTTGGACAACCTTCGTCCTACTCTGACTCTGATCTTTGCTCTGGAGAGCCTGTGACCACTGCAGCGGGTGACCTGTGTGTCTGCCCTGTGGTGGTGTTATATTGATCCATGTTGGCCATCCATGGCCGTAATTAACACCTGCACAGCATCCTTAATTTTGAAGGGCTACGGGAGATATTTTCTGTAACACAGAAACTGTTGGGAACTGTCCGAGGGAAGTGAGAGAAAAGGGAAGTAGAGTGAATTCTCTAAATTAGTTGTCTCTGTGCTGGGGGTTGGAGATGACCTTTTTCTGCAAAGGTGGGGGCACCTGTCTCACTGTCCCTGCAGTTACCATGTGAGCACTTGGGGAAAATTTCCACCTTTCAGAAAGTATCTTGCAAAACTGGCTCCAGTTACTGTGCTCTGGGGTTCGCTTCTTGCAACTGTTGGGGAAGGGTTGGTTGGGTTTTAATTGCTTGTCATCTGAAATAAGGCTCCAGACCTTCTCTGGCTTGGGTTAAGTAAGACCTGTCCTCAAAAGTGAGTAATTTCCTGGCTATACTTTGCTTACTACGTGTACGAGCCAGAAAAAGCTCTTCAGTCTCAGAAATTCGACAAGCAGTCTGAAGAGTGAGGTTTCTGGTGATTTGAGTCTCTGTCTCCTGGTGTGTGTATTGAGCCAAATCTAGAATGCAGCTTTTCCTGTATAACAGCACATTGATGTGCACTGGTTTTTGTCAGAGATGCTGCTGTAGTTAGGGGCTGGGGAAGGTACCTGCACTTCATGTGCAATATTAAATATCACTTCTGAAATAAGATATTACTTTTGGTTAGTGTGTCCAGTTTAATAATTAACTTCAGGGAGAAGATTCTTCTAATAAAATGCTGGTTTACATTTCAAGAGTCACCCTGACTAATCAGCAGATACTTTGGTATCCAAAAATACAAATACTTGACTGAAACGTTATTTTTTATATTTAGAAATGGAGTGGATTGGCCAAGGCTTGGAGCTTGAGAGCTCTGGCTGCAGTTGGTATTACTAGTTACTTTTTGCCTCAATTTCCTATCTGTAAAATCTAAACAATTTGCCTGAGGTCAAATAAGAAGTACGTGACAGCTACTGATGTCTCCTTATTCTTTGCTGGCTGTGTCTGCTTAGAACTTGTCAGAAGCTATTTTTTTTCCCCAACCTTTTTATAGCACCTCGCTCTCTGATTTTGTTTTAAGCCTTTAGCCTTTGATTTGAGAGAACAGTGGCTCCTGTAACGTGGTAATGCTGAGCCCTGTGAGTCTCTTGGCATGTAACGATCAACATTTGAACAGAAGTAGCAAAAGGATTGCAAATACCCTTAATTCCTTTTCTCATGCTGTCTGATGCTGTCTGCTGTCGTGCTAATAAATTCAGAAGCTTATGTGATTAAAAACTTGAGAACCTGGTGCACTTTATGAGCTCTAATTAAGAGCAGTAGAAAACTTGGAGCTTTCTTTGAAGGGTTGGAGGTAGCTCTGAGAGCTGGCTGCTGGCAGCAGGGGCCACGGCTGTGGCAGGGCTCTGGGGTTTGCTGCAGGGCAGGATGTGGTTCTGTGCTGGGCTGTACCTCTGCAGCTCCAACCAGCACGCTCGGGGCTCTGACACAGGGAGTGTCTCACTGACTCACAGGAGTCTTGCTGTGACCTGGGTGTTTTTGCTCAGCGCTGTAGTGGGTCACTGACTGATGTGGCTGAGTTACTGAAGAGAACAAAAGAAGTTCTAGTAAAAATAAAGTGCTTTTCGCCGGTGTCTAGTCCGTGAAAGTGGTACGTTTGCATGGTGAGAGTCTGTATTTAGTGGTTCCAGATTTAAAAACAGTTTTCCCATTGCCTCTAGATCCAAGGATGGCACTTCATCTTCCCTCTTTAAATTGATGTGCTGCAGAAGTTGCGCTCCTCCTCTCCTGAGCTGCTGGCTCAGGGCTGTTGGTGCCACAGGGTCACTGATGGAATGTTTCAATGAAATAGGACCAGTGTCTAACTAGGATCAATGGGCAGCTGAAACCTCTGTGTCTAGGCAGCCTGGTCTCTGTGCAGAAGCTGGGTGGGTGATGCTGTAGCCATGGGTGAGGTGATGGTGAAGGCTGGAGGCCACTGTTGTGTTCAGCATTGGCCATCATCACCCAATGAGAGCCATCACTGCCCTCCTTATGGAAGGAAATTGAAGTCAAGCAGTGTCAGGCTGTCCCCAGTGCTCTGAATTTCGCTGTTTGGCTTCAGCCACAGTCCTGTTGTCTCTTAGTTTGGTCTGCTCTTGATTTACTATAAGAAATAAATGTAATTTCGGCTTTGAGTTGGTGCACTCAATAAACACTGGCTTCTTGGCTGCTAACCTGTGCTGAGTAATGCTGAATGAATGAATCATCTCTGCCCAGCAGCAGCTGGGGAAAAGCTTCCTTCAAGGATTGAGCCTGCAGTTTGTTTGGCAGCACAAAGGGCAGTGGCTGTGGCATGCCTGTGGTTCAGGGTACAGCAGGATGGATTTAAATAAAGGAACACCAGAGCCCAACTGGGGAATGCTGGTGCTCAGCCCTGCCCTGAATCCCAGGGAACCAGGAGACAAGCACCGTGCTCTGCTGGAAGCTTGATCTTATTAAAGAGTAATCAGCAGAGGATATGTGAGCATAATTTACTGGGTATCAGAATGTTTCTTTAAACATTGCACTGAATTAAAAAAGAAAAACTGCTATGCACGGTTTTATTGTTTCTTTATGAAATACAGCTGTTCAATTTGTGTTTTCCCTCATTATTTTCACTGTCCCTCAGCTATTCATCATTACAACTCTCTGGAGCTGTGATTGGTCCCCAGTCTCAAATATTAAAAACCCATCAGAAGAGTCCAGTTGGAATTTTCCAGGCATGCATGGCATCTTGGCACTACAGTTCTCATTAATTTTTGTGACATTAAGGGTTGGGATCCCACAGGTAGTCTTTCGGAAATATTTAGTTTCCATGCATTTAGAAATGGTGAGGGAATTTTTGCCTCCAAACTCTGATTTTATTTCCTTTTCTATCTCTTGAAGTGGCTAGAAGCAAGCACTTCAGTTATCCTGTGGGTGAAAGCTCCCCTCCAGCAGTAAATGGGAGCTGGTGGTGTGGTAGGGAACCCGTAGCTGGCACACAGAACACTTGAATTAAAGTAGCATCTCTGCAGGTACATATTTAAAACTAAAATACTACAGCAAGTTAAAACAACTTTGGCAGCATGTGCAAATTACTTGGCAAAAGTGTTAATTTCCTTGTTAAACGTCGTAGCAGAAAGGGCCTTTGATCCCAGCAGCCTGTTGGGAGTCCTTCCTAATTGTTATCAAACTATCCTGTAGCTTTAAACAGATAAGACCTAATTAGCTAAAGTGGTGCTGCATTTTTTCAAAATAAAGAGTGCCCTCTCAGTGTTAGGCACCTGTGTTTCTGTGCTTTCAGCTTGAATTACAAATTTGGTGCAGTGCCCAACGTAGGACTTCAAGCGAGAGCTTGACTGTGGCACTCGGTGACTTCCAGCAGCAGAGGAGAGGAGACACTGGCTGGTAGAGACCCAAGAACAAGGCACAAATAACCCCCTTCAGAGGGGAGGCAGAATGTTAAACATTTTTAATGACAGCAATATGAAGGGCTAATATAAAGGTTTGTTGTTTTTTTTTTTATGTATCCTTTGTGCTGAGAAAAGGAACAGGGGAAAACTGCATCAGTGGAGCGAGGTCTGACTTCCTTGTCTCAATGCAAAGAGTCTTCTCCACATCAAAAGATGACTTTAATGATGAATCTGAAATTCTCTCTGCTATTTTTAACCTCAGGCTATTAGAGAGGCCACCACAGTGGAGAAGGAAGGAGAGATGTTGGAAATGAAATATTCTTGTGTCTCCTCCACCCCTCTGCTTCCAGTGGGAAAACTGAAGCATTAAGGATTTGGTTCAACACCTGTTAGGTTACTCAAGGAAAAACAAAGACTTTGCCAGATGTTTAAGAAGAAACATATGGCAGGCAGGGAGGGAGAAACTGTGCCAATTTGTCTGTTTAATCAATCAAACTTGTAACAATCAATGCTATTGTCCATACCCTTAATAAATAATTGTTCCCATGAAATACTGTTTAATGCAGAGTAGAACTTCACTAATGGCCCACAGCAGTGGGCACAATGAAGGATGCAGGAGATTTTCCTTCCTTCTCTTGCTGATGGCACAGAGCTTTTGAATTTTTCTTGTTCCATGCGCTTAAGACCCAAACAAAACAAACAAACAAAAAATCCCAAACCGAAAAAAACCCTAAAACAAACCAGTTCTGGGAATAGATCAAACCACCTGCACAGTTTTCACTTGAATTTTAGTTTCAATGAATAGCAGGGAAAATTGTTTTGCAAATTATTTTGTGGAAGTGGATGTTGGTTCCTGGAACTTCTGAAGCTTAGGTTCCTTCTTGATACAAAGTAGAAATAAAAAATAGCAGCTTTGCTTTCACCACAGGCTGCCACCGGTTGCAGTCTATCTGGAAAAATGCTGTTGCTGTAAATGCAGAGGAGCCCCTGTAGTGGGTGTGAAAGGCAGTGGTTTTCTGTTGTTTCCTAGAGAAACACGTCCCAGCAGGTCCTGTCAAAGATGGTTTTAGACCTGCAAGGATTGAACCCCGAGCGTTTTACCTGCCCCCTCACCCTGGCTGCATCCTCCAGCCTTTGGCCATGGGTCAGAAGGCACTGAGCGAGCTGGGGATGCTTTCTTAGTCATACAAATGTGGAGCGTGTTAGGATAAGCAACTTGTCATTAGAGGCAGGGCACAGTTCAGCTCCTGACATTATCTCGCCGTGGTTCGCCTTCTGTCGCATCGTAATGATTAATCACAGCCCTGTGCCATGTGTTACCAGGCAGCCTGCATTTGCTTAGCAGTCAGCAGCTACTACACGTTCTCTGCTGCCTTAATCCCCTGTGACTGTTTCCTAATGCTAACAGCGCTGAACAATGGGATATCATGACAGCTTGTGATTGATTCTTTTTTTCTTTTTCCCTCTTTTGCAAGGAATTGGGAATTTCCCGGTTTGAGATGCTTACTTAGCTACCTTTTACCGTCAGTGATTAAAAACCACACTGGTTGCTGCCATCATCAAATAACTTCTAACTCTTCTCTCATCCAGTATTTGGCCAAGCAGAAAATAAATGTATTTCCTTGCTGTAAGTTCAGTGTGTGCTCATGAATTGTTTGGTAACCAAGTACTAGGTCAAGCAGAGGGGAGCATTTGGAACTCAGGCTACTCAGGTTTGTTTCAGCTGCCCTGTACAGCTCATCTCTCTTCAGGCACTGGAGAGGTTGCAGCAGCTTGAAGGACCTTGTATCTTTAAAAAGTCACCACTGACATCCTTGGCTAGCAGCTCTGCAGTCTTTTCCTCATTAAAGTGCAGATGGAACTAGTTTTATTCTGCTTAGGAAACAAAAAACCCAGTTGTCACAGAGCATGTACAGTGTGTTAAAGGGAAGTCAGGGTTGGTCTCGGTCTGTGCCACAAGAGTTGGAGAGGAGAGCTCTTCTCCACAGGGTGTGGGAACATCAACATGATTTTAAAAGTCACTAAAGTCAGCTAAAGACAATATTTTTCTTAATTCCTACCTTTTTTGCTGGTGTCAGAAACTTGTTTAGACCCAGCTCAGTGTACACTTTAGCTGTCAGGCTCTTTGTGAATGGAGTGATTATTGTTAAGTGAAGCATATGCTAATCCAGGTCGAAATATGCTTTTTCTCTATTGCGTGACACTGTGTTAATTAAAACATCCCTTTGCCGTGGGAGCTGATGGTGGCGAGTGCCATCGTGTTTCCTTAGCAGAGCTCAGCTCGGGTTGGGCACTGCTGCCAGCCAAGGGCTCGGAGGGTTGTGGATCCCGGCCCTCCTTCTGCTGGGCACCTCGTGCCTTTGACCAGAACTGCATTATTGGTGGAGAAATTGGCTAAAATGCAGCTTTTGGGAAAAGCTGAAATTTGTAGGGGGGTGCTCCAGTGTGAACGATTTATTGCCATTTCTCCCCCACCCTCAGCACTGCTGTTGCTTGGTTTCCTGGGAATGAAAGATGCCAGAAGGTGGAAGGAGAAAGGGCTGTGCGGCCTCTCCTTTTTCCCCAACCTCATATAATCTCCTTAATTTTCTTTGCATAAACTGATTCTCATTTCCTGCCATTTCCAGGCACCTTTTTGCAAATGGTGAGAGGCATTATGTCCATTGAATTTCATTCTGGAATAATGAAACTGTGCCTTGCATTAGGGGCTAAATTATACCCCTGTAGAATTTTTAATTGTTCTTTTTTTCCCCCTGACTTTCTGGGTATCTAAAGGAGGCTTTCCTGCTTTAATCCAGATCACTGGGATTTGGTTATATATCAGATGCAAATCTCTTTGCATCCATAATCCTTCTTTATAAACTGTTGTTGACTTTTCTGTCGATTTTGGGGGTTTTTTTATGCCCTATCTCAATGGGTACATATGTTCTGAGGTTTGAATTTTTGAGGAGTGCATCCCAAATGAGTTATGAGACAGAGCTGTACTGATATGGTTTGACAGCCTGCTGTGAGGTTTGGAGGATTGTGCTAAAATACAGTATCTCCCCTGTCTAAGCTCCTGCATTTTCTGAGATACAGGGATGAAAAGTTTGTTCTAAAGACTATTTTTTGTTTGTTTGTTTTCACCAGACTTTGAGGCTTTGAAAGTGCTGTGGCATGAGATACACAATACTGTATATTCCTAAATATTCACTTGTTGAAGGAAGTGTAAGGTGCCTGCAGTGGTTGGAGGGATGTGGAGGATGAGGGCTGGAGCTGAGTTGTTTTCACTGCTGGTGCTTTGCTTCCCTGGCAGAGCAGTCCCTTGTGTTTACCAGGCTCGACTCTGGAGCCACGGGGAGGAAAAAAAGTTGAGGCCATGTTTTATTCAGTATTAATAGAATCCAAGGGTGTCACATCTTGGTGTTTTCAAGTATGATGTGCTTCGACTCCGGAAGGGTCGTAATGGAGAAGAGAGGAAGTCTGTAATTGAAATTATTCTGAAGACAGCTAGATTTAGAATAAGTATATTAAGCAATTTGTGAGACAGTGGAAAACATCACTTCCATGGTTGAAAGAAGAGGGGCAAAGATGAAGATGTCTTAGACCCTGATTAATTGGTGATCTCATGTCTTACTGCCCTTTGCTACAGATGGAAAAAAATCCCTAGGATGACTTATTAAATGATTAGTTTTATCTTTGTGTAGTTGGCTGATTGCAGTACAATAAGTAATTTTGTTGATATTGCTGTTTAAAATTACAGTTTGGTCTGGAGTAGAGCAGAAGTGTAACAGAAATAGGGTAAAACATAATAGCACCAGACGCTGTGATTAGAGCTGGAAATAGAAACAAACTGAGGAATTACAATACAGGCAAAGACAGCAAAAGATGCTGGGGATACTTGATCAGAGATGGTTAATCCTCTGGGACAGGAGAGGTATGGGAAAGACAGCAAATACCACTAGGCAGTATCTCCACTTGGCTGTGAGATTGCAGCTAAGACAAAAAAAAAGTGAATGCAGGTAAGAATAGGCCCCCTGAAATGTGTGCGGGTGGTAGAAAAGCCAGGGATGGTAATTCCAGGGCAAGCTGCTGCTTCAGCATGAGGGGCTGCCACATGAACCTCTGTTAGTCAAACAGTGCCCGTGGCTGGGCTCAGCATGGGACAGTCCCTCCTGTTCCTCTGAGATTATGAAGGTGCAGTGGATTACTTTGGCTGAAAATGGGAAAAAAAGCACTTCTAACCCCAAGTGCCAGGGATCCTCATAGTTGATGTGGTGTCTTCAAGCAGGTATCACAGTATCATAACATGGTTTAGGTGGAAAAAGACTTTCAAGATTGAGTCCAGCCATACGGAACAAATCATTTCAGCATCTTCTGTGTTGGGTGCTAGGAAAAGAAAACAAAAGTTTTTTTTTTTTTAATCTCTACTAGAATGCACCTAATTAAAAGCAACAAAAAAAGACATCTAGATTGTAATAACAAAATATGCTTTAATCACAGTGTGGCTCTTTTATAATGGTTTTCTTGTCATAACTGTAATTGCTGATGTTTTGATACTTCCACCAGCATGGCTTACAAAAGTTGCAACATGAATATAGAAAGGATGTGTACTAAGTTTTGCAGTTTTAAAAACATCAAAGCAAAGCTGTGACATTGATTTTTATTCTTGTGTTGTTCATCTGCATATTCTTGCATCTGTAGGGAAAGCAGGCAGTGACTAACAGCTGGTGAGTACTTAGAGAGTGGTTTGGGGTTGGTACAAGGTGAAAACACTAAGCAGTTATCCAAGATCCATTATGTATTTACATGCAGCTGTTTGCCTTTCGAGGCAGTCTTTATAATATTTAAAAGCCAACTTTTGCTGTCACAGTGTAGGACAATTTCCTTGTGTTGTGACAACAGCAGAAGTGCTGGTTGTTTTTGTCAGTGGATTTTCGTTGCTCGAGATCCTTTAACAAAGAGAGGACTCCTGGGCATTTCCCTCTGACACAGAGTTTTATCTCCTTCTCCCTTGTGGCAACCCAGCCTTCCTTCCTTTACAAACATCTTGCAAGATGCTGTGTGGACTGAAGGAGGCTTGGTGGTAATACACCTGCTAGGATTTTTTGCCCGGATGGTAGGGATTTACAATAAATGAGGTGAAAAGCTGCTCCTTGATGTCATTGCCCAAAAGCAGCCCCAAACAGAAAGCTTTATAGCCCCGATGTGCCTCGGGCGAGACAGCAGTGTTTATCCCATCTCCTTGGTGAAGGCTTGCACGAGGTTGTTCCAAATTGCTGTCCTGGAAGGGGTGACTCTCCCTGCGTGTTCATCCCCGCTCGCAGGCAGGAGCAGTTCCCACCGCCCAGGAGCTGCAGCGAGCGGGGCTGTCAGTGTGAGAGGCAGACAATTGAATCAAGGCACTAAAACATGCCACTCCAAAGCTGTTTAAATCATCCTAATGCGAATTATGAATTTATTACAATACGTATTACCTCAGGGGACAGAGAGGGAAGGGAGATCTGAAGGGGCTGTTTGTAAACATGTAAAGCAATAAGCGTTTCCTGCGTTGCCACCGTGACAGGGAGCTCGCCTGCCGAAATAAAACCTAAATGAATAAATGTGTAGACAGGCAGCAGCTCACCTGGGGTCAGGTGGCTCCCAGTGGGTCAGGTAACAAACTGCTTCCCCAAAAAAAAAAACAGCGAACAACAGTGACCCTTGGTGCTGAGGGGGCCAGGAGGGGGGCAAAGCTCTGAATGTCGCAGTTTGCTGTTTGTGGAGCAGAAGTGCTGTGCTTTACATGGTGTAGTGTGAGCTGTGCTTTAGACAAGCTGCCACACACTGAAGAGACAGAGCTGAGGCTGGAAAACCACAAATTCAGCAGTGCTTCCTAAGGGGAGAGGAAAGAAATGCACACCTCTTGGGGAGCATCACAAAAAGTGCATGGACACTCAGCATTTCCCTGAACAATGTTTCTGAGTGCACATAGTGGTTGTGTTGGGATTTTTCTTCAGTTCTTAGCTGCAGTGCTGACCCTTGGTGTCTGACAGCCTCAGCTGTCACTTCTCAGGTGCTTTGAGAGGTGAGATCATCAGCAGCTGCCTTCCCCACCTTCAGCTCTTCACACCATCAATGGGCTGTGTGCTCAGAAGGGGATGGGCATCCCCTGATGGTGTAGAGCCCTCGCAGCCACTCCATGCAGCTCGCTGAAGAGCAGTGGTGGGATCATGAATTTGAGTCACTGCTGATGGGGGGAACATAACAAAAGAGGCAGCAGCTTATAGAGGGGTGGTTCCATATCCCAGTGCTTCTGTGTTTGGGAGCAGCATGCTTCGACAGAGCTCTGCAGGGGATGGCACTGACTGACGTGGAGGTAATGATTTATAAAGTGGAGGACCTAAACATAGTGCAGGCTGCATTGCCAGCATGCTGGCTGTCCTCAGAGGACTCCGGAATATGCTGCGTTGCAAGACTGCAGCGATTTGGCTGCAAGCTATATTTAGCCTATTTATTCTTTGTTGGTGTATAATGTGCAGTTCAGTGGAAAACTTGGTCTCTCCAAAAAGGAGGTTTGAACTGGAGTCAAGACAGGGAAAACACCATCTGTCTAGAAACCATTTTTCTTAAGCGATTTGAAGGGGGAGGCTGTGTACATAAGATAAATGTGCATGTTGCTTGGGTTGCTGCTCAGGTCTTTTTATTTAAGGTTTTTTTCCGTCTTCAGTGATCTTTTACCCTCTAAGTTATTAAAGGCTATTAAAAATGCAGAGAGCAAAATGTGCTTTGTAATTCAGCTGTATAGACCAATTCTTTAGTAAGAAAATGGAATTTTTTTTTTCTACTTGCAGTGAACAACTCCAGTGCTAGGGTAAAAATCAACTGTGCTTTGAGGAGATTATTCCTGTTGGAAGCACCCTTAAATGTTGAACAAGGATTAGTCCTATTGTGTTAAGGAATGGAAAAGAGCAACAAATACTGTCTGTTTTAAAGTGCTCACAGTCTGGGATGAAAGGTTGGCAAACTGAATAGGTCACAGTGAGCAGCAGCAGGCTGGTGGTGGCTCCCAGCAGTTCATGCATGCAGGAAATATTTGTGCTCTGCCTTGCCAAGGAATGTGTGCCATCACTTAGAAGTCAGTTCAGGAATTACCTTTGGGAAGTGTCTGTAGCCTGAGATGTACTTCTCTGGGATTTCCTGCTTTCCCAAGACATCGTCTGCCCTCGTGGGAATTGGAGCCTGATCACCTATTCAGAGAGGTAATGCAGAAGGTGTTCTGAGGTTGGCTAGGGGGGAAGAGAGAAATTCTGACAGCTTTGCTATGTATTATATTTTTGAAGTTCATACAGTGTGTCTGCATAATGATACAGGTATCTTAAAATACTGCTCTCAAATGACTGTATAAATAAATTCTGGGTAGACCATACATGGAACAAAATTCTATCTATTCCTTTTGAGTTTAAACAGGCAGAGTCTTTATGCAGATAACACTTTCTTAGATAACATTTCCTTAGTTTTAATAACATTATATGTGAAATATTGCTTTTTATGGCTATGCAATACCTTTTTATGCTGTTTCTTGGGTGTCTGTTCATCCGTCTCCATAATTATATTTTACTTCCTGGAATTACACAATCCATCAATGTCAGGAAGGGCAGGGTGGTTAAGGGTTGCTCTGAGACTCATCAGACAAATGCAATGCATTGCTGGCAGTTACAATTGCATCCTTATCAAAATGGAGAAATTTCTTCTCCCCACCCCTCCCCAGCTTCCACGATTTAAAAAAACACCTCGTGAAATAGAAATCTCAATTTCTCACTGTGGCTTTATAAATTTAAAATTTAATTTTAAAATAGCCCATGGTGAGTATTTTTAGATGAATTGTTCTTTGGCCTTGATACAGCGTGCAAATATCAAAGGGTCTGGCTGTAATGGTGTTTGATTGCTGCCTGGCTTTTCTTGCTCTGGAGACTTTCCATGGGAAAACTTGGGTTGTACTTGGAGAACATTCCAGCAGTGCTGACTGCAGTGGGCAGAAACCACAGCATGGTCCATGTTTTAAACAGCCTGAGTTGTACATGGTGGCTGTCAATGACTGGCTTTAAAAAATGTAAATAGATTAAAAAAAAACCAAACCCAAACAAATAAAATTTAAAATGAAATAAAAATAAAATAAATGCTATCTAAAAATAAGTACAGCTTAAAAATCAATAAAAAAGTGAAATTAATTTAAAATCAGAAATGTTTCTGAAGGTTCTTAAAAGTAAGGGTAGGGAACTAAAGAAATATAGCATGTGCTGTAGTTAACATATGCTGTGAAAGACTGAACTGAAATAGTTTTGAAATTGAAAATGGAAAATGCAAGGGGCTGGAGTTTGGGGATACACGGTTCATTCAGACGGCCTTACAAATATGTTATTGTGATTATTAATCCACCCCTGCGGAGCCAGGTGCCTGGCTCACCGTGGAGCAGGCTGCTAAGTCTCAGGAAGAAGTATGAAAAGTCTTGTGGAACAAAAAAAGGCAGCGAGGTCTTGACCTCTCTGGGCACTGTGAGCCGGTCGTGGTGGTAAAGAGGAACAGCAGGAATGCTGCGGTGTGGGCTTGGTGGAAATCTGCTCTGATGAGCTGTGCTGCTTTTGAAGCCGGCTTCAAGCCCTGTCAGCTGCATGAGGCAGAGTTTCACCCCCAGGGCTCAGTGTTTTGGGACCTGATGCGTTTTGTTCTACTCAAGAGAAAAAAAATAAACCTGAATTTTTAATTCGTGGTGCAATGGTGGCTTTTTTTCACAAGCTGGTGAATATTGGGCAGGCAGGTGTGATTCTCTGACTCCTTCAGCCCGTGCCCTGCACAGTTATTCCCACGTCAGGCTGGGTATCACCATGAAGTGCAAATCTATAAATTAGAGAGGCAGGTGATAAATGGGAGAGGCTGCAGGTGCCCTTCAGCACTGCAGTCTCTTAAATCCTCGTAGCTGAGGGTTTTCTTCTCTTCCCTTTTCTTCCTCAACAGTTAAGCATAAAGGCCTTGGGCTTTGCTTCCACCTCCTTGAATTCTTCGGAGTGCACATCACAGTGTCTTTAAACAGTGTGAGACGTGTCGGGGAACTGAAGGCATTAGCAGAGCGCCGGGATTTATTGGCAGATTGACAGCCTGATAGGCACACTCCCTTTCTTCTCTGTTTGTCACTCTTTGATACTTTCCTTTTCACGCTCCAGGAGGAGGGAGGGGCCCCACTGTAGCACTAAATGTCTTCAGCAGTTCTGCTCTGCAAAACGCTTTATCTTGGTTCAAGATTTTTTTTCTTTTTTTTTTTTAAAGTCTGAAGTTCACCTTATCCTTAAAGGTGCATAATTTACCAGGCCTCCTGTGATAACTTTGTACCTCGCACAGAAGCTGAAATGGGAACTGAGCTTATTAAAATGAAATTAGTATTAAAAAAAAGAAAAAGAGTGTCTCCTTTGTGGGAATGCTAGCAACTAGTGTGAAAGCCTGAGATGCTGCTGCTTTGTTGGTGTGAGGTTAGCAAATTGAGATGGTACCTTGGGAAACTGAATCTCTCTCACGATCTGTGTTGAGCAGCGCTCAGTTTCAGACTCTAGAGAGAGGTTGGTTACATGCGTGAGATTGGGACTTAAATACATTTCTCAGCTCTGATGTTTCACAGGTTAATCTCTCTGTGCCTCCCTTTCCAAGGTTTTCAACAAGACTAAAAAAACTCCCTCTGTCACTTGTATCTGTTCTGCCTTTTTCATTTAAAAGACATTTGAACCCAGCAGTGCGGTCTCTGTGTGTTTTTACTGAGTGCCCCTACTCGCCATGGCTGTGCAGAAAGCCTTGTAGCTGGGTCAAAGTTTGCATCCCTAAAATTTGGGGTCCATATCAATCAGAACAATTTATTTTAACCTATATAAGATAGCACAAAATGCTGACCCTTAGTATATAGTTTACTTTCTCCAGCTGTTGCTAGCCCTGACCAGGCCCTGTGCTTGGCACTGAGCTGAGCAGCGACAGCCAGTATTGCTTACCCCGGATCCTCTGCCTGCAGCAGATAATGCCTCAAAGCTCCTTCCTCCTGTGCATTTAAAGTACACAGCCGCATTAGAAGATTAGGTTACTTTGAAGGGGAACAGCTCCCGTGTTGTAGCTCGGGCTGGTTTTCACTTTGTTCCACTTAAGATGTTGCCAAGGCTCGCTGTGACTTTTTTTCCCCCAGGATGTAGTTGCAGAGCATGAAATTGTTTGGGGCTGGATAATGCAGTAACCATGGGGCTATTGCTGTTATCTCTAACGTATTAGGCAGCTGTAATTTCTCTTGACATTTTGGTGTCCAGGTGAGTTGGTTTCTGTGGGTTTGGGGTTTTTTTGGGGGGTGTGTGTGCTATTACTGCTACATTTTTTTCCTCCAGAGCTTCTTTCCCTGCCTGGCTTTGTACCTCACCAAACTGTCAGATGAGGAATGAATACATTTGGTAGAGAAATTAGACCATTAATTCCGCAAGATGTTTTCAGTGATATGTCAAGATCTCAGTTTGATAGAAAGGACTGGTTAGAGAAGGAAACCATCTGATCACTTCAGATCGAGCAATTAACTACTTAACAGCTGGAAAAAAGGTTGCAAGTGATGTGATTCTTCACACCAGCAGCACTTAGCTATTCTATCCACAGTTTTAAAATGCTTTGAACAGGAGATTAGTATCTTGCTCATTTTGCAGATGAGCAAACAGAAGTACAGAGGGGAGATGAATAAGCTCAAGCAGTAGGTCAACAGCAGAGCCAAAAGAATGAATCCTGGCTGTCTAAATCCGATCTGTTAGAGCTGAGGCAATAATGTTTCCCCTAGGATTTTTTCATCTGCCAGGGATGACGGGGCCAAAATTTTCAAGGCTTTATTTTATTTTATTTTAATTTTTTTTTCTTTACTATGTGGGTGACTGAATGAGATCCTCGGAGAGAGAGTGTATGTCCAATACTTTGCAAACACGTGAGAGCCCCTGGTTCAGCATGTGTCATCTTTGTGGTACCTAAAGAGCAAAACCAAAATGCTTCTCTGCACACTTGAGAGCTGAGCCAGCGAGCCTTGAGCTGTTCCTGAGCCCCAGCTCGGTGTGCTGACCGCCTTTGCCATCCCTTGGTGGTATTTTGCAGCAAGTGTGGGAAGAGCAGCCGTGGGAATGGGGCTCTGTAGCTCTGTGAACAGCAGAGGCAGCCAGTTGTGCATCCTGGTGGTCAGAGGCAGGGAACTTCCCGCTCTCCTGCAGCCCGTGCTCGGGCAGACCTGTTCAGTTTCCACTCCCTCTGAGCTCCTGGGGTCTGATCTGATGTAGCTGTTCCACGGCACTGCTTCCCCGTTAATCATGGACCCGCAGCTGAATTTTGGGTTTGGGTTTGGCTGTGGGAGTTCATGCAGGCTCTGCTTCGCGCTCAAGAGGCCTTGCTGCTCCCCTTGCTCTGTTGTTCTGTAGCTGGGTTTAAAATATATATTGTTGCTGGCATTGGAATCCATATCTGCTCCCAGCATATGCTATTGGCACAATACCAGCAGATGCTGTTGAGCGGTATCAAATCTCGAGGCGCAGCTCTGCTCTGAAGTGTGACTCTGTGAAATGGCACCGTAGGGTTCCTCCCCAGCGTCTCGGAGGCTCACGTGTTAAGTTCTCTCTTGGAAAGTGAAAGATGCTGGTTGTTTGTTTTTAACAGACCTCTCGACAAACCAAACCTGTAATTCGATTTGGTTTTAAGGGAGATGGCGGGGCTGGGGCGGGTTTCTGGCTCCTGTCCTTGCTCATGGCTCCTCTCCCACCCTGTTTCTGTCTCAGTTGTGCAGCAGGGAAGCTCTTGGGGCTGGGGAAGGGGCATTTGTCAGTGCCAAAGGAGTCAGGCTGCCCTTGCAGGTTACAAATATTTCCATTTTGCTGTTTAATAACGAGTTGGTCACGCTCCATTTGAAACTCTCTTAAAAATGCGAAATCCATTGGGGGGGGGGGAATAAAAATTTCAGAGATGTCAATAATTAGCATTGCCAAGAGTGGGGGGTTTACTTATAAAAAAAGAAATAAAGTGAATGATCGCTGAGTTAATATTCTTCTTTATGTCTTTCCATCCTTATTCTCCTTTTGCTTGTTTGAGATGAGATGATTCTAAGCAAACTTACTGCACAACTGACTCTTTGCTTATTGTTCCTCCTCCTATGAAGTGCGGTGCCATCTGGCACATGGACAAGTGGGGAAGATTGATGGCTAACAAAGAGCACCATTCATTTTCTCCTACCAGATTTGGACAGAAAACAAACGTTTTTAATCAAATCTATATGTTTCTAAGGAATATTGGCTGCTGAAAATTTGCCAACAGCTGAATTTTCCCCCCTTCCCTGCCTTGTGAGAATTGGATCCTGCCAGGCTGATTCATGGATGGGACAGTGTGGGTGCTTTTTCTCCCCTGCCTTGTTTTCTTTCATGTTATTGAGAGATGAGTAAAATAAAGGGCTTTTGGTGCTGAGGAGAGAGAAGAGGGAGAATGGTTATGTGTGGTAGCACAAATAATCTTAAAATTCAAGAGTACAGTTGTTTTAATGGCCTCACAATGAATCATGCAAAACAACTGTGTGAAGAAAACACACAGTTGCTTTCAATGAAGCAACTCAAACACCAGTGGAAAGTTTGCCTGCAGCATTCTTTCGTTTTCCTGAGAAAGATGAAAGATTTATGGATTCCTTCTCCCGTCTATCTTCCCTCAAGAGTTACACAGTCACTGGATAATACAGGGATTTAGGATCTGTGGGTCGAGGGGAATTCAGCCATGGTGCTCAGCTGGGAAGGGGAGATTCAGCTTTTCCTGGGAGAGAGGAAGGGCTGATCCATGGTGTGGAGCTGAGCCACAGAGTGATGTGGAAACCTGGACCTCTTGGTTAGGGAGCTTTGAGGAGGTTCTGGGACGCAGCTTGGCTTCCATGGAGCAGAGAATGATCACCTGCATGGCACAAGAAAGGAGGTGGTTAAGGCAGAGATGATGTCGGGTTTTAGGGTTCAAGGAAAGTTATCATAGATGTTTAAATATCCTGGCAAGTGCTAGATGGATGCTGGCCTTGCTTAGATGTGTTTTTCATTAGGCACATTTAATGAGAGGGGCTTTTGCTTTCTGCTAAGATACAAAAAGGGGGGAAAAAAAGACTTGGCCATTTGAATATTAAATTCAGATGCCTTTAATAGTACCTATAAATTAATAGGATTTCATGCCCAGCATTCAAAAAGCATTGTAAAGAGGATGTGGATATGGAAAGATGAAATGGATTTTGTAGCGCTTTAGCTGTGGAAAGAAAATTATTTTCGTTTTGATTTTTTTAATGTATTTTTTCCCTTTGAAGTCAAATAATGGCCTTAATTAACTCTAAGCACCTGGATTTGAAGCTTTGAAAACGATCCTTTCATTGCAGTGCTGCTGAATTTTCTGGAAAGTTGCATCTGCAGGTACACAGCCTTGTACAGCAGCCATGTGCTGTTTGCTGAGGTGCTGGTGGCAGGCACAGCTTGAAACTGCTGCAGGTCTGAGCCTGGGGTGTCCTGGGCCAGCACTGGGCTTGGAGTTGGGGTCCCCCAAAACCCCAGGGCAGGTGGGAGCATCTGCAGGGACTTGGGGAGAGAGGGGAGAAGGGGCAGCTCTGCTGTGTGGTGTTTGAAGGAGAAATAAAACCAACTGAGGGAAGGGAGTGACTGTGTTGACACAGAAAGTTTCCAACTGTTATGTTGTTATATGTAAGTTCAGAGCTTAAACTGCTCTTGAAGCAGGCAGATTTATATCCCTTCCAAGCATTGCTGCATACTGTTCCCCTCTTCTTTTCTTCCTGCTGCTATAAATCTGGATGCACTTGTTGATATAAATAGTCTGTCTTCTAAAGAATTTTTCTAAATTTTCTGGGCCCTGAACCAAATCTCCTGGGCTTTGCTTTGCATGAGATGATTAAGTTTTCCCTTTATAAGTCTTTAATTTGCTGCCTTTTAAATATTTCCTTGCACCTTTTTTACATAATAGGAAAAGTCAGAAGAAAGTGTATTTCTGATAGAGGGACAGCTGGTCTCTGTATTTGAAGGAGAAAGCTTGTGTTTCTCTGCTTTAAGATGGTTGGTAGAACAAAAGTGGCTCTGAAGAGAGTGGCATGGCCAGGAAGGGGTTCAGGGTGGAAATGTGCATATTCCCTGCTCACTTAAAAAGTGCTGGTGTGGCCTCTTGGCAGGGCAAAAGTGAGAAGCAGTGGCAAAGCTTGGAAGGTTTTCTTTTTGCTCTCCTGCGACTCTCCACAAAGGCTTTAATTAATGAGTCCAGTGGTGCTGCTAAATGCCTGTGGTGCTCCTCCGGGGGCAACCCGAGCCATTTGGTCCCCAGGAGGGTGCAGAATCCTCCCTCTCTGGGCTGGACAGTGCTGCACCAGGCTGGAGACAGCCCTGGCAAATAACCCTCAGTGGGCTGAGAGCCTTGGCTTGATGTGTGAGAGCTGAAAATATTCAAATATGAACACTGTGAAGAGAGGGATCTCATAATCTTTGTGCCTGACAGAAATCCATGGGTGGGCTGGGGAACCAGCACAAAGCTGTGTTTGGGGCTGGGTGCTGGGTGTCTGTCTGCCCTCTGTGACTGATGCTAGCGATGCTTTCATGTCTTAAATGTGTACTTAACCAGCAGCGTGGCTGAGCGAGCTGATGTGCTGCCTGTAGAAGCAAAGGGGCGGCTTTCCATTGTCTTCAGTGGGTTGTGGATTAACTCTCAGGAGAATAATAATATCATGGTTTACTTGGCAGTAACAATGCTAGCAGTGCTGTTTGACTGCAGACAATAAACTGAGCAAGTTATGGAAGACATGATAGCCCTGTCCTGAACAGGAGAGCCACTCAGACGTGAAGGCAATCCATTTTGCATACTATTTCTGTGGGGAACTTTCAGTAGGGTATTTTGACATATGGCTTCTATGTAGATGAAGTGCCAGACCTTAACTGGATAAAGATATAATTAAATTTTCAGTGAAATTGCTGAGAGTGAAGTATGAAACCTCATTTGAAAGCTCCCAGAGAAGGGGACCTGTCTGCCCCTTGGAGGTGCAGACCACTGGCAGTGAGATGCTCGGTGAGTTTGAGGGCCGGCACCACTTCGTGCTGGCACCACCGCCCTTCGTGCTGTGCTGTGAGGCTCCCCCTTCCACAGCCGTGCTCTGGAGCTGGTGGTGGGGTTTGTCAGGTCTAGGGAGAGACCTTCTTTGGTTTTGAAGTTGCTTTATATGAACACACTGCACTTCTTCCCATTACGGTGATGCTCCTGCTGATCAGACCTGCTGTGTTCAGCAGCAGCATGGAAACGCTCCGGGTTTGATGCCGAATTAATGACCTGGACTCTCAAGCTTCCCACAGGAGGATGGGAGCAATGTTTGGATATTCCCACAGGCTGAGCTTCCAGGAAGAGTCCTTGTGAGGCAGCGATTGCGGGCCTTCAGTGTCACTTAATGTTGGTCTGTGCACGAGACACGGGTGTGCTGGGGGTTGTTGGCTGACTGATTTGCTGTTTGTCCTGCTGGAGTGAGCACCTGTGGTCCTGCCTGGTGGTTTCTTTGTTTTGTGGGTGGTAGTATGAAATACACAGCTGCTCAAAAAAAAAAAAAACAAAAACAAAACAAGAAAAGGCAAAAAAGGAGCATTATGTTGTGTGCTTATTGAAAATAAGGTGAGGAAGACTAAACGGAGATTAAGCCAGGGTTCTTAAACCAGAGGAGTGCAAATCCTCAAGGCACCTGATGGTCTGATTCTCAGAGGTAATTAGTAGGTAGCCCTATTAATTTTAATGGCAGCTCTGAGCTGTTAAAGCCTGCCTATTGCCTCTATATTTTCAATATTATTAAATGTTACACATTCTAAGTACTTCATTGCTCTAATTTAAGAAAAAAGGCAGCTTGTTCACTGGGTGCCTCATTGAAAATTATTTTTATTTTTAGTGCCTGTTGGAAAGCAGGTACGTTCTTCTGGGAAGGCAAGCTGCTGTTAGGGTAATTGTACTCCTGTGCTGCTCAGAGCTTTGGGGAAATCCCTCCAGTCTGTGCTTGGTACCAGGTGATGAAGGTGTATGTTGATAATCTTGGCTTTGAATGTTCCTCCAAAGCCAAAGCTGTACCACAACACAGCTTTTGAGTGACAGATGCTGGAAGCGTCATGCAGTGCCACAAGAAGTCATTTGATGCTGGAGTAGGGATAAGTGGTCCTGCCAATTTTTAACAGCCTTTTATTTCTTTGGCTGGTAGGACCAATTCTTGGGTGGCAGAAGCTGCTTTGAAAGGCTCCCCCTTGGCATTTCCAATAGCTCTCACCTGCTTGTATGCCTTGTGTCTCGTTTTACTCCCTTGCTTCTCCCAAGCAGGTGCCTAGGATCTCAGCTGAGCTTGTGACACGTGTTTTTAAAAACGCCCTGGAAAATAAGGTTGTTTTGAAGACCTGGTTCTTCATGGAGTTGTAGCAGCTGAAGAGGTTTGTGTAGGGGGGTGACAATGACTTGTTGCTGGAGGGGAGGAGGATGCAGCTGGCTGTCCTTGGGCCTGCAGTGCAGATGTGACCTCTGTCTGGGTTTGGGAGTGGAAGGGCAGAGCACTTTCCCTGGTGCTCTGTGGCATGCGAGGTGAGGTGAGTTAGGAGCACCAGGTCCAGTGGCTCCTTTGAGGATGTCCTGGCAGCCTGTCAGGTCTCAAGGCAATTTGACCTCCACAGTGCTACATTTAATTGTTTTTCAAGTGGAAGAGGTCAGAGCTTTTCCTAGGCTTTTATTTATCTTGCTCCTGGTTTATTCCAGGTCGAGCTGTGAGTAGAGCAACCATGGGCCATGCCCCAGAAATGCTTGGCTGCCCTACAGCTTGCCCGTGTGTGCAGTGGGGTAGGCATTGCCCAGGGACCCTGTCTGGGGAGCTGGTCAGTATTTTTATGGCATGGGGTAGTCCTGAGCAGTCCCACTGTGATGCGGATAGGAGATGTTTGAGAGCATTGCTGTACTAAGGGCGGATGGGCATGGTGTGAGCAAACATCCTCGCGGGAGGGAAGAAGGATGAATTGCAGTGGCAGGCAGTGGTGCCCAAAAACCTCTTGCAGAGGCAAACTGCTCGAGTGATGATCCCTTTGTACTTCCTGAGTAAAATACATCCTGCAGCATCTCCCTCTAGTACCGATGTCATTCCACATCTCCCTTTTATTGAAGTACGTGTAAAGTGTATCAAAACTCACCTATTCTTTCTATATTTTAGAGATTTAGATTTTTATATTTTAGAGAAATAATTTTCTATTATTTATTTAGAGTTGGGAGAGAGGGTAGTAAAAACAAGCCCCTGCCATTTCCAAGCAACCTTGTTTGTCTGGCACTGAGGCTCACTGCTGCTTGCAGTTTGCTGCCTTCACAAACGGCTGTAAAGCAAGAAGTGAGGCAGCTCTGGATACGTGCCTCCCCTTGCCTCCCACCCTCAGGAAGCAGGCTCCCAGTGTAGTGTACATGTATTATGCCAGCTGATTTTGTATTAACATAAAACCCTACCCGTGCTGTTATCTTCTGAGGGAGGCATTTTGAAGGGAGCTAATACTGGAACGTCTTCACAGGCTCACGACAGGATGCTGAGTTACTCCAAGATGCTGCGCTCGGCTGGCACTCCACCAACAAGCTGATTTTAGTTGAGCAGATGTCTGTTAATCTTTGTGAGTGTGGTGGGCTGATCCTGGCTGGATGCCAGGTGTCCACCAAAGCTGCTCTGTCACTCCCCTCCTCAGCTGGCCAGGGGAGAGAAGGTACAGCAAAAGGTTTGTGGGTCGAGATAAGGCCAGAGAGATCACTCACCAGTTACCATCACAGGCAAACCAGACTCGACTTGGGAAGTTAGTTTAATTTATTACCAATCAAATCAGGGTAGGGTATGAGAAATAAACACAAATCTTAAAACCTGGCCAGGTTTTCTTCCCCCTTCTTAAATCCCTCATCCCAGAGGCACTCCTGTCACTGACGGGCTCAGCTTTGGCCAGCGATGGGTCCATCTTGGAGCCAGCTGGCCTTGGCTGCACTGGACATGGGGGAAGCTTCTGGCAGCTTCTCACAGAGACCACCCCTACAGCACCTCCAGCCCCTCTACTACCGAACCTCACCACACACACCAGCACAGTGAGAAGCTACCTTGCCATTCTGTCAAGCACAGCCTAGAGGACAGATGTTTGATGAAAGCACTGAAATATTTAACTAAGATATTTTTCCCCCTGCAGCAGAGATTGCTTGTTGTGCCTATTAATCTTTTACAAGTCTTGCATCTGCTCAGAGGTGGGTTGTTTCAGGCTTCGAATGAGTTCTGTGTGTATGTGCATGGTTTGAAAGAGTGGTGTAATGAACAAACATGATGTGTATGTGAATAAATTGAATGCCTAAAGCAGATGAATTAATCCCTCAGTCGCTGAAAGTCTCTTGCAGTAACAATAATAAAAAATCCCTATAATGCCCCTTCTCCTATGGGCATTTACTCCTCTCTTTCAGGAGTGTCTTTACCCTCCATTTTGTAAAATTAAGATTTCAATGGGGATGTCCTTAAAGAGAGTTTGTCCTTTCATACATGGCTTTGTAAAGCCTGGGTGCAGTATTGCTGGGTAATGCAGAGCTCTCACCCCAACTTAGCAGCTCTCTTGTTTATTAAGAATTTATTTTCAGCTAAAACAATACCTTTCTGTAAAGCTTATTTCTTCTGCGTGCGCTTGTAATCAGAGGCACTTGTGTCTCCCTTTCCTCCTGTGCTACCAGGTGTGTTCACCAGGGCTGGTGATGGAAACACCCCAACAGCCTGGGAGAACCGGGGATTGAAAAAGCAAAGAAACCACATGCATGCAAAACTTCATCTCCTCCACCTTGTTGTAGCCTTGTTGGACAGTATTTTACACACTGTGTTGAACTTAAGAAAAAACTCTGCCTCCCTAATTAATAGTTAATAGGGATTAACACTTGTAAAGTAATTAAAAAGGTTTCCAACACACTTTTTCTTTCTTTGTTATTTCTGACTTGATGGCTCATAGCTGGTTTTTTTCCTAGTCTATTCCAGCCTCCTTTTCTTTGAATGTTGCAATTCTGAGCTTAAAATCCAATATTGTCTTTTAAATATCTCATGGGTGTAATCCAGTTTTTGTTTTCTTTAAAATTCCTTGGCTTTTGAATTCCCCTCTTCTTTTCTCCCTGTATTAACTAAATTGAGGTAAAATGGGAAATTGTCACACAGAGCCATCTAACTTTCCCCTTCTCTGAATAGATGATAAGTTACTCAGTAAGAGTAGCACCAATTTGAAAATGATTTAGCACAGCCAGAGTTCTACTAACCACTTTGAGAACATTTCAGGGCAATCCCATGAGATGATGGTGTATGATGATCATTATGCTTTAGCAGAATAGGCCTATGGGATGAGCAGCTCAGGCTCAGACACTTATATCCAGTCTGTGCTTTAAGGTATGCAATTTATTCAGTTTTAAGAATCAGGTTTTCGTCTCTGCATGTTCATATTTTATATGCAAGATTAACTTGCTTAGTCGGTAAAATTCACTAGATATTTTCTGTTTGTGTGAACCTGCCTGGTTGGAGTGATGTTGCTCATGCCACAGAAAGCGACGACAGTCCCTGCGATGTCTTCTGTGAGCAAATGTTCTCAGAAAGTGTCCTCACTTAACTGTAATCGAAAATTAATTGTTCAGCTGTCTGTCGTCTTTTTTCATGCCTCATGTATTCTGCCCAGTAACATTCTTCTTTACTATGATTCATTAGTCTTCAGATTGCTTAAAAATATCCTGGACTGGAAAGACATATTAGCAAAGTCATAACTATATTGGCGGACGAATATAATCTCTTTTCAAGTGTCTATGTACGTGCCAAGATCACATCATGCACACAGAGAATAAATGAGTGGGCTTGCGAATGAGCAGGCTTCTGAAGGGCTGCTTTTGTGAATCACTAGCAGAACTGGCCACAGAACTTAAAGGCTTTAAAGAAAAATCCGGTTGACTCTTTTTAGAATTTTTATCGCTTTTTACTCGTCGTCAAGGTGCTTTTTCAATGTCAGAACTCCTTGTTGTCCGCCTGTTCCTCCTGTGAAACCTGTTGTGCTGGACCTCAAAATATAATAAACTCTTTAGAGGTGTTTTAAGAATTGCTGTATTTCCCATGCCAGATAATTACAAATTTGTTGTGACCTGCTTACCTGATTTGCACATGTCCCTCACGGCAGTGCTGCGGGGCAGCCCCCAAATGCTTGCCATGTAAGCATAAGTAGGATTTTCTAAAGCACTGATGTTGCCTGAGAGGAAAAAATCCACAGGAGGGAGAGAAATTGTGATTCTTATTAGAAGCATAATTGTTACATTGTGATTTGCCATGATTTTCTTGTTTTGCAAATCAAGCCCAGTTGAAGGAAACCATCCCATGGCAGAGGGATGGGAAGAGGTGCTGGGGGCTGGAGGGCTTGGGAGGCTGACTCAACAGCTCTCATATCTGCTTGGCAACGATTTTTCTCTTAATGGTGTTTGGCTGCTTTTATTGGAGACGAGCAAGACGTGGGGTCTTGAGTTTAGCTTAAGGATTGAAAAAGTGACAGAATTTGTCCGAAATGGTGCATGTGGTTGTGTGTACTATTGCTGCAGGACACCGTGCAGCTTTCACTACATCGTTTTGCTGCATTGAGGAAGGGGAAGAGAGGGAAAAAAAAAAAAATGTTGGGGACCTGAAGTGTGACCTCAGAGCTGTTTACACTCGTTGTGTCTCCATCTGTTCTGCAAACATTGCCGAGCGGGCGTGAGTCCGGCTGCGCCTCAGGTGTGGGCTCTGTTTGCAGTGTGAGTCTTCACTTAACGTGCCTGGTTAATGGAACTCACTTTGGCAAAATAAAAGTGTGTCAGGCTTTCCTTTTTTTTACCTTCATCGATTATTATGTAGGACATCCAAACTGTCTTTCTAAATATGGTGAGATTTAGTACAAGGAGTTCTAAAGGAGTACGAGGAAATTAAAATGGAAAGTATAAGCAAGGCAGGCATTTATAAATGATTGAACTAAATTACATTCAGTAGAATGAGCTGCAGCTGTGACAGTGATGTTTCTTTCTTCAGGTAAATAACATTACCCATCATTACTGGTTATGCTAAAGGACCATAATTCCATGTTAACATGTCTTATTGCAGCCTGATAAGTCATAGCCTAATCTCCATTACCAGACTGCCCATAAATATTAGAGATATGTGGGACGGGGAAGGTAAGGAATGAAATCTGGTTTTGATGCAGCAGTTTTGGTGCTGGCTGGCTTCTGACAGGTCACGGCTGAGTCATTTGAGATAAAGCAATTCCTGTAATGTGTATGATGACTTTTCATTTTTATTTAATTAAATATAAAGCTGTACTGTCACCTGTTCACTTTTTAAAAGAAAAATAAATTGTTCCAAAAAGCCTTGATGACTTTTGCACATGAGGAAATACAAACAAGTTTTAGCTTTAAGGTTGGGAGGGTGTTGTACCACAAATGCAATACCGCTGTTGTTTTCGCTTCAGTAAGTTATTGCTTTTTGTGGACAATAAAACCACAGGCTGTTGAAATTATATGGTATAATAATGGAGTCAAATCCACATGCTCAAGTGATCCTGTGTGTTTTTGACATTTTATTAAATTGATGAGTGGGTAAAAGGTTGGATTTTTTCCCCTTTGCTGCTAGAGTTTGAAAGAAAACAGAAACACAAACCTTTTCAGTTAACCGTTCCTAGAAAACATACATGGTATTTTTACTTCTTTCCAAAGCAGTTGAGAATGTACATCCCTTGGGATGGCCTGGAAGTAAATGACACTGTAGTCCCTTTCTGTTGGACTTCTTAACTTTTGAATTCATGGTGAATTGCAGCCATCACTTGTTTGTTTCAGAGACACTTAGACTGAAGTTGAAATCAATGGATTAGCTTTGTTTTGTGACCCTTTCAAAAACATCGCTTGCCAAATCCACTGAAACAATTTCTATTGAAAGCTCAATGTGGTTTTTTTCCTTCCTATTCTACACCCCAGAATGTGCAGGAGCAGCGTTTTTAACATGTTAAAGTAACAGGAGGGGCGAAGAGAAGTTTGATACTGTTATGTGACTAATGGCGGGTGACCGTGTTCCCAACTCAGCTCTCTGTTCCTTAAAGTTATAATGGAATTGTAATAGACCAGCACATCAGTACTTCTCTTGGACAGCCTCATCCCTGGGATGGGGTGGGAAAGGGATGCTCTGTGATCTGTTTAAAAGGTTTGGGCTCTAATGGAGCAAAAGCTGACCAATAATTGTAAAAATCCTGTGAGGGAAAAGCGCAGGACGAAACTTGAGACACAGGAGTGGGAGTAAATCAACGTGGAACAAGTTAGGGCGTGAACTCAGAAAATACCTGTGGTGTCTTCAAGGTCTTCTCCAACCTAACCCCATAACTAGCTGTGTTCAGTGAGCATGGAGAAGCCTGTCCATCTTCCCCACCTGCAGAGATGGGTCAGTCCAGATTTGGGGAGAATATCCACAGCAATGTGATGATGAATACACTGGTGGTGTTTTTCCTGGGCGAGCAGAGTGTGCACCCCATCATGGGTTTGCAGAGATAAAAGTGAAATTTATTTCCATTGCTTAGTTGTCTGTTTTCCTCTGATTTTGCTGGTTTTTTTCATTGTTCTCTGTTACCATTCCATGCTTTCAAAGCTTGCTTTCCCTGCCTTGGATTTATGAGGGAGCACGAGAGAAAGATGAAATGAAGTAATATATTTTGCTTGTCGTTGTCTTGCTGTCAATGGAGTCTTAGTGGTACCATTAGTCATTTTATGACACGTTGCTGTACCTGGGTGAGTTTTGCTCCCCTCTGTGTGTTTGGTTGAATTTCTAAACATGTTTTTCTGGGTTGCCATACATCCTGAGACTGGAAAGTGTGCGTTTTCTAAATTCAGTTACTTTTTGAGCTTTCAAAGCTTTCCTCTCCTCACCCCCTTGTATCAGTCTGTCTTTGTGAGAGCTCTCCAGGCCTGGAAGTGAGCTTCATCTTTGTTGACACAATTAGCTGATTCACAATGTGAGTGTGACAGCGACTGTACACAGGTCTGTAATTACAGAGCAGCCACAGGTCCCAAAAGAAGATGTAATAGTGAGGTTGACCAAGGAATCTTTATTTTTGCAGAGCTCTGCTCTGTAAGGATGCTTGTGACAACCCCAAAACTTACTTTACTTACAGGAAAGTTCAGACTGGTTGGCTTTGTTACATTTCTAGAATCATAGAGTGGTTTGGGTTGGTAGGGGCCTTACAGATCATCTCGTTCCAAACCCCCTCTTCCCCCCTGCCACAGGCAGGGACACCTTCCACTAGACCAGGTTGCTCCACCCTGTCCAACCTGGCCTTGAACACTTCCAGGGGTGGGGCAGCCACAGCTTCTCTGGGCATCCTGTTCCAGTTGCTCACAGGGAAGAAGCCAATTCTGTTCCTAATCAAAATGATCACTTTCAGAGATGCCCAGGAGCCCTGGTTTAGGGTGATTGGAGATGGAGCTGAGCACAGCTCTGTGCTGTCCTGCTCCTTCCTTGCAAACTCCAAGTACAGTAAATATGTTTTATGAAGTTCACATGGCATAAGAGAAACTGGAGTTTCTTTTCTGTATGTGAAAGCTGTAGAGTCCTTTGTGTGTGCATGCAGCTTATGGTTCCTGTTATTAACAATTGGTTTATGGAATGTAGTTAGTGGGATTGGCAAGTGTCTATTGGCTCCAAGGAGCACAATAGTCAAGGAGCTGAATGCAAACAGCAGGCTGCTAATGCACCCCTACAGAACCCTTGCTTGTGCACTTTCAAATTCTTATCTTTGGGCTATACCTGCATTAAGGGCCTCTTGGGTTCAATGCTAGAAGTGTGAAGATTGTGGTAGCAAGTGCCTGGCTGACTAGGTATAGTTGTACTGGTGAAAACAGGGGTGTTAAAAATGTTTTCAGTCAGAACTTTCAGCTGAGATTATGATTACAGGTCACAAACTGGTTCTGAAAGTTGACTAAAAGGGCAGTAAATATGTCCCTAATAACAGGTTTGATTTTGAGCATTTCTCACAGGGATCATTCATCTGCAACTGAAGGCTGAGAAATTTTGGTATAAAGCCTTTAGTGAATCTCAACTCAGGGGAAGGGAGTGGAGAGTTTGAGAGCACAGAAACCTGCAGGTCAAATGAACCATCTTTTAGCCCAAAGTGAAGGTGCCGGCCAAGTCTTTTGTCCGTTCCACCACACTCTAAGCTTTTCTCTATCCCAGCTTTCTTGAAAATAAAACTGAGTTTGTTTCCCTCCCCTCCTCCTGACTGAATTAGACCACTGGCTCCCTTGGCTCGAACCCACCGACTGTATCTCCACAAAGTGCAAGATCAGACCAGTCCGGAAACTAAGGCTGTCAAGTTCAATTTAAAAAAAGAGGATTTTTATTTAGTTTGGTTTCTTCAAATGCAAGCATCGGGAAGACAAGCCAATGTCATCTACCACATTATTGCTATGTTGTGTTTAGGGTTATAACGCTTACTGTAATACTGACACAGGCTGGCATCTGTTTTGTCTCAGCTTTAGTGATTGAAAATTACCCAAAGCCATCATGCTTTTGGGACTCAGATAATATGGGGGTGATGGTTAGCCAAGGAGCCTGCTCAATGTAGGGCTGTTACTCCTGCTAAAATATCTCTGTGGGTGACTTGGATGTTGGTAAAGAAACTTGCATGTTGGTTTGAAGGAAAATTCTTTTGAGCATAGACAGTAATTTCATAATTAGCCCTTAAAATTACACGGTAGTGAAAACTCAGAAACATTAGAGATCACTAACATTAAAGCATCTGTTTTATATTTCAGCTATTCTTGTCTGGATCTCTCTAGCTGCCCTTTAAAAAGGAAGTGAAAAAGATAGTGTGCTTTGAATTAGTGCAAGGACTGGTTAGAATGGTAAAGTTGGTTAAAAGCAGCTACTAAACTGGCCCAGAGTACAAGCCATGGGATGCTCTGAAAGGAAAGGGAAATATTTTTGCACTGTCAGAAGCATGTGTGTGCCGAACAAGTAGATTTAATCTTCACTGTCGTCAATATTCAGTGGTATAAAGTTTACCAACAGGTAAGACTTCAGTGAACAGAATTCACAATTAAAAAAATGTTTGATGGGTGTTTCCAATGTTGTTCTCTACAGAGATTTTTCATTTTCCTTCTGGTGATTGCCTGTTGCTCAAAAAAAGTCAGAAAATGATGTCACTGGAATCAGCTGTTATGCCAAATTATGGAAATCTAACATTGCTTTCCCCTTACTTCCCCCACCTTGTTTTCCTTTCTTAGAAGTGGATAACTGATTAAGGATAAATCCTTTCTTTGCATTCCCAAGTTGCATATACGCAGCTGGGTTAGGAACACACAAAAATCCTTCTTCTGCCATGGGCTTTCTGAAACAGCTCAATTCCTACCTACAAGGCCACTAAAGCTCAAATCATTTGAAGTGTTTTCAGAGCTTGTCCACAGGAGACTGCTCATAGTTACTGTGCCGCTGAAGAACCCCACCTTTCTGTTTTGAGTAGATGGAACCACGTGGCTGGATCAAGCCTTCTAATTATCCTCTACCTGCCAGGAATGTCTGTTTCCAAACGAAGTTGCAGCCTGAAGCTCTGTAGACTGGAGATGTTTGGGACTTGGTTTTGACTCTGGTACTTGAGAAAAGGCTTCTTGTCATACAGACACGTGAAGTGCTTTCAGCATCCCCGTTGATAACTGGCTGACGAGTCACAGATCAAAAACATTAAGGAAAAATCAATTCAGCAGTCTTTAACGTTGTATTGTAGAGAAGGGAGATACAACTTAATTGCTTTTCTATAACAGCAGAGGTATTTTTAAAATTGTGTTGAAAAACATTTCCGTTAATGTTTGGTCTAAATAGTGTTTATGATATTTTCAATCTAATTTATTCTGCATGTATGTATTTAATTTTTAAATGTCAGTTTGCCTTTCGATAAAATTAAGTGTAAGGTGATGACTAACATCACAGCTTTTCCCAACAGTTTACACATTTACATATTCCTAGGGCCTTCATTCAAACAGAAAAAATACAGACTAGGTAGGAAGAAATTATTTGAGGAAATGTTTAAGTGAAAGACTCATAGTACCAGCAAATGTATTGTCTTCTGAATTGTAATTTTTCCTGTCAAATCTATGTGAGTTTCTTGCTTTTGTTTGTGTTTTGTGCGTCTTGGGAGTGTCTGAAAGAGACTTATAAGCCCAGATTTGCCTGGGCTCTAAAGGCAAGAATGGAGTCCCTTCTTTCCTTCCAGAGTAGATAAAACTTGTGAAGAGCCCAGGGCCATTAAGTTCTGGTTCTGGAATCCCTAATGGAGGAGGCAGTTTCTGGCACTGAGGAGGGAAATGCAAAATAGCGCTTTTCCTTGGGTCTGTAATTGCACACACATGGTGATTGGTCATGGGAGAGACAGAAGTGTTGAAAGTCGGCAGTGGAAGCTGAACCTCTGACATGCAGATCCCCTGTGGGGCTCTGCAGCAATCAGTGGGCATGCCCTGAGCCCAGTAAGGCAGCAGGAAGCCACCTGGTTGGTTTTGGATCCATTTTCTTTTCTTCTTCGGCCCAGGCTTGTGTTACGCGCTGAGCGTGTCCTCAGGCGCTCGGGGTTTTGCTGTTTAGCCACAAAGCTGGTCACTATTGTGAGGTGCAGCCAAGAGAGCAGAAACCCCACTGGGGGTGCACCGTGGTGCTGAGACGTGATTGTGGTTAACACCTTGCTGGAAGAGCAGTGGGACCTTAGAATCATCTGTCTTGTCACCACAGTGCTTTCCTGCCTCTCGTCGCTTTTTGTGCCCGTTCTGCCTACAGAAGTATTTTAAAGCTTTGAAATGTTAACACTTATGGTTTTAAGTATCTCTTGAAAACACAGCAGCAGAATCATGTATGTGTGCACGACAGTTGAGCAAAACTAGGCTAGTGACATTTCCAGCCTAAATTTTTGTTGTTTAACACTGTATTCCTCAGTTCATAGAGAACTTATAACCCCCATGCTTTGGAGGAAGGTTTTTTGTTTCCTGCACTCCTCACTGTGCTACCTGCTGAACCAGTGGCTGGCCGCTGAGATGTTAATCTGAGTTTACCTAAAGTGGGGGTATTTTCTGTCTGCTGACACCATCCAAATCTCTCAAATCCATGACCTCTTCTAACGCTGCTTCCAGGGAAGAGTGTGTAACAGATGTACCTCATCTTTTGCAGGGTGGTCTAGACTGTCATGGCAGTTTAGAAATAAAATGTATTAATAATGAATGTTCATAACACCACCATTACTATTTGTGTTATTTATTCACAGCTGCTTTGATCCTCCTCTCTGCAGTCTTGGCTGCAGTGCAAGGGGCAGCATAAAACCCATGATTTGAAGCCCTGGTGGGGATGAGCTGGGACGGGGGGAAGTTCCTTCACATGGAGCAAACACTGCATGTGAGGGTGATTTCTGCTGGGAAAAGGGCAAGAGGAGGGAGTGGGAAAAAACCATAAAATATGTTTGAGGCCAAGAGTGTCTCTTTGTTTAAACAAACTTTTGTAGTTAAAAAGAAAAATAAGTTGAAAGAGGGGAGGGTACAGTAAAGGGAGGTGGAGGGTGAGAATGTGAATTCAGCAGCACAGACGTGCAGATCTGACAGTCCAGGCTGGGGTGGAATTGCTGTGTCCGGTCTGGGCAGCAGAGTGGAGGTTTCAGACTTAACTGGAGCTGTTCAGCTGCTGTGGCAATCTCTGATGCCTGCCTGGGAGAAAGCCTGTGTGTTCTCATGCATCCCCTGCCTCCTGAGGACTGAAGAGATCCCTCTCTCCATGTGTGCTGGGCAGGGGTGATTTCTTAAATCAGCTCGCAGATAGAAACTGCATCCTAGTTTCAGGGGGGTGATAAGTGGGGGAAAAACTCAGCCTGAATTGCTGGTATGAGAGGGAGCTTTATTCCAAGCAGACCTTTAAAATACATATTCCCAGCATTTATCAGAGCATGCCCTGAGCCAAGTTATGATTCTTCTCAGATTTTTATTCCCAGGGCCAACCCACCCTCAATGTTCATTAGCAAATAAAAGCACCGCATGACCCACACACTTGGCTAGCAGCACCCCAGCCATCTTGTAAGCATTTGAAGTAATGCTACAACTTGCATACATTTCCCAAGCAAGCTCAGTAATTTTGTGTTTGGAGAGTTTGAGCCAACTGGTATTCCTTCCAAGAGAAACACTGTGTGTTCACCCACTTTACCTTTAAAGCCAAAGAGAGCAAAAGGGTTTGTATGGCTTGTGTTTTGTTGTCTCTCCCATGGGGCTGCTTAACTGCCCTCTTGACATTTCTTTTACAGAAGAAATAGTAGCTTTCAATGTTTTTCTTCTTGAGCTCCCTTAAAAAAATATAGTAAAAAGAAATCACTGAGGTGCTGGTCCCAGTGGAGGGAACCGAACTGTACTTGGTGATTGGCTTGTGTTGTTCATAGTTACCTTTTACAGACTCTTCTAGAAGTAATCAAAGTACTGCAAACTGGAAATGAATGCAATGGGAGGCTCAGATGATTGCTGCAGTGACACAGCTTGGGTACCCTCAGGAAGGGATAGGTTGCCCCCACCATCTTTTCATCCATTCCAGCTTCGGATTTATGACAAGGCTGAGAGGAATCAAAGGGCTGCTGACAGACTTGATCGGTTTGAAAAGGCTAAGGGAGGCGTGAATGTGTTTGAAGCAGCCTCTGGGGGTATTGATGAATGAACATCTGGTAAAAATTAAGTATTACTTACTGTAATAAAAAAAAAAACAACAACCCACCCAACAAAATGCAAGGTGGCTAACAGCCAGGAGATGGCTGATGAGGCAGTGGGTTGCATTCTGCAAACTGCACAGAGGTCTCTCCTGCTGCATGTACCCGAAGCCTCACAATCCTAACTGGAGCACAGGTAGTACCTACTGCCCTGTCTTGGGCTTTCCCCAGCCCCATTTAAATAGCTCTTCTCTAGACCATCAGGCATCTGCTTGCTGAAGTCCTAACCCATACTGTGAAGTGACTGTGACAGATGGTTCATAAACACGTGCATTTTATTTAGGTGGTCAAATCGTGGTGCATTTTATGATCTACACGGGAGGAATTGTCAGAAAATTGGGTCCCAGGTTGTAAAAAGGGCCAAAGAGAAGTTTTAAAACTGGTGAAAATAGCTATCAGGTATTAAAATAGCATTCTTAAACACTTCATCCTTTGCTGATGGGTCCATTGAGTGTCTGGCTTTCAGTTTATATGTCTGAACTTTCCTGTTGTATCTTTTGTGTCTCGGCTAAATATGTTTGAAATCAGGGCATCTGTCTCTATTTTACTGGACTAAAGTAAGAATTCTGCTTACAATGCAGCAAAATTAGTTGTAAGGGATCCAGAATGTTTGTGAGGAGTGTCATACTTTTCTGTAGAGCTCAGTAAACTAATTTAGGTAAACTGACAGTGTTCTCTATTAAAACAGATTAGACAAATCATGTGTTCACTGCTGTCAAGTGTCAACAGTGGTTTGATTAATGCAAGGTAATGTCATTTGACTGATTGTTTGTAGCTGTCCATAAGATTTTGAATTTAAATGCGGGGTTGTAAATTAATGAGTTGGGAGCATTTTTCACTCCTGATGGTGGTCCAGAGCAAGATTTTTGGAAAGAATCAAAGGCAAATGGTTTGATTTGGATGTACTTTGTGAGGGAGAGACCGCCCTGTTCCTGTGAGTGTTTTTCAGCAAGAGAACCTGCTTTGCCTGGTGTCTTTAGAGATGGCACATCGTGCTCCAGCCCAGGGCTGATCCACCACCAGTGCCCCTTGGCATAACCAGTTCAGGCTCTGTTCCACCACCAGTCCAGAAGACTGGTATCTCAGGAAAGGGTGTAGGACATGAGAGTTCTGGTTCGTGTGAACAATTTTACACACTATCATAGAGCAAGGAAGCAGCACGTGGTCACTGATGCACCCGAGCTGACTTCTACAAACCTACCTAGGTAATTATTTGAAATAGTATTTAATGCCTCAAGTGTACCATGTGTTTGACAAGTACAGGAAAAAGTATTTTCTCTGAGAAATGTCTTTTAGGTGCACTGTGTGTCAATCCCTATTTACTTCTAGTCTTTCTCACTTTCTAGCTTATCTCTGACCAATTTAAATAAATTGACCTTTGGGGTTTTTGAGGTAGAAAGGAATAAAGATGTGACTAAACTGTCATGAAAGCTGCTGGGTTGACTCTAGGGATCTCTATACCATGTTATCTTTCCTTTTATCTAAAACTCTGTTCTGATGTGCTTTGATCTTCAAGGATTTTTAAAACATGGGGGTTTTTTTATGTGCAAATGGCTACTAAAAAGTTTACAGATTCACAGCATGTGTGCAGTGTAAGGCTCTCTCAGAACTGCTTTTGATATCTGACTATATCTGCACAAAAAGAAATAATCCTTGAGCACCTAAACAAGCTTACTTTGTGTGGTAATACCTGGGTCTTACCAGTGTGTTTTGTCTCTGGGTGCTGAGGCTTTTTAAGGATTTGGTTTAATTTTTCTCACTTTACAGATAGTGGGGGGGAATGGGAGCTGGGAAATAGTTGTTCAGGAGGGGGAGTGGGGAGAGAGAAAGAAGGGATAATTTTCATTTCCGAAAAGGCTGGGGAATGGAGACACAAATAGCAACTGCCTTGCCTGAACACCCAGTCTGGTACCCCATAGGACTGCATATGTTTTTTTCTCCTGGGCATGCGGGCCTACAGCTGATGAAATGCATGATGTCTGGTGTTTGGTTTACATGAGCGTTTATTTTTATTTTGCTAAGGTTTTTAATATCTCACGAAGACATGTTTATTGTGCCTTAAAATCTGATTTTCCCTTGTGTGATTTTCAGGCTCTGGAGGGCTTCTAGTATCTCAGTTGAAACCAAAGCCTGATCTTCCCGTTTGGCTCTGGCAGATGTTGTAGAGGATAAACAAAGAAAAATCTGTGGAGCTTTTCTGTTTATTTGTACTGCAGTCTAATTTGTGTTCTGGTGGAACGGGAGTGTGGCATAGGACTGCAGGAAGTGCAGTACAAGTGGTGCTGGAGGAAGGGTATCATCTCTTTCCGATTGCACGTTCGGACTGTGCATCTGAAAAGCTGAACGTGTTCATGTGCTTTGCTCATTTGTTGTAAAACAAAGCTGACTGATAGCACCGTTCCAAAGAGTCTGAACTGGAAATGGTCGTGCAAATCACTCAGCACCTTTCAGTCACCACCAAAGCTATTAGTTTCCTTGGAGAACATTGAGAGGAGCATTAATTAAATCAACAGGAATGGACAAGGAAAGGAGTAATTAATAGATAAACAGCTGTTCAGAGATGAGATAAAAAATCGTTCCTCAAGCAGGACACATGATTTGCGGGGAGATCTTTTCAATACTTGGATATGGCATCCAGAAGGGGAGACCCCCCTTCCTCCCAGGTCTTTCCAGCAGTCTCTGGAAGGAGGCAGAGATCAGGGAAGCAAGCACTGATCTTGGTGACCCTTCTCTGCTAATGCCTTCCCTCCCTGCCACCTCCTGAGAACTGGCACAGCTTTCCTGCACCAGCAGGCGCGTCTATCCTGCCATCTGTACTGCGTGCAAAGAGGCAAAGGCGCCAAATTCCAGCCAGGGTCTGGCGAGAGACTCGCTCTGCTCAGGGTGGGAGACTGAGCAGAGATGGAGCTCCTCCCTGCACACATTCCAGCATGCTGTTCCCAAACGTGGCACTGCCTGTTCTTCTTGGGTGTCTGGGTGACCTGGGGTGAAGATGGTGCGTGGGGCCCAGAGCTGCTGCAATATCAGAGCCTTGGGTCTCTTGGTTAGTTTATCGAGTCAGGCAGAGCAGGGAACTCAGTGAGGGGGCAGAGAAGAATTGTGATAGAGTGAGGAGAGTTACAGCGCTGATATGTTCTTCTTTTGCTCCTCTTCACCTGCTAGCAGTTGGCTCTGTTTTTCCCAGTGCACTGCTGAGAGCTGCTATAAACTGCAATCAAACTTGATCTTGCCAAATGCAAGTTAAAATGTCACAATGTTCCTCAAATCCTTTTTTTGAAACTACATACTTCTAAGGCACTCTCCCCCAGTATTTTCTCCTCTTTATTCTTTCTTCTCCTATGATTCATGAAATGACCATGTGCTCCTGTGCATAAAAAAAAAAAAGCAAGCATTATGTTCATAATGCGTCAGATCACACAGAGCTACGTTTTGCTGGCACGTTTGCACAAGCTCCCATTCTGCATATTGGAATATTTTCATGCTGGCTTCCAAAATTCATGAGCAAGGGCAGGCTAGGTTTTTGTGTTGGACAGAAATCAAAGGATCTGGAAATGTAGCCAGTGACTGTAGAATAAAAGCAATTACCACATGCAACAGTATGTAAATGTGTTTATTAGGAATGTGTATGTCCCTTGTTAGCGTGTATCTTAGTGCCACAGTGTCTTTCATTGTGACAATGGTCCTGTGAAACATAATAGCACTGTTTTTCCCATTTTGTAAAGCTTCATCCTAAATAACTTCCCCTTCAAATTAATTCTCTTGGCCCCCTTTCAGACATGCTATTATTTTCTTTTCTTACCAGCCATCTAGTGATGTGGTTGACCTTGGTTTTCATATCCTGCAGGCCAGATCAACTACTTCCTGAAAAATATTTGACCAAGGGGAAATGCAAGGCAGGACAGAGATTTCTGACATGTTCTGCTTTCTGTGCACAAGCTAGATGGTGATGAGGCGGGAGAAGGTTGTAGAATAATCTTAGAGGCAGTGGGGATGATCAGGAAATTATCTTCTGGAAATCTGTCAGTGCTGCCTCTTTAAAAGCAAAGAACCCCCACACCCCCCAGATAAAAAGGCATAAGGTGGTTTGTATGGAGTGGGCAAGGGAGGTTTTGCTGTCCCTGGGTAAGAAATAAGCTCTGACAGCTGGCTAAAGGCACAGGTGGTGCAGTGCAGGGTGCTCTGTGGAAACGTTTTCTGAAGCACTGGGAGAGTTTTTGTTGTCATCTTTACCTTGAACCACATCTGTGCAACATCTGTTGTTTTAAAAGCACATACCTGTCATTAGGTGTACATAATTAACTTAATTTCATTTGAAACTCTGTTTAATTTTTTGTAATGACACACAGACTGGTTTTCTCTTCTGTGGGGAAACTTTGTTTGGGAGTATACTTCTAGCAAGCAAGTCTGTCCTAAAATGTAAGAGCAGCAAATCTTTTGGCCTTGAAAAGAAGGTGAAGATTTCTGAAGAAAACACCTTCCACTTGATCACATGTTTTTGGCAGGGAAGATTTCTTCATGACACAAAGTTTGTCTGATCCAACCACATTTCCCATTCATGTAGCAGTACTTTAAAGGAAATTAAATAGATCATCTGTCTCATGTTTGCTGCCAGAGCCTGTGCAAGGCGAGGGCTGCAGGTCAGCCTCTCTGTGCCTGTCTCCTGTGGCCACCGGATGGTCAGTGCTGAAGTACAAACGTAGCACAGTGTCTGGCAAATCTGCCTCCTTTCCAACTTGTGAAAGCCGTCCTGAAGGCTGGAAACAGGACAGCAGTGAGCTCGAGCCAGGGTGGCTTTGGGAGAAAGGGGAAAGTAAATAAGAAGTGCAGACTGCAGCTCAGGATATAAAAATCCCTTCCTTCCTGTAAGCAGTGGTGCAGGGACGGGATCACAGGTGACTGGTGCTCACCCACTGGTGACTTTCCCGGCAGCTGTCATAATGTTATTCTTTTCAACAGCCTCTTTTGTTTTTATTAAGAAACTGTTTCAAACATTTCAGCCTTGATCCTGGGAGAAGGAATTAAAAGTTTTGGCAGCTGGACCTCATCCGCTGCTCTCTTCCCTCCCCCCAAAAACACTCCCTAGGGAGCTGTGGCCATAATCACCGTCTGCAGCGTCCCCAGCACTGGGTGGGCGCGGGGTGGCTGCAGCTGAATGGTGCCGGGGTGAGTGGCAATGGCAGTGTCCTGTGGTGAAGCAGCTGTAACAGGCTTCCCTGCTGCGTGTGAGGGAGCCCTTAATAAGAATTGAAAGCTCATTCTTGCTGTGGATACAGTTCAAAAGCCGGCACGGGTTGTTGTGGGGTCTTGCGGGGGGGATGCCATGGCGGGTACTGCGCTAGGGGAGTCATTGCCCCTCGAGCCAGTGTTTGAATGAGAAAGGATTAGTAGAAAGGCACCAAAGGCTGGCTCTTACAGCAAGTTTTCCTCAACATTTGTGTCTGGTGGTGGGTGGAGAGCCTTGCTGGTCTGGTTAGCTTGGCTGGACACCCAGCAGGACTGGTGTGTTTCAAGTGGTGGAAAAGCCTGAGCTGAGCCCAGCCAGGGAGGGGCTGAGGGCCAGCGGCCCCTTAGCCAGAGGAAACCTCTCCCGGACGGGGTCTGCACAGCTCTGTATCACGTTTGGGCTGGGGAAGAGGCCAGGGGCTCAGCCTGACCCATCTCTGCCCATCAGCAGCAGTGCCCCAGGTGCCTGACCCCGCTGAGCGGGGCTTTGCCTCCGCAGTGCTCCCGCCCTGCACCTGAGGCCCGCCGGTGTCCTGGCAGTGCCCGGCTCTGCGGCCCTGCCTCACCCGCCCGGGGCTGAGGGCAGCACAGGGGAACAAGGGGCGAGAGGTGGGTTGGAGCAGTGACATGGAATAAGGAGCTTGTGAGGAGAAACTGCCAGGGTTATATTTGGGGATGACACCTGGAGCATGGGTGTGCTGGCAGGAGGGAAGGAGGGGCAGCAGTGCTGAGAAATGAAGGCCTGAAGAAGTGGTGGGTGCAGGTGGAGGTGGGGCTGGGAGGTGAAACCCTGGCAAGTGCTGCCGAGAGCATTGAACCAGGGGCCTTCAGTGTCCTGGCATGGATGCAGCAGGGCTGTTTGTGTGGGCATTGGTGGGATCCCATCTGGATTTGGGAGGCTGTGCTGCCTCCTGGAAAGGGAGCAGGTTTTGAACCATCTCTGCCATACCTGTCACAGCTGCCTGCCAGCTGCTGGCCATGGTTGATGGAAGGAAACCACAGAGATACTCGAGCCACTGGCAATGTGGAAAAAATAAGAGAGAAGGCAGCTAGGAGAAGGAGGGGATCTAACTCATGTTGGAGTGAGGCTGCTTCCACAGCAGTAAGTATGGGGAATGAGTGCACATCTGTGGTACTTGGGGACCATCAGGCTCAGGAGACCTTTTTTCTTTCCATTTTTTCCCTTCCAGTTAATTTCCCACAAAAGGTCATGGCCTGACATGGTCATGGCTGATTTGCAATCCCTGCCCAGCCTTTCCATGCTCAGGGATCCTTCGGCGTTCAGGGCTGTTTGCTCAGGGCAATGATTTGACTCCAGTCCCCCTGACTGTTACTCAGACTGCTAAAAACCCTTCTCTGCACTTGCCTAGAGTTAGGCTGTGATTTTTCTAGTTCTCTGAGTGATTTGCCTTCTCTCCTGATATAATTTAGACAGGGAACTGTAATCAATCAATCAGCATAGTAATTGCCTATTTAGCATTGAGGACAGTTGAGAGATTGCCTTGCATTTAACAAGTGCCTCTCTGGTGGAGACAGAGCTCAGAGGTCAGCACCCTCTGACTCCAGGGATCTGCTCCCTGGGGAATATGTGGCTGGCTCTCTTTTGAGGGATACAGTGGGGGGAGAGCAGTGCAGTTGAACTTGCAGCGCTTGTACTGCTGTGGTATCTTAGACAAGAATGGCAGCAGTGGGATTCTGTGAGATCCTAACTGGCTGCTTGGCTAGGATACTATCATGGGACACATATCCAGAAGAAATAATACTGGAATTGCAGTCAACTGATGTCTTGGGTTACTTGGAAAATTAAAGGTGGTATTTGCTCATATTTGGAAAGATACCATGGGAGATGTGATCCAGAATTTCAGTTGATGGGGAGCATGTTGTGTGAACCTCCCCTCAAATGTCTCTTAAGAGGAGGACTAGTGCATTGAAACAAAGTGAAGGACATTTTGACTGTAGGACATGTAGAAGTCGAGGAGTAACGTGAGTTGGTAAGCAGACTATGAAGCTTATTCCAGGTCGTTATGCTTCCTGTGATACTATTTTCCAAGTCATTGACTTGAATTTATCAGGTAGCAAGACCCTAGTGGGTTTTGGTCAACCTACTTTTCTTGTCCATCTGCATAACATCTCACTGCCTGGCAGATGTTTACAGCACCGTCCCAAAGTCCCTTTTCAAAAAGCAGTAATCCAGATAAATGGCAGTTCCTGCAGAGAAGCCATTTCAAATCATTGGTCAGTGAACCACATAGTTCTGCTGCTGTAAAACCACTACTTCTGCTATTTACAATGTTAGGAACATGTTAAAAATGTACAGCTTTGTCCCTTCCCCTCTCTTCCCTTGACAGCTGCTGTGTGGTGATCCCAGACAGTTAACTTAGGCTGCCATTTTTGGCAGGAGCAGGCTGGTTTTGCTCAGCAGCCACCAAAACCTCACACATTTTTCCAGCCATTTGATTTCAGAAGTTCTCCCAACAACAAGGTAATAATAAAATATGAAATCAACAAACACTCCTTGAGACCAGAACAGAAAAATAAAATAATGGAAAGGTCAGTAAGTGGCATTAAAATGTAAAATCTGAGAGTACATAAAAACAAACAAGTTTCTGGACAGAAAACATCAGTGGATCGGAGCTCACAGAAATCTGAGATCCAGTCCAGATGCCTGCAGTTGACGGTGTCCAATTAAACCGGGGGCACGTCGTCTCCTCGGGAAGGAGCTCTCAGCCATACCGGTCCGAGCGGTTTTGTGTTTCTCATTCCTACACACGTGATGTGCTGTGCCAGCTGAAGGTTTCTAAGATGGCTGAGCTCTTCCACACTGGTGGAAGCTCTTTGGTTTCCCCTCCCCTTCACCGCTTCGGGGAATTGGCTGATCCTTGGGTGGCAGTGAGCTGTTCTGCAAAACCCGAGTGTCAGTTGTGCTGGCATGAGATAGTCTCCTCCCCCCATTTTTTCCCCCCTTTTTTTAAAATGAGGGTGTTAATTCCTTCTGCCATTCTCCATTTCCTGGTCTGAATGCATGTTGAAATAGCTGTGCTGCCACAACTTGCAGCAGGGAGCACCCAGTGGCATGAGGCCGGGCATGGGGTGGGCAGCAGAGGAAAGGGAGAGAGCATGACAGGAACTGCTGTAAGCCACTGTTACTGCCAAACACATCACATCACAGAACCACAGCCTAAGTGCTACTGAAAGATTGACTAAATATTCAGCAGCAGAAATAGGTCCACTGTGAATTAAATTGTAAAGAAAATAGTTAATTCAGATTTGGACATCCGGTAGGAGGGTGTCTGTAGCTTGCTGCACAATTGCTCTTAGCAATTGAATATTTTTCTGCTTATTGTTCAGAATTCCAGTGGAAGTTTGATATTTGGTTTCTGGAACTTGTTTAAAGAGAGTCTTTTGACTATTTAGCACCTTAAAATAAAAATTCTATTGCAGTCTATTCAGAGGAAATAAGCACTGCCTAAACTATTGTCATTAAAAAGCAGCTGCTGAGGGTTTTACTGTGGGGCTTTGCATATGGTTATGGTCATTGTAGAGTCCTTTCATGGGGGTATGGGGTGTGCATCATTAGGGAGTGTACAGAAACTAAGACAAAATATGGCTGTAGAAACTGCACTGGAACGCTGCATCTAAACCGGCCAAGAAGAAAAGGATAAACCTTACCGTGTCCCTTTTCTGAAGATTCTTTAGAGCCCTGGGTTACATAAGAAATGAGTCGCCAGGTTTCCTACCTTGCTGGCTCCTGGTCTCATCAGCTCTTGCCCTCTCCTGCCCATCTCCAAAGGCTCTCCATGAACACCAGATTGCAGAGCAGGTGCTCTGTGACTCTCGCTCTCTAGCAAGGCGAAGGAGTGCTTTTGCTTGTGTTTTGCAGTAGGAGTTCATCTGTGTTGTAATTTAAGTAAATTCATTGTTCTCCAAGAAGGTTTAACACACACCTCCCCTTCCTAAATTAAAACCCCACCCTGTGTCTTTATCCATCCAGTTTTCAGTCCTGTGAGGTGGTTGGCACCATGCTGGTGGCGGTGTGAAGCCATGCGTTGCCAGAAGGCTGGCAGGTATTTTTAGCAAAGCCTGTTTGGCAAGGAAAGGGACGTGTCCCTCTTTCCCCCTGCGAAAGGAAGAAGGACTGCAGGCCGTGGTGTGGTTGGATGGTGCTTGTGTTGCCTTTTAAAGTCTTATTGGGGTAACTGGTTGCCCTCACCTCTTGTTTGTAAAGAAATGTTTAATGCACGGGTGCTCCAATTTCCACAGCTGTCTTAGCTTTTGCCTTTCCCTGTCTGTCTCTCCCTATTTTTTCCTCTCTTTGTCTCAAATTAGTGCCACAATTAAAGTGTGAAGCCTGCTGGCAGCTCACTAGTAATTACTGTACAATGAAAGAGAGGAACATCTGTCAAAGCTAGGACAAGATAACAGCTGTAATTGATTGCCACATCATGGAGCTTGACCACCAGCAGATGGCTGGGGCCAGTTTTGAAAAACCCATAACAGCAGCGGTCCCAGGGATTCGGGGTGACTCTTCTGAGGTGACTGCCTGGGAGTTGCACCTGTTCAAAAGCCGCCACGCAAGGCTCCATCCTTTTGGTTCCTTTATTTGGTTTTCCTTATTTATTTTTAACTCCCTGCTCACCTCCGAAGCCGCACCACAGAGCAGCATATGCTGCCGCTCTCGCCAGGCAGGGAGGCGCGGCGAAGAGCGAGCGAGGCACTGGAGCTGCAAGCGATGGCTCCGTGGGAATTGGCAGCACTTGGCACTCCACGGCTCAGGAAGTGCCTCCCGTCACTGCAACGCTTGCGAAAAAGCACAAAAGCAAGTTCAAATTCGTTGCAAAACACAGGGATCCCTTCAGAGGCGAGCTTTTAACAAGCAAATGAAGGGGGAAGCCATTTACTGCAGAACATGGGGCTCCTGCAGCAGAATTAAATCACTGAGTACTTGCCCCTACTTAATAGGGTTTGGTCCCCGTGTTACATCCCCTCCAGTTCATAGCTCCTGCTCTCATCTCCTATGTTGGGTCTCGATGGCAAAGTTGACAGGAAAAGGTCTGAGTTTGTTACAGCATCACGACGGGTAAAACCTGCAGACTCGGACTATCCGAGGAGCTGTCATTGTTTCCACTCCAGTGCTGGCTCTCTGTTCCACTGCGTCGTTTCCAGCATGTTTGTGGCACATTCTCTGTACATCAGAATTGATGCTGAAGAGGTAGAGAATGAATAATCTGCAGAGAAGGGTCTAACTTTTACTGCACATAATGTCACATGCTTTGTGGTAGCAGTGAGATAAGGCCTGAGGAATCGGTTCTGTCTTTATTCTGTAGTTTTCCTTTTCTGGTCGCATACATATGTACAGGAAGCACAGGGGTTTTTCTTTTCCAATGTCCTCAAACCCTAAGGAGTGTGTGGCAGGGGGGTTGGGGGAATCTTCTCTTGTTTTCCTTGAGAAAGCAAAATGCCTCAATGTAAATGAATTGCTGAGACTGGATGTGAATCCCAAACTGCAGAGAGCCTGAATAGCTGCTGCCATTCAGCTCTCCTGGTGTTCAGTCACAGGGTTACTTGTTAAACAATTAGCGCTGCATTTCAAAGGCAATCAGACAAATTGGCTCAGGTATGGTGAGCAGTTTCACCTTGCACACCACCCTCCTCCCATCCTTGCCATGACTCAGTTGGACGGAGCTTCCTGGGTTATTGTGTAAAACAGCAGCTTGTTTTAAACAGTGCAATCTGTCATTAATTCAGCTAATAAATCACAGCATAAGAACAAGAGTCTTGCGAGATTAACATCTACAATCAATTGGGAATTACAACATTGGCTTTCATAGGCAAAGCTGATCGTTAAGTCATGGAAAATTTATTACTTTACAAATCTGCTTATAAAAAGTGTTGACTTGAAGCCTTTAAAGATTGTACTTACCATTATCAGATATTCACAGTTTTTGATGAAAGGTTAAATAACTATAGTTGTGCTCAGGGTTTGAATTGCAAAAAGCGATGGGCAGTTTTCTAAGGTAGATGGAAAATTTTTGTGGAATGATCCCATTCAAGTATGCAGTTCTTGTGAATCACAATCCTCTTAACATGACAATACCTATGTTAAATGTCATAGGAGGCCAAAAACATCTTGTTAAGTGTTCCAACAAGTCTTCAAACCATTTTTGCTGATGCAAACTGAAGTGAGATGTTATTTTTTCTTTGTCTGTAATGGGAGAATTCTGTTAGAGCTGCAACACCACCATTGTGGAGGTTTTCATGCCCTCTAATAAGAAAAGAAAGTCTGTTGAAGTTTCCCATTAAGACAACATTAGATACGTATGTAAAATAAAACAAAGTCCAAGGAACACACCATACAGTGAGTCCTGGATGTGTTGTGTTTGTTTAAGGGCTTTCCTCATCCCTAAAATTAAGCACCTGCTTAAGTGAGAACATGGATTCTTTACCCTAAGTATCACCCTGTAATTTCTGTTCAGAATAACCAGAAGGTGACAGTACAGTGTGTGCACTATAGTGGATTTTCTATGATGTGCAGAACATGTAGTCTTAAATGTAATTGAAAGTGTTACTGGATATTCCAGTGGCAGCTCACCTTGAATGAGACTGAACAGCTGAATCCTGGAGATAACTAACAGAGTCTCTGTTATTTACTTATTTGCCTATTTCTTTTATTAGCTGGATTTTTTACAGTTGCAGCATATTTTTAACAAATGTGCTGATGTGCAGGTGTGATCCTGGTAACTGGTCACTTAGAACCTGTTAAGGTATGTAGGAGTCATTTCCTACCTTATGAGTGGGGTAGATTTTGGGCTGGAGTGTCTGAAATGGTGTCTAAAGGATCCTAACTCAAGTGTTTCTGTCACAATTTGGTTCAGGAAGACCCCTCTTCTTACATACACAGGTACGTGTGTGTGTGTGTGTATATATATATATGTTGCCTCTTTCTCTTACTTTTTAATCCCAGAAGAGCTACGTCTGAAGCTGGCAGCTGGCGAGAGGCAGCAGTCAGGGCATTGGATGCTCAGCGGTTTAGGTGTGGGATCTGGAGGCTGAGGCAGGAGAGGAGGTGATGTCAGCATCTGGGGCGCGTGCCAGCTCGGTGCCATTCATGCTGCGCTGGCAGCGGTCTCCAGAAAGTGCAAGAAAGTGAAGAAATGGAGGGGGAGGACAGAGAATGCAGAGAAAACAGCTTTGAAAATAGAGAAGAGGAGAGGGCAAATGCAGGAATTAATAAATGAAGAAGAGTCTTTATGTTGTGCGGACAGGGTACAGTACCAGCTGGGACTACGTGAAGCACTAGTACGGCTTCAGAAATGAATTCCCCATCCCTTCACCCCTGTGCCTTGTTGGTGGCACCTCGGGGTTAGTGTCCTTTGCATTTATATGCATTCCAGAGCGGTGGAGACGGCGGCAGGCAGCACACTTGACATGGAGAGCCCCTTTGTGCTCCTGAGCAGCAGGTCAGCGAGTGAGCAGGGTTTGAATAAGCAGCCCTTGTGTCTTCGTATGTCTCTCTGATCCCTCGAACAAAACCAGCATACGAAAGGCAGTAAGGCAATGTGAAGGCCTCCTAAATGTCACCGTAATGTCAGCAGCACTGGGAGCAGAGCAGCCTCTGAAGAGCAGAAAGCTTTGTAATATTTATAGAAACAGAATTTGTTAAAAATACATTTGCCTGTTACAGTTCAACCTTTTGGAGTCCTCACTCCTTTCAGCTCCGGGAGTGGGTGGTGAGTTGAGAGTCTCTGCATGTGTTCCAGGCAGGGTTTAAGCTGTTTCAGTCAGGCTGGGAACCTAGCAAATGCTGGAAATCTGAGAGTTTCATAATAATGTGGACCAGGAACAGTCATGGTCCCTCTACCGAAAGAGCTCAGGGTCTCTTTAAATAAGCCTTTTCTACCTTTCTCCGTGTAAACATGAAGGGGCTCAGAACCAGTTTTGCATTTGCAAAATAAGAGTAAATGTGGTGCAAAGCAGATAGTGATTTTTCTCCTACCAGATAACTGAGCCACTGGCAAGGCATGGGATACCTGGCACCCTGTCCCTGGCACCCCATTTTGTCTCTTGGTAGCGTGGACTGGGAGCTGACTGCTGAGAGCAAGGCAGACCTGTCTGCTTGTTTTTGCAGAGCCTGCTGCCTTTAGCTGCACTGCCGTCATGGTACGTCTTGTCACCATGATCACAGGCATGTAATGCTTTTACAGCATAACAAAGTGGACCTGGAAAACAACCAGGAAATGGAGCAAGAGAATGCTGTGAAATTACCCTGGATAAACCTGTCTCTTGCCCCATGTTGTGCAGAAATGCCAGCGATGGCTCTGCTGTTCCACACTGCCCATCAAAGAGCAGTGGGGGCTGGCAGCAGGCAGGCAGTGTCCATGATCCAAATGATCAGCCATGTTCTCCTCCCACAGCCCCAGCCCTCTTGAACAACTGGGAGATCTGGTCCATGTGTTGCAGGGAGCAACTTTTGCTGGTAGCAGTGTTGAAAGCATTGCCACTTAAGAATGTCAGGCCGGACCCTCACCCAGACCAGTCACTTGAAGTCACAGGCACCCGTGCGACAGAAAAAAAATTTTCTTTAGCAAGGTAGAATTGCTGATCCTCATCTAGGTTGTCTGGTTTTTCCCTTGGTCTTGATTTCTTGCACTGTTCCTATTCCCCCTCCAAGCTTAGGGGAGAACCTCTTTAACTGGTCAGTCAGCACCCCAGCCAGAACTGTTAAAAGATAAATTAGTGCCTAACAACTGTTGTGAATCCCTCTCCTTTCCCTCCCCCTTCCCCCATTCCAGCTCTTAGTTGCTTACATTCCTAACGTGTCTGGCGAGCAGGAGTCTGGAAGATGCATTGATTCTTGATTCCCAGCTTGGTGTTCCTGGTCTTGCTGCTCCCGTTTATCTGACCTTTGTTACAGTGAGGTGGAAAAAATATTTCTAATCCTACCAAGCTGATGTTGTCTGGGTTGAATACACAGCTGTCGTGTTTTAGAGCACAGTATATGGCTACACAGGCTATATTCCATTGGGGGAGCAGGAAATCATTCTTTTGTTCTGTGTGTTTGATATTGTGCAACATTTCCTGGTACCAGATTTGCTACTGTGCTGCCCGCCTCTCACTGATGTCTTCTGGTGTGTAGCAGTGTGCCAGGAGAGCGGAGCACTTACTGCCCCTTCTTGCTCAAACCATATGTTTTGCAAAGGCATTTTCTCCCTGCCTCCCACCCTTCTGAGCAGGAAAGGCCCAACAGAACATGTAACAGCTCCTGCAGGTTTCCCTTCCCTGCACATTAAAGTCATTGACAAACATACCACTTTAATACTGTGGACTGAAAACTACCAGAGCTCAGGTGCAGAACCAAACTCTGTTCATGCATTGCTGTCACAGCAACCCAAAATCTGGGACGAGGCAGCTGGCCAAAGGTGTAACCACAGGAGCCATCCTGGGCCCCGGTGCAATCTGCCGTTGTGTGTGGGTTTGCACAGTAACGTCTTTACTTCCCTCCCACCGTCTCTGCTCTCACAGGAGCTCGAACTCCACACGAGTGAGCGGAGCTTTGTTTTACTCCCTCGGAATGGCTGTGGAGGGAATGGATGGAGAAGTGCTGCTTGGTGGATTAATAGTGTTTCTCAGCAGTTAGTGGGTGCTTTGATTACAGTGTGTCTTTTTTAATGACCACTTGACTGCAGGTGGTGAAGGATGGTTTTAAAAGGTCCTTTTAAAATTACTTTCAGACTCCACAAAGAAATATAAAATTGTACCTTTTCCCCTTCCAGCAGAGCTCTAGCAGAGCTGTTACCTGCTTCTGGCATATAGAACTACGTGCACCTTTTTGATTTGTCTTTTTTATCAGTCTCTTCTTGTACGTTTTTTCCCTGTGGGCAACTAAATTGCTTTGGAGGGAGGAGGACGATTAGCAAAAGGAGTGTTTATCCATCTTAATTAGTGCTCTGTTGACAGACATTATTTTGAGTATTTGCTGCGGAGTAGTTACTGTTAATATATTTTTAATTTTTTTTAAACTTAAATATACATGTTTATTTCTTGGACTAAGTTATTGGTGGGACTTGAGTGCACTATTAGTGTAGTTGGCTACTGAATTCCCCTTTGCCAGCAGACCCTTGGTGATTTTTTTTGCCAGTCATTTGCCCTCCATTGCCCTGCAGGGTTGCCATAGGCCGTATTTATAGTACAGACTGTGGTGGTTCAAAGCAGGAGAGCTGAGCTCTGGGAATAAGCTGGGGTCACCTGCTTTTGGAGCTCCACCAGAAGTTCAGAGCTGCAGCCCTTCATCATGACCACAGCGTGACTGTACCCAGGAGTGGCTGCAGGGAGGGCTTGGAGAAAGAAGGTGGCAGGACATGTCTGCAGAACTAAACAAGGACCCGCTCTGTGTCGGGGCCTCAACCCTGTGTATTATCAGAAGGTAGGAAAGAAATGATGGGCAGAAGGCCTTGAATGCTGAGCACAGCACTCCTTGTGTTCACAGAGTGTTTTTGGAAGCTTGCACTGGCATTTTCATTAATCCTCTGATACATGTGAGAAGTTTTGTAGCCAAAGCTCAGCTATTCCCTAGCTTGGAGAGGAAGTGAAATATCAAACAGAGCTTGAAGGGATTTGTGGATTTGCTTGGCTCTTGTACCCTGTAAGAAACCAACCCAGCTCTTCTAGCCCCTATCCTTTTGGAATAGGCACTCAAAAACTGCTGTAGGGTTCTGCAGGGGACTGACAATACAGTTCTGCAAGAGCAGTATGTGTTGAGGTATGGGATGGACTGATGTCCAGTGCTGAGCATGCTGTTGCTCATAAATATCTCCCCTTCACAAGCTAGAGATTGCATTCAGTGGAAGATTCTCTGCAAAAGCCCTTTTGTGGCATCATAGTGGTATACAACTGTGGACCAAAGAAAATGGAAATTCCTAATGTGATGTGATGTTGAATGCAAAGAGGCAATTTTCTTCAGTCTTAGGGCAGAAGGTGTCCATGTAGTGTCGTCCTGGGTTTAGGCTGTCCTGGTCACTTGTGGCTGGTTTAATTGCACAGATTCATTTTTCTAAGTCAAAGGAAAAGTAATACCTGGCCATGCAGATAGAAGGTTGCCATCACTAATGGTTGCAGAGTGCCTTGAAGTCCTTAAGTGGAGGATACTATGAGGAATGGTCTTTAGCCTTTGAGGTATTGCATTAATGACTTCCAGTGACAATCCCTGCCTGTCCTCTCCCATCTCCTTGCTCTTTGCCTTGGATTTTTAAAGAAACGTGGCAGGACCGTTTCAGTTTTGAACAGAACTTTTCAAATCTAGTGTGAAAAACCGCCTGCCTCTGTGGTTTACTGACTCCTTGGGTAACGTCCCTTTAAAGCGGCAGCTGCTGCCAAGGTCTGGACGCCGTGGTCACTAAATCATTTAGAGCTGTGCTGTAGCTGAGGGCTTCCAGCTTCGCCTTTTGTTACTGTCACACAGTGGGACCTGGCAGAGCGCCAGGGCTGCAGGCGCCTATTGTGCAGGAAAGCCGCACATCTGCAGTAGAAGACGAAAACTGGATGTCAGCTGCCTGAGCAAAACTTCTCAAAAGTGGTGTCGTAAGGCCCTGAAAGGGAGGCTGGCAGGCTTTTTCTCTTCTTCTTGGTGCAGCCGGGCTGTTCTGGCGTGTTTTGAATCCTGATCTGTCTCTGTGTTTTTAAGCTCTACCTTTCATTTTGGTGGAGGGAATGGTGGTGGTAAGAGAAGCGTGGCCGGAATCTTTATAACTGTAATAGACTGCGACAAAAGGTCTATTCACTTCTTGATGAACCAGGGATTTACGTGCATTAGTCCCCACTCTGCACGGAGAGGGGATGACTGCCCGATGAAAAGAGAAAATTCCTCTATTCTGGGCACCCCTTCTGTCACCCCCCACACCAAGTCAGTCAGTGGTGTCTGACAGGGCTGTTCAGTAATCAGGGATCTGCAAACTCTCTGCTTGGGAGAAGTGTTTCTGCACTTTGCTTTCTTGAACATTCACATAGAGCAGCAGGAGCTCCTTTATTTATTTTAGCTTTCTATTAATTTTAATTTTCAGTCCAAATGTTTGCAAACATAAATTAAGTAGGGATGGGTTTACATCACAGCCAAGATAGTTGTTAAATGAAATTTGTGTATAATGTATATATATAGTACAGAAACAGCATGCTTGTCTCATTAGTGCAGTCAGAAGTAATTGCTCTGAGTCTGAACATTTATGTTGTAGCAAAGCCCATAAGATTTAAAAAAGGTCCATGCTGCTGGATGCTGTATGAACTCATGCAGCTGAGTGGAGTAAGCAAAAGTGAATGAGTTTTAAGGCCTCCTTCAACAAGGCTGGATTTTTTCCTTGAGTTGAGAGAATACCTTTTTCTTACAATATATTTCTCTACCCATCCCAACTCCTTTCAAGTCCTCGGGGTAATCCACTGAGTCAGTCTTCTCCGTGCTGTGAGTGGACTGAAACCATGCTCTGCCTTTCAGGGAGAGGAGTGAGCTCCCACTGACCACAGCGTGCCCAAAGCTGTCTCAGGGCAGCGTGGTTATGGTGGAGACCGAGCGTGGGGCTTGGCCTATTGCAGAGTTGCATGGGGATCTCTGTGCCTTGAGATCCTGATCAACATTGGAAATAGCTGAAGTAGCTGATGCAAAACATCTTGTGAAGAGTGTGGAGGCCAAATTTGCTGTATCACAGAGTTCTGAGAGCGTCTGTTGACTGGAAAGGTTTATTCGAAACAGCAACGTATGTGTATGGTGTGTGGTGTAATGCAGAGGAAAACAGCACCTCCTGTGGCATCCAGCCCCTTCCCGTCTGCTGGTGCTGAAGAGGTCTGACCCTTGGCGTGTGCTGCAGTCCCTTTGTGCCTGCAGAAGTCTGGCAGGGGACGATAGGAAGGAGAAGTGTGGCTTTCCTTTAAAAACAAAGTGGAGGACAGGAAGGAACAGCTGGTCTGTAAGCAGCTGTCTACTGATGCAAGTATATTTTCCATTAAGACACAATTAGGAGCGATGTACCCACACCAAGGGAAGATCTGATGCTGTAGTTTATGTACATGCTTTGGGGCTGAAGAAGTGTCCTTAGCCTGTCTCCACAGCACTTTGGGAGCTTCTTCATCCAGGCTCCTGCATACTGCCAAAATATGAATGTATTTCCAGGGACATGGGACAGACTCAAGTTCTTAATTCCTCCTGAAAACACATTCTCCGAACCATCTCCTTGGGCAGGCATAGAAAGAACCATGTGTTTTTTCCTTCTTTTAACATTTAAGCGTAACCCTGTGCTGCAGTTCATGAAGTCAAAGCTGTGAATCCCCATTCCCCTGGGGTTTTCTACTGGCTGTCTTTGGCTCTGGGATAATATGCCAGGAAGACTCTCTGGATTTATGAAACCACAGCCTGGCTGGATTGTGCTAGCAGTATATTTGGAAATGCAATTGGTCTCTTGAAACCAAAAATAACAGTGCACTATTTTTCATAGGGCTCTCATACTGCTGATACAGCTAATGATTAGAGAAGATTTGGAAAGAGTTATAGCAAATCATAAAAATAAATCTGAACTGAGGTAATAATTCAAGAGGAACCTTTGGTAAGTCTAGGCACGTCATGTTTTCCTGATTAGAGGTCACTCAGCCTGCATACTTTCTATAGTCAGTTAATTCTGTACAGCCTGCATGTTAGTGCCCTGTATCCAGTGTAACCAAACTGAAGCTTTATTTTTCAAGGGATTGAATTTTGTAGCACTCTGCCAGTCTACTTTTATAGTTACTGACAGCTGTAGTTGAGTTTTGAAAGGTGGATTAGTCTTCTTCACTCTGTGCCCCAGCACAGCTCACCTGCAGTACAGATGAACGTGGCTGTGCTGGGTATTGGCAGAGACATTGCAGGAGCACTGGGGAATCCATCCAGCACAGCAGGCTCAGTGCTCGGGCTGGAGTTACTAGGATGGTATTTTGGTTGCAGACACGCTCCTGTGGTGCTTAAAACACCAGTCAGAAAAGATTAATGCTCAAATTTGGGGTAGGAGAGTCTATAGAGGGATTTGGTTTCTAAAAGAAACAGATAAGTTTTGATCTTGAGGATCATCCTGCTACCAGGAGTGGGTCTGAACAGGCAGGAGTTTGAAGCAGGAGCCCCCATGAATTACTGCTGTGTTTATCTTTGGAATTGCTGGCCACGGAGGGGGTGTGGGATGTGTGTGTTGATGGTTAATGGTGTGAAGGTCCATAGCTGATACTGGCAGCCAGGGTCTTTAGATTATGCAAATGGCCAATGCATTATTAGTGAAGCACCGTTCAATTTTTAATGTAGTACATGGAAGCATAGTGATATTACTGCCATTATTTAATTAGAAAGTTGTCTGGGCAACCATTGCAATCCTACTTTGAATTTTTTGCATGTTAATAACTGCTTTATACAAAGTTGGGAGTGCCCGGTTTTAATAGCATCACATGTGTAAATACTGTTGTCTTCAGATTGCTGAGACCTTTCAGCAATACTGAGGGGAGGGAAGCAGTCTGTATACAAATGTTTAAACTTCATTCTGACCTTGTAAATCCTGTTTCCTCCCCAAGTGCAAATCTGGTGCAATGCAAACAGCAGTGCTTCAAAAATAACCCTAATTAGCAATTAGCTGCAATAAATCAAGCTTGGATGGGTGTGCTCGGTGCTGTTGAATTTGATACTATATTATGGCACAAGTTGTGTAATAGACGTTTAACTGTTTTAGCTTGTAACACTGCTTTTCTCACATTAAGTAAAATATCTAAATGTCATGCGAATTTCAGCAGCAATGTAGTGGATCCTAGGTACACTTCTGGTATAGTGCAGACTTGATTTCTGCATAAGGGTAACAGATAAATAACTATGTGCTGCTGAGGTATTGATGTCTTTATTCAATATTAATAAATATAAAGATTCAGCCATTCTGGTTTCCTTCTGAACTGCGTCAGGTTTAGCTATAATGATTTCTGATAGCAGCCAGAAAAAGCTAGAGACATGAGAGGGATCTGGGGACTAATGGGACTTGTAAAAAGGCAAATGGTATTTTGATGATATTCTAACCAGAATGATGAGAAGTGTACTTTTATGGCCCTGGATACACGAGCTTTCTAAGATCCTTTAGAAGTAACTGGGAACTGTTCAGCATTTTCTAACGTCCCATGCTGTTTGTAGGTATCGGAGAAGCAGTTCTCTGAAAACAAGAATCAGTGCTGCTGATTTCAGGTGTGGGAAGATGACGGTGGTCAGCAGAGCAAGCACTGAAATACCTCTTTAGCAGGAGATTAAAAGAGACGCTTTTAAATACAACATTTCTATAAATGGCTTTTAGTTTTCCATAGCAGTGAGGGTTTAATGCCCCATGTCCAGCTGTGGGGCTTTGGCAGTGACCCCAGTGGTGTCTGGGGTCTGTAAGGAAGCCCAGAACTGCTCCTGGCCCCAGAGCCCCTTCCACAGGGACTTGTCCTACAGCTGCTGCCTCCGAGGAGGGGCTGTGAGTCAGCCCACAGTGGTGCTGTGACTAATGGATACTGCACCGGGAGATTTTCATTCCTGTGATAGTGATTTAAGGGTGGAGCTCTTTGCTTTCAGTGGTTTCCCTTTGTTTTTGTTTTTTTCTGCCTGGTTGGGACATTTATTGCACAAGTGAGTTCTTAATTACTCATTGTGAATATGCCTTTGAAACTTTGTATCGCTGTTAAATCAACGTTTTGATAATATACATCTGGATTTGGGGGGAGTTTGCTGTAGGTTTTGTCGAATTGAAATGTCAGTATAATCTCTAAATAGTAAATACTGATGAATCAGTATTTTTCAAAGCAGGGGTATTAATAAAACTTTATATTTTGCATATATATATTTTACACAATATTTCTGTTTTGTTTGGTCTTTCTTCAAGCTAGATGAATATTGCTATTAGGCCTCTGGGTCAGGTGCTGAGATTAGGAGTCTTTTCCATCGATTCCCAATCCCACAGCTCAGTTAAAAGATTACATTGTCTGGATTTATCTTTATTTAAATTTGCCACAATGTGAGCAGTGTGGCCTGGTGTTACATTCAGGTCCTCTAAAGCGGCCATAATTCATCTTCTGACTTGGTCAGACAGTTTGCTTTCTTTTGGTTAAAAAAAGTCAATATTGTATTATTGTGCAGGAAAAAATGACATTAGTGTCTCTTACACCTCAGTTTCTTTGAAAGAGAATGTAATTACTGGTACTAATTTAGATGATGAATCCTTAATTTATCACTGTGTTCTCAGTGTGCTTTACCTAGTTCCTTCCTTGATTTTTATCTATGCCTTACAGAATTAGAGTGCTGTTCTTACAGGTCATCCCTCTTCAGTTCCTGGAAGGATTATGCCTTGCTGAAGTTGTACTGGGGCAAGAACAGTACTGTTGTATTGAAGGGGCAGAGAAAAGCAGGTGCCTGAGGTCTGATTTTGTTTGTGGTTGCAGCTCTTGGTGATTTTGTTCTACTGGGTGAGGAAAAGCATTGCCCTGTGTATGATCAAGTAGCAAAAGTGATGTTTTCTTTTTGTGACTGAATGAGCTTTGGGGGAGTAGCAAAAAATAGAGGTGCACTTGCAAGGAAATCCAATTTAAAAAACTCTAATTCGACATGTACTGGAGGGCAGGCTCTCTTTGGGGATGAAATTAGAAATCAGAATAACTAACGGGTGATGATTTAAGCCATGTGCAGAGAGTGTGTGTGGCCTTTAATCTGAAATAAGTGCTTCCTCTGGGTCTGTCTATAAATCTTCTGTTCTTATCATACCTTATTGTTTCTGCTGAGCTTCCCTGGATGTCCTCACTCTGCTGAGGCCTGCTGTGACCTTCAGGACAGGCAGCTGCTTTTAGGAGAGGCTGCTGTTGAGCTGGTGCAGGAGGTGTCTGTGGTACTGACCCCACAGTGCTGCCCACTCTGCAGGGCACCAGGGTTGTGCCTTTGTGGGTTCTTACCCTCTCTTGGACTCTTCCATATATTACAGGATAGGTTTGACTGAATTCCTGAGTGAAATTTTATACTCGGCAATAACTGAGTTTCAGGATTTACACCAAACAAAGATGAGCGTTGTCTTTCTCTGCATGTTTTCGATGTGCTGTTTGTGTGCTTTGAATTTCTATGCAAAGACCTTCTCAGTGTATCTTGAAGACAGGTAGGTTCATTTTGAACAGTGCTTTAAAGGATGCTGGCTCTTATTCAACTAACAAGTGAAATCCTTTAACAACTCCAATCTTAACCTGAAATTTGTGTTGTCTTCTCCATAATCTTACTCCACTCATAACTGACTGTGTGTCATGTAGTAGCAAAGATGCTGATAGTGTTGTCAGCACCAGCTGTCCCTCTTTGCAGCCGTTTCTTGTACTGAATTATTTACTACTGGGATTTATGCTGTGTATATAGTGTAAAAGTTTTATCACAGCACTTGTGCATGTAAACTAGTACTGGGTACAGAGCTGGTCTCCAAAGTGTTAGAGGAATGCTGAAGGGAAGGACTTCAGTTTAATTGGTTTTATCTGTGGCTCCAGATTTATTCATTCTTCTCTTTATCTGTAGCTTTACAAATAGTCATTCTCCATAATTTGACACATTATATGGCTCAGTAATTATGCTCTAATTATGGAATCCCTTAACTGCAAGGTATAGTTCCGCAGAAGGGTTGGATCTTTTATTAATGGGAGGTGCATTTCCATGGGATCTTTTTTCAAAGCAGTGTAAGGGTTCCCAATACTGGAAAACTTTAGATTTATACTGTGATTCTTACTGTTCAGACAGTGAGACAGGAGTGCATAAGGAAGGGAAGAATGAAAAGATTGCAGGGCAGCTGTTAGCCAAAAGTCTTAGGTTAGTCCTTCAGTGCAGCCAGCAAGAATCACAGTACTTAAACTTTAGCTGAACTGAAAGGGAGGAGGGTGTCTGTCTCATAAATTTACAACATGATACATTGAAATGTAAGTAGGTGATTTAAGTAGTTTAATGTACCTGCGAGTAGTGTCTTTTTTGATGACTTCTCTGGGTATCTTTAATTCAAGAAAGAACTAAAGTGCACCCATTAGGCAGCTGTAACGATAGTTCAGGACTTCTCCAAAGTGAAAGTCAGCAGATGACATTTGTTAAATTTAAAAAAATCCGATTTATTAAGGGCTTAAAATGTAGTGAGTCGGGAGTGTCCCTGAAGCTGGTCACCATTCCTGCTGGGTGGAGTATCTGCAGTGCTTTTGTTGTAGCTTTGGAGCCCATTGTTCACCGATGCTTTCCTGGGTAAAGGCCTCACATTGTCTGACTAAATGTGCTCAATCAGAGCTGCCTCCCTTATATTTGTACAGATTATTTCCTGTAATCTGTGGATTTAATGTTCATCTTGGTGACAATCTCTTTGTCCTTCCCCTGGGCAGTTGTCTGGCCAGACTGAGCGTGCTTGAAGACAACAGCACTGCAGTAGGGCCAGAGGTGCCTGCTGGGTTAGGTCATTTCGAAGGAGTTTGAAAATATTAGCAAATGTACAAACCAGCAGCGTTATGTGCTTTGCCAAAGCAAGCTTTTGTTACTTGCCACCTATTCCCTGCTGTATTAGAAATCTTCAGGGAAAAAAATGCCTGTTCCTCTGCCCTCCTCAGAAAGGGCTGCATTATCTGATATTATAAAAAATAATATATTGCAGAGCTTAATACTCTTCTAAAGTATATTTCCTAAAGACGTGTCCCGATTTTATTGTAATGTAACATCTTGGTTTTATCAAGACCTGGCATTGTTATGAGATGCTGGACACGTTCCCAACCATGTAATTTGATGCTGTTTTGTTTGACAAACAAGAATATGTAGCTTGCAGTTGCCACGGTGTGAGTGGTAAGTGATAAATCACAGGTGTGGTGCTTAGCTGGGGACTGCTGGATTGTTTCCAGTAATTTTCAGAGTATGTGGAGCTGGTGGTGCAAAGCAGACTTTCAAATCTGGTTTTGGGGGCTATGGGACTTGGTTGGGAGGGAAAGAGCAGAGGAAAACCCTTACTGCCGTTCCTGTGTGAGCACAGAGGCTGGAAAGCCAGCTACATCTTTCCACCTTTGTGGGAGTTACTTTTTTGTTACAAAAGATATAATTATCACTTTTTGTTTAGCTGTGTATATAAATTTCTAATAAGTGCACTGCCTTTAATTTTAGAGAGGGATGAAGGAGGTTTGTTTTCTTGTACTTGAGCCGTGCTGAATGGGCATCAAAAATAGCTTCAGAAAGTGCTTAGGACGAGGTGAAGGCAGGCATGTACAGAGTCGTGTGTGTGTGCCTGCACAAACTCAGGATATTTTCCAAGTATGTTTGTCAGGGTAATCTTTTAAAAAGAATGGTGGGAGGATTTATTTATCCAGTAGTCTTCAGCCAGAGGCACTCAGAGATTGGTGTCACATCCTCCTTACATAAAGGGTCCATAAAGAAATAGGAGATCATGGGTAATAAATATCCTTCTCTGATGGAGGAGTTCCAGTTCAGAGGTGGACTGTCCTTTAGTTACCAAAATTGATGTAGAGAGTCCTTTATCCAGTCTGGGTTTGATGGTAGATATTATTTCTGCCTAAAATTCTGAGGAGGAGATGTCCTGAGGAAGAGTCTGTTATTGCCTTCCTTGTTAACAGGAATTGTGCTTCACTACCAGTGGGCAGAATTTGGCCCTTTGGAGACGTCCTGTTAAATGCTTTAGGGAATAGGTCGTACATGATGTGTTCATTTCCTTAGTATAATTCCCTATCACCAATGCCATTAAATGCACCATTACCAGCCATCTTATGTAAATGATTTTTCCAGTCTCTTCTCTTAGCTCAAAATACCCTTTTGGAGGGCTCTTGATTAGTTGAACTCAATTTGCTCAAAGGTTAGCATGTTAAATTGGTATTTGGTTTTCATTAACCTGTGGAGTAATATCTTGTCATTAGAAAAGGCCTTTTGCAGGGTCTCCATCATCATTCATTTCTTGTAGCCAAGTGCTTTGCCTTTCCTTTTCTATCCATTTCACTCTGTAAAGGATGCTGCTGTAAAAAAGCAGCTTGTCCTTTGTATTACATAAGAAAAAACTCAGTGGCAGGATGTTGACCCAGAAGTGTTCTGTGTAGTGGGCTCAGTTAGCAAGAGTATCTCTTTCATTCTGGAATTTTTTTAGTTAGTCTTCAGTTAGGTTTTGTCGAGGTGTTATTGTTTCAGTTTCTTAAGAGTATTTATTGGTTTGCTGACTGAGGCAGAATTGAGTGATCAAAAATTAACAGTATAAAGAAATAACTCTGGGAAACAGGTGACTTTCTGCAGTGGCAGACTTTCAAGAGACACAGATTAGAAAGTCTAAAATGTGCTGCAAAGGAAGGTTTGGGCTGTTTTTTTGGTTTTTTTCTTCCTAAATAATGACAGCTTGCCTGTATATCTGCAGGAAGGGATACAGAGGCAGGGGTCTAAACATATGGTTGCAGTAGATTTCTGAATAATGCTTGGGCTATCTATTACCCTGTAATTGCTACCTATCAAAGCTGTGCTGCATTAATATGACTGATCATCCAAGGTGGTTCAGGCATCCCCTGCTCCTGTTCTGCCCAATGCCTCATTCTGAAGTACAATCATGTTCCTTCCTCCTGATGCATCTCTCTCCCTCATACCAAATTGATAAAAGCAGCATATTTGAACATAAATAAAATTAATGGAGCAATAAAACAAAAGAAATTGTATTCTACTAAATCCTCTCTGTTTGCTTTGCTTAAAAAAACAATACGTTACTCCTGGGATAAAGGAAAGCAGCACACGACAAGCTCTGAATCAAGTGAGTTTCTTATGTGCTTTCCATCTCAAAATTGAGGGAAGCCTCCATACAAATGGTTGCTATAAGAGAGCAAACCCAGCAATTAATTTTTGGTGCCTAATACCAACAGTAGAATATAGAGTGAGGTTTTCTTCCAATGCTGGACAAAAGTCAAAATTGTTGGAGAGGAAAGATGGAAGTTCCTGTCCTCATGGAAAATGGGAATAATTTTTGTCTTGTCGGCTAGAGTTTCATCCTGCTCATGATTTATTACTTTTATCAACTCACCAGTTCTGGCTGCAGAACCTGTTTGAGTTTTGCATAACAAAAGTATATAGTTATTAAGAGTATGGTTTTTTAAAAATTATTTTTAAAGTGAAATTGCTTGTAGAAAGATGTGACATTGGGGAGCCCCCCCTCCCCCCATTTATTCATTTTAGTAGTAGTTTCACAGTTGCAATGTGTGCTTCTAGAGTTGCAGCAGGAATCATATTTTAGATGAAATGCTGAAGGTTGGTGTCATCTCTTAATTCAAACTGGTGACCAAAGTGAATTCAGGAGTGGCCATATGGCATCTCTAAGATGACAGTGACATAACTCTATTCTTCTGCCTGCCTGCAAAGACCTGAATGCACTCAGGTAGAAGGATAGAATACAGATTTTTCAGAGCTTCTTCCTAAGAAGAAACAGCAGCTGTCCCCCAAGAGAAGGCTCAGATGGGTCATCCCCATCCTCACCCACCTCTGAGGAGGCTGCAGGCCTTGGGCTGGTGCTGGCAGTGCTCAGTGGGAGGAATTGAGACCTGTGCACTTCTTTTATCTGGTTAAGTAGCAATTTGAATGCTTTAGGAGTCTGAATTTTCTGTGCAAAGCTTTGCAGCGTTAAAAATTACAGAAACAATAGCAAAACTGTAAAAACCAAAAACTTTACAAAAAAACCACAACAAGAATAGAAACAACCCAATCTATTAAGCTTCATTAAACAGGGATTTAGAAATTCCCTTAATGATTTATTTAATTTCATTTACCAAATTTTTTGTTGTGTTTTTTTTCTTTTTGTTGATTTTTTTAAAGTTAAATTACAAAAGTTTGTTGTTACACTTGACTAATAGCAAAAGAAAAAAAGGAGAACCTGATTAAAATGTGAATTTTAATGGAATGTTGCTTTACGAAAAGAATCACATTTTGGTTTTGAGGTGTCACAGTATTAGAATCACATGGCTTATGAGGTATGGATATTTGAACTTTGTTTATAAACAAAGTTAGGTTGATTTTAAGTGGAAAAAAATATTGCTGACGCTCATGACCTAATGTAGGTGAAGGTTTAAGTCATCTGTTCTAGCTTTTGCTTTCTAATCTTGCTTGTAATTGCTTGTTCTGCATTTGCCCTTTCACTCCTAAGAGAGGTTTCACTTTTCCCCTGCCAGGAGCAGTAGAAGCTGCTGAGTTCGCCTTGTGTGTGGCAGAGGGCTCGTGCTGTCTGCGTTCAGCAGTTCCAGCCTTTCTGCTGAGGCTGGGAAAGCAGTTTGTTCCCAGCTCACCTGCAAAAACACCAGAGATGATGAGGATGCTCCCCACCACCACCCCAAACCTGAGCTAATAAAGGGCTTAGAAAGCTGACTTGTTCCCCTCTGGAAGGAGCCCGAAGTGAAGCTCTGAGTTTTCTCAGCCTTAATCAGTTTGAAGCAAGATGTCATAAAGTAATCGTGCTCGGCTTAGAGGAATTGCCTGGGATTGTTTCAGGCCAAACTGTCAAGAGGGAAGAGTGGAGCAGTAGCTTATTGAATCCAAAGCCTGAGCTCACCTTTCATATGTCTACATTCCAGCTTAAAGAGCCCTTAAAATCTCTTTCTTTCGTGCCTCTCAGCAGTGCTGTGTGGGCAAATACATTCTTTCAGAGAGTTTGCTTAGGGATGTCAATGCGTGCTTTTTATGAATAAAGTGCTTTTCTGAGCTGCGTGGCTCTGTCCCGTGTCGGGCTGGGTGCAGAAGCCCAGACGGCTGCGTCATCCCGGCCGTGTGGCAGAGAGCACAGCGAGGAGCAGGTCCCTGAACAGGGCTCCTGGCTTCTCCAGGAACCCAAAGAGCACAGACTGGATGGGAGTCTTCAGGGAGGGGCGGGGGGAAATGTCAAGTGGAAAATAATTTGCAGAGCAGACACCGTGCGTCAGTTTTTCCCATTGCCACGCTCCAAATTTTCTGGGTCTTTGGGTGTGTTTTGTGTTGGTTTTTTTTGCTTTTTAACATTGCCTTTTGAGAGCACAGGGCTTCCTCTGGCTGAGCACTCAGGCTAGGTCAGCTAAAAAGAAAATCAGTTGCTAACTGTTATGCCAAATGTTATTAATATGTGTTTAGATGAATCTGTCTTACCTGTCCAGCAAGGAAGACATCCTTGGTTGCCAATGGAAATAGGGCCTTTCCTGCTGTTTCCTCACCAAGCTCAGGTGCTGCAGCCCTTTGGGAAACACTGGGCAAATAATGCTGATGCTGGGTTGAGTGGGATTCCTCTGATTCCACCCTTAGCTGATGGGAAATGTGATTAATTTCTAGTAGAGCAACAGAGGGAGTGGGACACGCAGGTGCTGACAGCAAGTGGAGGGTGCAGGGCACAGGCACAGGCAAGACTTGGCACGTACCCTAGAGAATTTAGAGTGCAGATTGAGATAGAGAGCCCTTAGAGCAGCGAGTTTGTCACTCTTTAGCTTCCCCTGGAAGAAGATATACCAGCTCTTGTCTGCTTCTATTGGTTTTATTCTCCTTTAAATCACTTTTGGAAAGGCAGAATAAAAACTAACTTAAGAGCAGTCAGGAAAATGAAGCAAAACAGTTGCAGGCTTAAGCTTTCAGCAGCAACAGCTGGCAAAGGCACGTCTCCTGGCAAGTGGCATCTTGACTTGGAAAAGCACATGTCACTTCTGGTTGGGGTTGTGTCAGGATCCTAGGACAAATCCTGAAATTTTGAACCCTGCAGAAGTTCCTCTGATGCCGCAGCTGAGTTGGGCAGGATCATGTTGGAACAGCTCTGTCTATTTCTTTCCCCCAGGGCACTGGTTTCATCTCTCTCCTATCCCTCAAAAGGAGAAGCCTGATTTGTTTCCCTGCCTGTATGGAAGAAGAGAGAACGTGGGCTGTGTGGGAGATGGCCAGGCGAGGAGAAAAGGGCTTCGTACAAAACAATGGAAGGGACCATGCTCCCATTTCAGTGGCAGCAGGGCTGCTTACCTGTCACTGTGCTCCTATGTCTGTCACCCCTTGTGACTGAAATTATTTCAGCCACTTACTGCAAAGTGAGAGTGGGTTTCCCCTTTCCTGCATGTTTTTAATGCTGAGCTATGATTTTGTCATACTGTATTTGGTGGCCTATCTTTGTGCTCGATATGTGTGTAGGAATCAGCACGTGAAGGTTTGCCTTCAACCCCAAGTGCTTGGGGTAGCTGACAGTGTGTTTGCTGTTCAGCAATCAATTGTGATGGGAAATAGTTTAGATCTGGCATTTTCAGAGCAGTATCTACAGGTGAGGCCTATAAATATTCCTGAGAAGGAAATAAGGTGCCTGATTCCTTTGGGACTTTCCTGTGGGTTTTGTTAGATGGCTTTAGTGTATTGGTGCATTTAGTGGTGCAAACTCTGTGGGATCCGTGTGTACATGGCAGTGTCACTATCAAGTACCTTGCTGCTTGCTCTGTGCTCGGCAATGTAAGTTTTAGTAGGAAATTCCACTGTATTATAGCAGATTTAGACTTTGCCAAAACTGTGTATGCCAGACTTGACTGAAAATTGAAATTTAAAAAGTTGTAAAACCTGATCATTTGTGTTTAAGACTTTCCTGTTTTGCATGGCTCTTTCATCCTCCTAAAACTGGTCTCTCAACCATCACACCTTCTCAAGCCTTCCAGATCAGAGCTTCCCTCCTCCAAAGTGCTGGGTTATGTTCCTTCCAGGCAGCAGTGGGGATGGTGTTTCTTCCATGCATGTCAGGAAAAAATGCCTTTTTTGGTCTAGAGTCTGTGGGTAATTATCAAGGGTCCATGAGAGACTGAAAAACCCAAGTTTGTGTATGCTGTAGAGCAGTGGACGTATGTGAAAATTCTTTAGATGTCCACTGGTGAGAGGCCCCACTCTGCAAAGACTGTAAATCATTACTTTATTAATCGATAAGGCTCTATTTTTATTTTCTTTTTTTTTTCAAGATTTCTGGGCAAAAGTGAAGGAACATGAAATATGCTGAGTTAGGAACTGAATAACCCCCTGCCCTCACATGTGCACTCTGCTACAGATTGAAACCGATCCCACAGTGCTATTTGTATTTTATGTATGTGTTCCTGTGTTCTTTTTACATTATCCAAAAAAGAATCTTTCATGGGAGTACAGCAAATTTATTTTAAATGATGTATTATTTACACAGTGGTAATGGCTTCTTTGTAAAGATGTCTTTTGAAACTTTTTAGCATGCATATTATCATTTAAATTCACACACAGAGACTATTTAAAATGTGTATTACAGTGTACATGTGTATTTAGAGGCTTGTGTATATTATTTTATCCTAATGGGTAATCCATCTTTTCACTGTGTATTTAGGGACACTTTGATCCATGGATTATTCAGCAGTTGAGCATGCACTTTAGCTCTGCAAGCTGAAATTCAGATGAAGTGTTACTGTGTTTGGAAAGAAAAACCCACCCAAAAAAATGAGGAGTAAATTAGCTTTTGTTGCCCTGCTCTTGGGGAGGAGAACCCTCTAAGGATTAGTCCATGTATATTTTGCACCAAAAGGTATTGTCTTTATGTCAGGAAAATAAAAATAGAGAAAAAACCCTCCCTGTAAAAAGTAGTGCTCTTACTCCTCTCCTGTCTGGTATTTGCACTCCCTTTGACTTCTAGGCAAACAGCGAGGAGCCGAAACAGTTTAAATTTAAGAAAAAAGATTCCTCCTAATTTTTGGCAGTAGCTCTGCCTACTAAAGCAGAGTAGTGTTTTCTTTTTCAAAGCTGCTGTCATTTGAAGTAGTGGGAATTGGCAGTTTTGGAAGACTCTCCTTTATGAAGACTTAATTTTCAGGTTTCAACCTGGTCATCTCTTGGATGGAGAAATACCACTGACAGGCTTAGTTCTGGTCTCCTTTTGCCATGTGTGTTTTCCCTGAGGCCGTGAAGAAACAGATTAAGGCTGGCTTGCTTCTTTTTTTTCTTTTTCTTTTTTTATTTTTTTCCAACAGCCTGCAAACCCAGAACTGCTGACACTTTGTGGAAAGCTTTGCTGTCTAGAAAAAATAAAAATTCTGCTTTTCTCTCCATTTGCTTGTTTATTTCCATGAGTGCTAACCTGAAAACAGAATCTTTCTCTACAGAGAATTTGTCTGGTTTGGGGGCAGTCTTGAAGTGTAGGTAGCCATCAGTGCTGCTTGTTCTTCAAGGAACACGAAGCAGCAGCTTCCAGGTAACAGCGAGCTGAGAACTTGTTCACATTTTAAAAAGCAGACCTTCGGATTTGGGGTGGGTCAGGCTGATGAAACAGGAGTGCACAGGCAGGGAAACAGAGTAGCCCAGCTTGTGAGGCTCCTTGCCTTGCTCAGTGATCCTTGGCACGGAGGAGCAGTGTGTCCTCGGGACACTGCCTCCCACCTGAGGAGCTGCTTGCTCTAGGCTTTCAGTGGTTTGGGGCTTTTTAGAGGATGTTAATCCGTGAAAAACCATGACAGCTGCAACTGGATTCGGGACTGGAGAGGTGGCTGTAATCCAGCGGTTTTTTTCTTACAAGAACTGTGACTGTTTTTTCTCTGAAGTCCCTGTGTGGATGTACAAAAGCTGGTAAGCAGCTCAAGGAAGTGGAATATAGAAACTGCCCGTGTTCACTTGTGGTAGCAAACAGTTTGTAAGCTGCGTGCAGGTGCAGAGGAGCATCTCACAAGCCTTGGACAGCCGCCTCTGAGCATCGCCGGCAATCCTGCTAAAATCAACTCTTTGATATGCAAAAAGGAAAGGGATTGGATTCAGCCATCCGAGACAAGGCAGCTCAGGCAGTGAACGCTCAGGCAGAGAAAGCACAAGCGTGTCCCGAAGAATGAGCCACTTGTACCTACTGGAGTCAAGCAAGCAGATGTCTTTCTGCTCTCTTGTACTCCACAAATACGGTATTTGCTGCTGTATAAGCAGCTATGCAAGCCAGTTGCTGTGGAGTACCTTTTCATCAAATGGCACAAAACTGATAATCAGCACAGTCTATTTCAAGGTGGAGGAGGGCATGCAGCAGAAAAAAAAGCAAAGCAGTAGCTTTTACTAAGTCTACAGATGTTGCACATGACCTTAGCCAAAGTTTGTGTTGGCCCTCTGAGGAATTGCAGTTGGTGCCATCTGAAACATTGGAACTTGGGTCTGTGTCTTTTTTTTTTTCCTTCTTTTTTTTCCCCCCCTTTTTTCCCTGGAATATTATTTTTATTATCTTCCTGACTATGCAGTTTTCCGGTAATCGGGTGCATGCAGAGTTTCTGTTGGTGACAGCAGGACTGCTATCATAAAGATATTTTTCAGCTCTAGGCTGGTACCATTAGTCTTCTGTGAACCGTGGATAGAACAGGCCAGACCATCAGTCCTGCTGGTGAGAGCAAATGCCATTCCCTGGGAGTCTCTTTTGCTGGAAGTAGCTGAGCTTGGTGAAGGGAACACCCAAAGTAAAAGTCACCGTTCTGCTCTTTTGATTTTTGACATAAACACTGTAATTAACTTTTGATCACCATCAATTTTCATGTGCCTAATTCCATGGAAATGTTAATGTAGGATAGCAAAGGCACAGACATTTATCAGCTCTCAACCAAGTAATGTAGGGGTGTCTGTTCTGCCAAGTTTTTTAGGTTTTTGATACCGATGTATTATTTACCATTTCCCCAAATATCTCATAAAGCAGTGGTGAGTGAAGAGACTGCAATATTGAGGCATAAAGTGTGAAGCTTTTGACTGTCTTTAATGGGTCATTTTAAGGGCTTTCTCCAAACCTCAGCTGTTCTAAATTAAGCACCCTTAGGTAGATGTTACAGAATTTGCCTTCTGCATGAAGAGAGGGAATTTTTCCACCCCCACTTTTCAGCCTACTATTACTGCTACAAGAGGCTTGTCATCCTACACTTCTTAAGGAAGCCAGATTTTTGGCTTGGGTTCAAACATATGTTTCTCTGCTGCTGCCTTGTGTGCTCTCTGATCTGCCATTGGAAACCAGTTTCAACTGATGCTCTTCCCCAAATTTCCTTCCCCCATTCCTGAAATGTTGTAAGCAGCTATGAAGTACGACTGGTGGATTGACAAGAAAATTCATGTCTCCTCAGAAGACTGAACTTTATTATTCTATGGCCACTTTATAGATTTTTCAATCTGTTTTAAATAAGTATTAAAAAAAATCTATAGCCAAGTTATCCCAGGCATCAGGAACCTGTACTAAAAAAGAAAGGTACTCTATTTATTAATAGCAGTATTGTTAGTATTGTTTAAATATTTAATGGAGAAATTATAGACTGTTCATTGGCTGCAGTGCAGGAGTTTCAAGGACCTGAATTCCCATGTTAGCAATTTGTACGGGTCTGTGGTGCTTTCTAGTCTGTGTGAATGTGACCTGCATCTAAATGAAAGCAGCTGGTGGAGGCATGAAGTGCAAAGCGTGGTGTTTAAACACATAAAGGCTGCCTGCTCCCGTGGGCAGACAGTGTCCTGGGACCTTGGCCTTCTCAGCTTTTGCAAGTTTTAATAACCAGTCTGGGGGAGAAGCTAAAGCAGCAGATGCTTTGTCCTCTGAATCTGTAATTGGGCCATCCTCAGATTGCTTCAGCCTGTAATGAAGTGCCAGTGAAACGATGCTCAGTGGGGTTACTGGATGTGTGGTTTTTAAAAAGTCCTTCTGTATGGAGGAAAAAATGTAAAGAAAACTCTCAAATTTGGGCCATGGGTGTGTAAGAGGATGCTTAAACTCTGGGAATTCCTGTGCCAGCTGTCTGGGCCGTAAGGGAAAGAGTAGTCAGTGCTTTGTATTTATCCAGTTAGGAAGTGCTAGAGGACTTAGCAGCTGCTTAATTGTGTGAAGTCAGGGTTTATTATAAGGTTTGGGCAGTCCTTTGTTTTGGGTTTGTTACAGGTAACTTCAAATACTGCATTATTGACGAAAAAAGGCCTCTGCAAAGTCCCAGTGCTCCGTGGGTGTTTTTCTTTCACAAATTACCAACTTTTAGGCTCTCTCTCCATGCAGGTGAATAAACCTGCTGCTTCTGCCTACCAATCAGTTCCTGCACTCCAGTGAGTGCTGCTGGGGTTCTAATGCTGCCCGTTGGTCTCAGGTGTGAGGCAGGGCTTAGCCAAGCTGGCATTTATCTGCCAGCCCTGCAAACCTGGCCCTCGGGGCCACTGCAGGGAGGGTTTGATGCTCTTGCTCCCCAGTGGTGATAAACTCCTCCAGCGTGGGCTCGGCACCACAGGAATTGCAGAGGACTTGATCCACTGACTAAGCTCAAGGTGACTTTACTGAGACATTTCTCACCCTCATTTCTCTAGTCCTGAATCTCTAGTCTTGAATAAGGAGGAAGTAGCAGTCAAACAAAAGCATAAAGTCAAGAGTGAGTTAAAACTCAGCAGTTTTATATGTAGGTATTCTCCCAAGTTTGGGGACTGCAGAGAGGTGTTGGGTCACCTCTGGCAGCTTTTAGTGGATTTGCTGCAGCAATCAGAAGAACATACCCCCTTCTGCTCTAGCACATATTTGCCAGTCTGCAGAGCTCCCCAGAGCTTCTGCCTTACCTGTTCTGGGCATCACCTCTCTGTTCCTACCTGCAAGCTGCTAGCAGGTGCATCACAGCTTAATCTTCCTGTTACAGCTCAAACAGCAGGAAGCATTTCTGCCAAAAGGAGACATTTTCATGTACTTATTTATTCAAGGTTAAAGTTTCCAAGAAGGCAGGTAAACACACAATAATGGATGTAGGCACATGGATGCATTTTCATAAAGGCTTCAGAGAGACTTTTATAAGTAGATGTTGAGTGGCAGCTGTGTGCTTTGTTTGGAAGTTTTTGAGAAACGTTGGAAGAAAATATTTAGATCCAGTTTGGTTTTCTGGGGGTTTGTTTTTTCAAGGGGTATGGTTTGTATTTGTCGATTCACAAGGTTTGTTCATAAAGGGGTACTTTTTCCACAGTATTTGAAATTCTCACAACAGAGGGAGAAAAGCTTCTGTTAGCCCTTTTGCCTTCCATTCAAGTTAACAATAGTGGGCATAGCCAAAAATCTTGCTAACAGGCAAAAGCCCGTTTTTACTGATGCTGAGACAAATAATGTTAATTGTATCAAACAATCAAGGGTGTACTTCTACTGCAAATCTTTGTTTCAGAGCTCTGACTGGGACTGGAGGCATTACTTGCAAATACAGTCCTGCTGTCCAGGGGCCCCTGCAGGTAAAGGGGTCTCACTCTCTTTTGACCATCACTTTCCCTTCTTTTTATCTTGTTTTGGCTATTTTTCTCTGTAGTTGGAGGGGTGTGTGTGCTTTGATTTAAAGGAGAATTTTTGAAAGAAATAATGATAACTATTTTCCAAATTATGTCAAAATCTGATACATTTTTTGTCAGTCTGACATTTCAGGATAGAAACAGGATGGAAACATTGTGCTTCAACAGGATCATCACAATGATCTGTGTAATGTTATCCTTGCCCTGAAATGCCTCGTGTGCCAGATGATGCACTTTCATGCTTAGATAAATTTTCCAAAACCTTAAATTTTCCTGTTTTGAAGGAAAAGTAGCAACAAATTGATTGGAAAGAGCAACAAAAAGAAACAGCCATTAAAAAATTCCATGGTCTCTCAGTCCTAGGAGTGAGTGTGGGCAGGGCCTTGGCAACTTTTTCTTTGGCAGCAGCTTCCCACAAGTGTCCTGGGACAGTGGCCTGTCAGGGTTCCAGGGGCTGCAGCACCTCTGGGACATTGCTCACAGTGCAGGGAAGGCTTTGCAGGAAGGGAAGAAAGTGAGCAGCTTTCAAGTCCTCAGCGCTAATGAGACATGACTGTTACTGAGGAAAACTGTTGGGCTTTCATTTGTGCCTTTGGTTTAAAACTGAGGACTAATTTAAGTGTAGCTTCCAAAAAGTTGAAAGGCTTTGTGGTTGGAAATGTAGATCTGTAGGAAAATGGAAAGGACTTGTTTGGGAACCAAAGCTCTTGACTCTGGCAAACCCTTGTCTTTTTGTTCCATTGATCCTCTCCAGGACTAAATACTAATGTTTCTTCCAAGTGCTCCTCCTGCCCTGACCTTTGTGCCTGTGCTGATGAAACACTGTCCAGGTCCTTCTCATCTCTTGATGGCTTCAAGCCTCTCATTGCTGACCTCTTATAGATTTTATACCTTTCCTTTCTCTGCTCTGCCTGCACAGTTGTTCAAGATGCAATTCAGACATAATCTCTGAGGCTCATCTCTGGCTGTGCCCTCCCTGGTGTTGCTGCATTAGATTAAAATGAGGAAGGGCACCAACTTCAAAATTAGCGAGTGTGAGTAGTGGACAAGAGGTTTGTCCTAGGAAAGTCTGTATTTGCTGAGTGGGGAGATCCCAGCCAAATCACTTATTTATTCATTCTTCTGTTCCCTGGCCTGCCTTGGCTGCAGGTGTTCTGATATCAAAAAGGCCAGTTACTCTACTGGTGGCAGTACATGTTTGCTTTATCTTTAACCTGACAAGCCATTTGTGCTCCAGGGCATGTGTAAGAAGAATTAAATGCAAACAGTCAGAGTCCTCTGCAGGTTAGAGACAAGAAAGATAGTGCAAAGGGATTAAGGATTAAAGGGAGAACAGCCATAAGCGGGATAGAAGGTTCATTTATGCATTTGGCTCCAACTAGATAAATATTTATGAGCAAAGGGAATGGATGGCTGTAAGAATTTCTGACGTTTGTATAAGCAGGGCAAATAAAAAATTCTTGAAGATTTTGGCGCTACTGACATTCAGAGATTTTTTTTTTTTTTCTAGCAGTTTGGAGGAGTTAGGAGCACAGATCCCATTAAAAGCCATCATTAGCTAGATATTTATGGCCACTCCAATTCTCTTCAAAAGTTTGAAAATATTGTATTTCTTGGTTGAGCTGTACTTGATCCACTTTTAGTACTCTTTTCACTTGCTTCTCTTCAGAGTAGGTTTTCTATTCATGGATTTTCCCTATGCTATGTAGATAATACACTACTCTCACCATACAGTATAATTTTCAATTTATTATGCAGATTTCAATTTATTTTGGATCTGCACAATAACCTGGTATGAGGTGAGAGGGACTCTTTGACCTAGGTTTTTTGTGGGGCTTTTTCTTGTTTTGAAACAAATGAACAATAAAAACACATTGAAGGAAGTGAGAAGTCTGTTGGCAATGGAGACGAGAGGAGGATTCTTTGAAATGATGACACTAGGCCAAATTCCAGCCAAGTTTCAAGGAGACACTTGCAGGGAAATGAGGCTCGTTAATTGTTTCCCTTGAAGTATTAAATGATTAAGAGAGAGAATGCTTGCCCTTAATGATTTGATGCTTTGGCTCCTTGACTGGCAGCAGTCATTTGTGCAGTCTCAAGCGTCTAGGTTGGGTTTAACTTGCCAGGTTTTGCTAGACAAGATAAAGGCTTTACACTGACTTCGCTAAAAACATTGGCAAGCATCAAGAAAGTTCATTTATATAATTTTTGTGATAATTCTTAGGAATGTGTTCGGAACCTCATTTTGCAGAGATGAGTCAAATCGTAATTGCAGGAGTGTTTAAACAGAAACTTTGCATGGGGAAGACAGGGAGTTGTGGCACTTCCAGAGCTGTTACTGCAGCTAAAAGGAAAACGAGGAGCTTTGCCTGGTCTATATTGCAGACTCACTTCAAGAAGCCCTTGTGGTTGTTCCTGCCAGGCAGGATAAGGGGCTTGTCAGTTCTAGTGACACGAAAGCCACTGAAAAATGACACGACCAAATTTGCCAAGCACTTTCCTTGGTGGGCAGAATGTAAGGAGGACAAATCCCCGGTGAGCACGCGAGCTGCTTGTGGAGCTGTGTGGGACTGACAGGAGAGAGCTGTCAGCTTCTCCCGGGCTGGATGTTTTAGGAAAGCTCCCAGTCCCTGCCTGCCCAGGCTCCCTGCTTTACTCCAGGCTATTCCTGCCAAGTACAAGGAATAGCAACACTTTCCTTCAGCCTCAGGATGTGCTCAGTGCTGGGGATAAGGTGCTGTTCAGACTCTCACTGCTGTGTAATATATGCGGTGTTGCCCATGAAACTGCCATTTTACATTGATTTCCTACACCTCTGCATGAATTTATCATTAACAGCTTTATCATGCTGTTCTTATGAGAAATTCCAGATTGTCGCCCCTGGGAAGTTTATCCAGGGCTATCTTTATAGCTCTTTGAGAAGTGGGAAGAGGAATCTAAGCATGGATTTAATGTCTTTAGATGTGGGGATTTAGAAACACCTGTTCTGCAGCTAATCTTAGGTTTTCTTTGCACTTTAAATTTGATTCTTTGCCTTTTATTTTCATCCTTAGTCCAGAATCTCAACAGTGACAAAGACCTGAAAGTTATAACCTCACTATTTTGCAGGTGAAGTTGTTTTTGTTTTCATTTGTGTTACTGATTCATTAAAGGACAAACCCCACTAAGACAAAGGATGTGCCTCACTCCTGTGTTGTCCCTGTCTTTATGTGCAGGTGAGACTTCACAGCAGACCTGAAATCCTTTTAAAAATGTGTCACTAGCGTGGAAAGTAGGCATCTTTCTTTGTGGCACATAGAGGCAGCAAAAATATGTTTCACTTTTTTCCTTACACTGGCTATTTAGCAGCATTTAAAGTATGTGGTTTCCAGATCTTAGAGTTGGAGTGGCTCAAGATCAGTGTTATTTGAGAGATTAAGGCAGGTGTGATTTTATGCCATCAGGAGCACTTCTTAAAGAGTAGAATTGGCTTTGATTGAGAACAAGCAGCAATGTAAGAACTTTGCTTTACTTTTTTATAAGAACAAATGGTAGAACTTTGCATTGACTTCTGCTCTGTGCAAGTATGGTGGTGCTGCTGGGAGGACAGCAGTGGCAGGCACTGCTGTCACGAGGATGAATTCCAAGATTTAGACCCGGAGGACTCAGCTATGTATGTTTAGATATTATTTAGATGCATTCCTTGCATCCCTTTTCTCCTGCTTGCTTGTCTGTCAGGGACTTATCTCCAACAGGGCTTGTAGAAGCATGATGTTGGCTGTGGTTGTGGCTTTTCAAAGAGACTGCAGAGCAGCAGAAAGAGTTTGCAATTGCGATATTTCGATGCAGAGAAATCTATTTTAAGCCCAAAATGGGGAGTGTGAAGTCTGGTGGCAAGTGGAGGTCCTGGCTGGTTTCCTGATAGATAATTTTGTGGATATGAGGAAGGAGGGGAGTGCATTTCATCACTGGATCTGACCATCTAATCTGGATGACCTCCTGTTCCAGTTCTCTAGGATTTAGAAGAAACTGTGCAATAACCCTGTAAAATAACCTGTAATGTTATGGATCAGAAAGCTCACTCCCCAAATACCTCCTTTTCTTCAAGTGGGGCTGCAGAGTGTGGTTGTCCTGTGCAGCTGCCGTGGATGGGTGAGGCTGGGAGCCTCATGGTGGACTTGGCTGGGGCTGCTCGCACTGTGCAAGGAATGGGGCACATCTTGCAGAGCCTCCTACTCCTCTGGAGAGCCTTGTTCTCATTGCACTTCCATCTCCTCCCATTACAGATCATCTAATTCTATCATGGTGGGATTAGGGGACCCAACTGAGAGGAGCTAAGGGGGCCAGCTGCTCCTTGCTTCAAAGGCACAACCCTGGTTTCTCTAATCTCAGAAGGCCCCCCTACATAACCCTGAGGAGTTTCCTCTGGGAGTCAGAGCTTTCCCTTCCTGTGCTGGGTGTGCTGCCAGTGCTCCTCCCAGGCCCAGGAATGTTGAAGGTTGGTGACACCCCCAGATGTGCAGCTCTGCTCTCCAGAGGGACAGTGGCAGTGTAGGCACTGGGTGTGGATCCTTGGGCACTTTACAAACTTTATGCTGTCGGCATGGTAGTTGGTAGCTCTGTTTTTCTCTGAGAGCTGCTGCAATCAGCTGTGAAAGCCCCAGATATCTGGTTCACTATATTTTGAAGGTGAGGGGTTTTGTCCCAGCTTTCGTATTTGTTAATGCAGATATTGAACAGAAGCAGCAGGAGAGCTGGATTCTTAACTGGAAGGTCTCAAAATTGGGCAGACAAAAGCAGTTTCCAGAAGGTATGTTTGTACTAGGTTCTTAGCATAGCACTATTTAACTTCTTTTAATCAGTGACCTGGAGGAGAAAAAATAAAACCATTACTCATAAAGCTCTCAGATAACAGGCAGATTAGGTGGAGTGCAAGATAAGGCAGGGCCTGAGTGACTGGGATCGCTCTGTGAACAGTGTGTTCTGATGCAATAAAATGCCATACTCTAGACACAAAATGAGGGCCCTTCTGGTATAATGAGGAGATGGAGGAGGGATAGCCGTCTCCTGGGAAATAGCTAGCCTGAAAGAGGCTGGCGTGTCAAGGTAGATAACCATCTGAACTGGAGTTTTCACAGCCTAACTGTGCCCAAGATTGAATGTGTAGACAGGGAAGTACTGAGCTGAGTAGGTCCAGGGTGGTTCTAGCGGTGTATTTGGCACTGATACAAGCGTAACCTGAATTCTGTATTCCATCCTGATGCTCGCAGTTCAAGAACATTGGTTAAAATTGGAGAAACTTCAAGAAAAGTGTCGTGAGGACTGTTAAAAATTCAGAAAATGTCTGGCAGGGAAGGACTCCAGGAGCTCTGTCTGTTTTATTGCAGGAAGGCAAGGGGTGACATGAGTGCAATTTATAACAGCCTGTGCAGGGAAGAGAAATTTGATAATAGAGAGCTCTTCTGTCTGGCAGTGAAAACTGTAAGGAGATCCAGTGGCTGGAAGGCTCTAACACTGATACTTTTAGACAAGAGATAAGCTGCAAAATTTTACTGGGGTGAATAATTAACAACTGTAGCAGTTTACCAAGGGTTGTGATGACTCCATCTCTGGATATCTCTAAACAGAACCTTTCTAAACAAGAGGCTGTATTTAGGTCTGGGATTAATTCAAACTAGTCTGCTGGCCTGTGTTGCAGCAGTGTACCTGCAATTTTGAGGCAATAGATTTTCCTCTTAAAACGGTCTGGGAATAAATTTACACCTGAAGAGACAAAGCTGCTGCCCAGGTATGTGAGCTTTAAGAGTTCTCTGTGTGCTTACCGTTTTTTTATGTTGTTCTCAAAGATCTTGAACAGTTCTAGCTTGCAGATGCTGCTACAGCTCTTGCTAGGAAAACTGCCTTTTTGAGGTTAACTGTACACCAGAGAGAAGTGGATGTCCTTCCCTGTCATGCTGCTGCTTCTCAAAATTCAAAACCATTGGGGAAGCAGTGTTTGCTGTTTTACCCATGGTATTGCAGTTATATTTTGTAAACTGATGAATGCTCAGTTGGAACTTTTGAAATGGGAGAGATGGAGACACCTGGCACCTTTGATGCATTGGTCCCTTTTGTTTGCAGTGAGGTGGGTTTGCACTGAACTACACTGATCTTTGTGCTGAAGAGTTACCTGAACTTTTGCTTTTGACCTCACTCTAGAGGACCCTGCTTGCCTCCCTCCCTATCCAGGATTTTGGGGGAGTATATTAACAGCTGACATTGAAGATGTTGAGAAAATATTGTAATATAGATGAATTAAAATTGCTGGGGCTCTAAGCCCTCTAATCTCTTAGTTCTTTATGAGGTTTGTGCTTGTTTTGCTTATATGTCACCAAGTAGGTCATGACTCAAATTTAGCCAGCGCTGTTATTAATGCTGGAGCAAGTCTTCAGCAGGCTATTTTTAGCAGCCAGGGCTGTTGTTGAGAGCTTGCGCTTGCTAAAAATGCCTTGGAATGATTTCACAAGCGATAGTGTCTGTGGTGGAATTTGCGCACCAGCTGTCTGTCTTTGGGCCAGTTGATTGTGTTGACACGTATTCCCTGTGATTTGTCATCTCTGCCTCCCGCTCTGCGATGGCTGTGACAGGCGTGCTATCAGTGTCTGATGGCAGGGACTGAAGGAGGGGTAAGTGACAGCAGCAGCCTCCTCACTGACAGCTTGGGAAACGCTGAGATCGCAGGGAGGACTTTGGCCTTGGTGATGTTTGATTTTTCCTTTGCCACCCTGTCTCGTGCAGCCCACCTCGCCGCTGCCATCCTCCCTGGGAGCTGCCTGCTCCACAGCTGAGGCCTTCCCTTGGACCTGCTCAGCAGTACTTTAAACATCTTCCTGATTTAAGTGGGTTCTTCTACTGCTGAGCTTTGTTTTGTTGCTGGGGGTGGCCTTCTCTCTTAAGATAATAAGATAGATAAAATGTAAGGCAAATTTTCAGAGAGAATGCCCCAAGGAACAAGGCTTGATGTGGGCTCTCTACAAACTGTGATTCTGGGTTTGACTTGTCTGCTGATTTCATGTATAGACTGACTGTGTGTGATTCAGTTCTCCTGTCAGAAGTTACAGGGTAACTGCAGGAAAGAGGAGATTTATAAATTAAGTGATTAAATTATTAAAATGTATTACCTAATGTATATCCGGGGTAGCTTTTAACCTCCAATATAAAATAAAACTAAAAAGCTAATATTGGCAAGTGCCCTTGCTCCTGTAAACACAAAAAACAGAGATGTGAAACTGCACCTGTGACTATTTTCTTAGTGAAATTACTAGTTCAGTTAGTGAAATAAAAGGGTGTTAACTCTTATCCAGGAATTTCAATGTGTTGTAAGTCCTGGAAATACAGAATCTTGACATACCTTTGTGTTTTGTGACTGAGAGGTGAATCAAAGCTGCTGTGATTAAATGACTATGAATTCATTTCAGGACTTTATTTTATAACAAATCCACTGATGAATGCAAACAGTACTAAACTTTCAATTCACACACCTTCAAAGCAACCCTTTGCTCTTGTCTCTTGAATGTGAAATATTCCACTAATTTTTTAATGTTACACAGATATGAATTTCAAGTAAATGTAAAACTATGCTATGAAGGCAAACAGGGAGCCAGTGATGCGTTACAATGCTGTAGGATTTTTGCCTCCAGAGACTTTGATGCAAATCTTGGCCCAAGCCTGGAGAGGAAATGAGTTCGGTTTTAGACTAATTCTTAGTGGATTTTAGTCCGCGTTACAAATGATGTGTGGCTCATGTGGCAGTCAGAAAGCTTCCCTGGGTAAAGGCTGAATTAGAGAACGTGTTTTAATAAGGCTTAATGGGGAAATGTGTCTGGATGAAGCTCTGAACAATTTTCCATCACTTGTTTTTATAAGCACTGAGTTTGGCAGAAATTATTATAAAAAAGGGGGGAACACAAACTGTTAGCAGTGGTATAGTTATAATTTGCTGTGGAAGAAATCAGTCTCTCATTACAAGCCTGTAATGGTGTTTGTGCCCTCTTGTTTGAGATATACAGTATTGTATTTCTGTCCTTCAGCTCCTGAGTTCTGCCGTGTGAGAGAGACTCTGTTCCACTGCAAAGGCATCTTTCTCTTTTTTTGTCAGTCTGAGCCCAGCACTGAGTTATCTGTCCTGAAGGTGAAGGGACTGCACCAGCAGCAATAAGCAGTGGTTGAAAATGCCATGCCCATGGCTCCTAAATAATTCAGCTGGCAGGTACCTTGTGCTTCTGCCTGCTCTTTGAAATGAGTGCCTTACCTGAGAGCCTCCTTGGGGCTTTCTGGTTCTGAGTCCTTGGAAGTGATTTCAGAGGAAGGCATTTGAATTGTGCCTAAAATAATTCATGCCAGAAAGAGCTTTTGGGATAAGGAAAGTTTAAGCTAGAGGGGCAATTATGCCTCCCGTTGGAGAGGTGATGTGAAGGGTGCTCAGCCCCAGTTCCTGCACAGAGGTCTGTGTTTCTGGCTGCTCAGCAGCTGATTTCTGTGTGGGCAAACTTGCTTGAGAGCCCAGATCTCTTTTCCTTAGAGTGCATGAAGACTGGAGAGGGATGTGTGCATCAAACTCCCTCACTACCCTCAAAAGAATGACATTCTTAGCCCAGCTATTTGAAAAGTCAGCTTTATTTCCTTTACTATTCCCTTCCCAATATCTACGTTCTCTTTTTCTCAGTACTTTCCTTCTACTGGCTTGCTTCTTTTTACCTTGGCTAAAGGCTGGGATTAACTGTGTGTTTGTGACTGTACCTGCAGCCTCAAATTATATACTTCAATATTAAGGAAAGGTCCAGAATGAAATATTCTGAGGATCAAGCAGCAAGGGAAGGGAAGGTGAAAAAGGAAAGTATGCTGCACTATCTGAGCAACTTGGTAAAAATTCTGTGATACAAGCACCCCTGCTGCAGGGAGGTGAGCACAGAGCTGTTTTCAAGACTCCCCAACTCCTGTCACTTTGTAAATTAACCCTGTGGTATGAACCCAGACACTTGGTGCTGGGCAGTGAACATGAAAAGAGATTTTGGAAGTTGCTTGTTGGCAACTTCAAGTTGCAGTTTTGTGCCTGGTTCACTTGTGCTCTGCACGGGGCTCAGAGGGATCTGAAGCTGATGAGACGTTCAGTCATGTTTCATTTGTAACCTGTAAATATCACTTGTTTGTGACCTCATCCCTTGTGCCCAATGCCTTTAGTCTTTGCAAGTCTTGGTGGCTCAAAGGTTCACTGCAGACGTGTGTTGGAGATCTTTAGGAACTGACCTACCCGTGTTTCTTCTTGTAGTTGTTGGACAGAACAAATTTCAGCCCTGTGTTTCTTGAGCTTGGATATGTACTGGTTCATTTATTTAACAGATCATTTATACTCTGGGTTTATCTATTGGGGTGGTGTCTGTGATCAAATAAAGGAAAACGCAGTGGTACCTGTGAACTGATTAATACAAGGCAAGTGAATCAGGTGTTGTGAAGTGAGTGCATGTGCTGCTTCTGAAACAGGGTTTGCTCTTTAGTTATTGCTATGAATCTCTGAGCTGGTGCTATTAGTTAATCCTTTTAATCTGTTATAAGGAGATTCAGACATGGAGTTCTGTTTATTGTTCTTTTACCCCCCCCCCCCAACATCCTTCCATTCACTGAAATCATAAGTCACCATGGCATATACAGAGCATCAGGATTTTTTGGTTCCTTGTGGTACAAGGAACTTAGAAAAAGGGGCAGCAATAGGCACTTCCTACTCAGATTTCTAGCCACTTAATGCAACCTCTGGCTGTTAAGAGTGACTGGAAATGAAGTATATACATTTTTACTGCAGTGTCCTTAAATATCCTTAACACTTGAGCAAAGGCCTGTGAGTTTATTTAAAGAATATTGAGAGCATTTAGATTTGGTGACCTTTTTTTTCAGTCAAACACTGGTAGAGCTTCATCATCACTTCTGAATGAGATGATTTGACCTTTATCAAGAATTTAAAACCTCTGGACCCAGAAGAAGAATCTAAAAGACCTACTTCTTTCTGACTAATTATAAGTATATAGATAGATCTAGCAGTGCCATTTCTTTTTTAATTGGAGTAATGTGCTCTACACAAATATGTGCAGAATCTGAGCACTATTAAAGGAGGCTTTTTCAAGTGAAAGGAAATTCCTGGGCTGGTTCTTGTTGAAAGTAATTGCAGAAAATGCAAGTTTTTACGATATTCCAGGTTTTGGTTTTTATTTTCTTCCTGGTTAAAATGCTCCCCTATGGAAGCCAGATGGGGATGGTTATTTATATAAATAACTTAAAACTTGCACCAGAAGAAAAGATAATGTATGGGACATCCATTCCTATGCTAGAGGCAAAGATCCACTTACCCCCATGAAGAAGTTATGAGGGTCTTAAAACAATGAAATGCTGTTTCCTCTGTGTTTGTAGGCCCAAACACAAGGTAAAATCAGCTACTTCTGCAAGAGTGTTCTTTAGGGGGAGAATGAAATCCACACTTCTGAGTGAGTAAGTTCAGCTGGAGTAGATTACTTCCTCTTCCTTTGGTGCACAACAGTATTTTGCTTGCTTGCTTAAGTCTGTAACCCATAATAAACCCTTAATTTTTGTGTGGTTAGCTTAAATTTACGGTTCTCCTTTTCTGTTTTTTTTTAAGTTTCCTTCATCTCTGTAACCAACAAGCTGTATTAATCCTTTCTGTATACACAGATTCATAATCTGTTGTTGAAAGTATTATCCTGTGCTTCTAGGGATCAGATGTCAGAAGCAGAGTGTTTGGGATTCTCTCTTTTTCTTCAGATTGCTGCAACTGTGGGTTTTTTTCTTCACTGGATGTAGGATAAACCACTCTCTTCCTTGAGTACTTACACAGCCTGTCTGAAAACTGTAGCCCAACATAATGGTTTTAACTTCGTAATGAGGGGTTACTCTTCTTTTGATACACAAGAAGCAAGGGCGGAGAGATGAGGGATGTGGATTCATTGTCCCCGTGGGCTTCTGCTGCAGCAGCTGAAGGTGATTTAACTATGATCAATTTATAGTTTACAGTAATCCATCAGGTTATGAACCGCAGGGGCTGTGGGCTGGATAAGCTCTGTGCTGTCAGCTGTACTTGTGGGGTGGTAAATTCCAGCAGAAGGGCAGGGAGGAGTCAGGTCAGAGCTCTCCCAGCCACTGTAATTAAATCCAGCCGAGGTCACAGAGCCAGGTGCATTGAGGACACGCCTTTGCGGCCGTCAGTGCTGGGGGGTGGCTGGAGGGATCGCCCAGCCTGGGGCCCAGTGGCTTGCTGGTGGCACTGGCAGCTGGTCAGGACACCTGCGGTGCCACAGATGTGTCGGTGGTGTGTGTGCATCTTGCAGCTTTTGTTACACAGGTCGTGTCCTGGGCTGTGAAAGGAGGCCACTGCGCTTGGCAGCCTTGTGGCAGCGTAACCAGCATCACTTGAGCCAGCCATTGAATTGTCCTGCCCAAGCCCCAAACTTTGTGCTTCCAGATACCTCGTGCCTGTTTTTCTGTCAGGTGCTCGTTCTGCCTGGAGGCTTGGGAGGAGCCTTGGTAATGGTTTTCCTGCGATGGTCCTGAAATTTCAATCTCAATTACTTTCAGCTGCACTTCTGTGAGAGCTGTGCTTCCTCAGTACATGCTAAATTGTTTGGAAGGACTACATATGCCTCAGGATCAAAATGCAACAGGAAACGTCAGCAGCATGTCTAAATAAACATCTCTGTCTCTCTTACAAGAGTGTTTAGCAGCTCCGTTGGCAGATGTTTCTATAAAATGTTAAATACTGTGCTTTCCAATCCTCCAAACTGTTTCTAATGCAGTAAATAGCAAAGGACAGGGAAACCAGCTGAGGAAGGTACGGCAGAGAATGGGAGAGCCCTAAAGAGTTAGTGGTTCTACAGAAACAAACAGTGAAAGTGGGTCCTGGGAGTTAGTATTTTGTTGATAGTGGTGGGGTTTAAAATCCTTTATTACTGAAGTGCTTTGGTTTAGATGTGTAAAAGTACAGAAGGCAATAGGTTGGTTTCGTGCAAGTAAGAGGCTTTGTGACTGATGCCTGATTTTAATGTATCAGGAGTGTATTTTTGTATCAGTAGCCTGACCTACCAAGTTTTAGAAGTGTAAAACCTGAACGGAATTTAGTGGTCTGTTTCGTGGATTGTTTTTGTTGTTGTTGTTTTGTTTGGGATTTTTATTTTCTTGTGCATCCCATGCCTCCTCTTAAAATGCCTTTCTTCTTTTTTCTGATTACTTTTACTTTGGTGTGCTAGGAGAACAAGGGACTTACTCTTTCTTTTTCAGTTCCTCTGTGTGTCTCCTGTCTCTTCATTCCTTCATCACACAATGCGCTTCAACTGAAGCTCAGGATACCATTTGTTTCAAAACCTGTCGGTGACTTTGCTGACTGGGGCAGTGGCGGGCGCCTCGTCCTCCGCTTCCCGAGCTCAGCTGTCTCTGCGCGGTGTCAGCGCTGCTGCCCCTGGGGCTGCCTGGTGAACTGCGGCAGCGAACTGCTCCAGCTCGCTGTGCTGCTGCCCAGATGTTTGTGCCGGTGCAGCGGCAGGGACTGATAAAGGAATTCTGAGTTGTCCCACGGGTGCCTCCATCACCCCTGATGACGGAAAAGTTCTTTCTCAAGGTCGTTCTCAGCAGGTCCGGGCACAGCTGGGATGGCTGGCAGGGATGGGAGCCCCACATGGCTGCAGAGCGCTGGCCCCTTGCACCCGCATCTCCCCACGGGCCAGCCGAGACAATTGCGCCTTCCTTCTAATTTTCCCGGGTGCTTCTGCAGGCTGTTTTTNGCAGAGCGCTGGCCCTTGCACCAGCATCTCCCCACGGGCCAGCAGAGACAATTAGCGCCTTCCTTCTAATCTCCCCGGGTGCTTCTGCAGGCTGTTTTTCTTCCAGATGCTTTAAATGCCAGACCTGCGATACTGTCAAGTACCAGAAAGTAAGATTAGATAAGAGGAAGTAGCAAGTGTGTGCTGAGAGCCGGTGGAAGTTGCCTGAATGAAGCCTTTGCATGGGGACAGCGGTGCGTGCAGGCTGGGCTCTGTGTGGGAGCAGGGGGCTGGTTTTCCGTGCCCCTTTCCCCGTGTTCCTTGGCTCTGGAACCACTCCTCACGTTTCAGGCTTGAGGCAAGTGCTGGATCCTGAAACCAGAGGCCGGGCATTAGGGGCTGGAGCTGGGAGAAGGCACTGCGCTGGCGGTGTTATCACTGCAAAACTGAGGAAGGGAGAATTGGCTTGTTCTGTAAAGCCAGCTGATCTCTGGCAATGAATGAAAAACAGGTTAGGCTCAGAACAAGGTCTGACTACTCTGTGTAAAATACTGGGTTTTTAGAAGGTGGATAGGTTGTCTGTATTTGCTTAAACTGTAATAGGCATTTGGTCTGATTACTCGGTGATTCCTGGGGTTTTTTTTAGTTGGCATAAACTGAGGTCATGATTGTTCTCTCTTCTCCACCACTGTGACTTTCCTTGTCTCAGTGGAGTTCACAGCTGCATAAAACCTTGTAGGTGAATGCAGAATTGGATGGTAGATGCGATATGAGACATCCCACTTGTTCTCTTGAACAGATTGCAATTCATGCTGTTACCTAAGTATTCTCACTTCCTTACTGCCAAATCATCCCTGAAATGCTAGAAACTGAAACTAGAAGAATCTAGTGCATTGTATCCTGGTAGCAGGAGAAGGAAGGAGTGTAGCTTGTGCCATGGCCGGGAGGCCAAGCTTTAAGAAGTTCTAAGCCATGGAATAACATGTTGGTTTTGTCTGCTGTGCGATGCCAGGAGACCGTCATGCAAGAGTGAATGTAAAAATAGAGGTGGAAAAATCGGGCTTTTAAACTTAGGGATTAGTTTTGGGGCAGGAGAAGAAATGTGATACCCTCTGCTTCAAACCTACCCCAGGAAAAGTATTTTGTATTTTTGTTTGGGTTTTTGTTTGTTTGTTTGTTTTTTTTTTGTTGGTTGGTTTGTTTGTTTTTTGGTTGGTTTTTGGGGGGTTTTTTTGTTGAGTTTGTTTTTTGTTGGTGGTGGTTTTTTTTTTTTTTTTTTACCGTTGGCAATGTTTTCTCCAAACAAAACAAATGCTTACCTGGATCTTATGTGCATGATAAATTCTCAGCCCTGCTATTGCCCTGAAGTCATTTAACTGGCCCCGTGCTTGCAGCGTGCTGAGCTGGCTTTGCAAAGGCTGAAGAGATTTGGAGTCCGTGTTGCTGCACTGATATGTCACTTTATCTGTCAGCCAGGAGTCTCTTCTGTCCTCTTTGTATACACATGCCCATGCTGGCCAGATGGTGCTGGATTTGGGTGCCATCCAAAGCAGCGCATTAGAAAGGCCAGGTTATGTGTCATATTTCAAAAGCCAAGAAGTGCTGCCAGTTCTGCTCTTCTGGTAATGAACAGCTTGACTTAATATATTGATCATGTTGTCCTTGCTATTCTCAAGCTGATTTCATCTAAGACACTCAAAGGGATATAAGGTTGAAGCTGTACAGATAGCACCTGTTGCCCACGCTGTAGCTAATATCTGCATTTGCACATACTGTGTGTCCTAGAAAAATCTGCTCTCTACCACCGCCATGAAACCCTTCCCAGTGCCAGAAGGAGATTTTGACAGTGTTTGACTGTTGGTTCTCCTGCAGCACAGTATGATTAGGAGCTGGGCGATGTAGATTTGCCAGAGAACTGATGTTTGATTTGGGGCTAGCTGCTTTGCATTTGTTAATTTCTCATTCTGTAAAAACAGAGGTCAAAATGCTGATTCCCTTTGTGTTGTGCTTTAAGAATTGCTAATGAGAAAAGCTTGATAAAAGCCAAATGGTGATGTTATTTATAAATTATGAAAGAACTTTCCCTCACCTTCTCGGTGTGCCTTTTTTTTTTTTTTTTTTTCTTCCTGGAGGCAGACTTTTGTTAATGGGATGTGAAAGCCACAAACCCCATCTGTATCAGTAAGAGAGTCGTGTGGAGAGAGAGGGAGATGTGGTGTGGAGAGAGATGGGGAATTAAGTGCCATTAAGCACGTGTTAATTAACATGGCCCTGCACTCGCCGGGTTGCTGCCTTCTGTGGGATGGGTGCACATTGAAGCCGGTCTTTCTGGTTTTTAAGGTCTTTATACTGTCAACCCGGATCTGTAAGGTTTAAGAATATGCTTGCCTCTGATATCTTTGCAAAAAGAGTGCTAGTGTCTCAGTCACCTGCTTTTACAGATTCTGCTGAAACCTGAGAACCAGTGCTTACAATTTTGCTCGGTCACAGTGGGGAACTTGCGAAATCCAGATCCTTCCCTGGAGACAAATACCTCAAAACCCCTGCGTTTCTAAACTTCTTTCTGCTTTAGTGAGCACTTCTGTTCTGATGTGTGAAATTTCCCCTTATGCCCTTCTATCAGCTTTTTGAAATGGAGTACTCTTGATATTATCTTTTTATCAGCAGTTTTTACTATCATAGGGCTCCCTGAATTCCTCGACAAGAGCTGCTCTGGACACAAAAGCGAGATTATCAAAGGCTCCGGGAGAGACGCTGTGACCCGTTGGGTGCCGGGTTTGGGAACGGGGCTGAGGCACTGGGGGGCAGAGCCGGAGGATTTTGCAGGCATCCGTGGCACTTTGTCTCTTAGCAACAGCCTCCCGAGATGGGGGTGGCAGAGGGGACGCTGGCCTGCCGCACCCCAGCATCTCCCTGCTCTGCCAGCCAGGTCCTCTCAGTCGTGCCTGGAGTGCTGCTGCTTGGGTGTGAGGTGCTGTGGGAGTAGGTGGGCACCAAGAGTCCCCTGGGTTACAACTGTGATGGAGATTAGAGCTTTATTGACAAACAGGAGCGGCAAAATGCTTCTATAGATCTTTCTCGTCTTGAAAGTTGTGTCATTGCACATTTGAGCTGTGCTGCAACTTGTACCTGATACTATGAGCAGTTTTTTAAACAACTTTTAGACCAAGTATCTCATGTGAGATGTGCTTGTTCTCCGTTGCTTGTGCTGTTGTAGAGTTGTTAGGCAGTGTGTGTGTGTATGGTACAGTATAATTGCCGTGTTATCTGTTTCTGGTTATCTACATAAAGAAGCAGAGAGCTGGTGGAGATGTCAGCTGTGATATGGGTTATTAAGAACTACAAGACAGAAGTAATCACAAGAAACCCTGCTTCCACACAGGCTGTTCCCCAGAGTCTCTGGTTGCATCTGTTCTGTCTTAGCCCTTCTCACATTGTCTGGGTTTTTTGGTTCTTGCCAAAGGGTTATGCCTGTTTGAACAAATAAATGCTGTGTGCTGCATCTGTATTTCTCCTCTGTGATGTTTACTGTTGACAAGGTGCTGTGAACAGAAAATGAGAGGCGAAGTTGAACTCTAAGATGTACAAGAATCAGATGTTCAAGTGCTCTTAACTAGTTTGAGTGGGTCAGCAGGGATGAGAGTTGCTGCTCTGTATCATGTTTTAATTCCCTATTGTGTTTCAAAGTTGAGGGCTACCAGCAAATGGAAAACTTTGCATGAATGCACCTTTCTCTAGTCTGACTAGCAAAGTCTTGTTCCAGTAAGGAAGAAAAATGTCCTACAAGCCAGCCAGCTTTCAGTTTCAGGTCTGGGAAGTGCAGATATCTGTTTCTATATCTGCAAGCTTTTTATATCTGGAAGTTTCTATACCTGAAAGCTAAGCATTAAGAGAAACTTGTAATTTAGCATGGGAATTGAGGAAATGGTTAAAAAGAGATCCAGCTTAGCACCTCTTGGTAGGGGGAAGACTGAGGTCCTCTAAGTGTAATGGAAAGAGAGTGTCAAAGCTGATGAAAACTTGGAGCACTGGCTCTGGGTTTGGTGAGAGCGTGGAGTGAGTGACAGCACCTGCTCTGCCGAGCTCTGTCTCTGCAGTGGGTCGTTGTCCTGGCAGCTCTGCCTGCCCCAGGCCATATTTGACATGCTTGGATGAGTGGATCACATCATTCCCATTCTGCACATGTTCTCCTCGCTGCAGCTTGCTGCGTTTGATTGCTTTTATGCTTTAATTGTCTGCTGTCCTGATGGTTTGTTTGGTTACTTCTTCCTTCGTGGCAAGTGGGACTAACCAGGCAGAGTACAGAGGCTCCTTTTCCTCAGGAACAGTAATGGGTGTGCTGATGTATCTGTTCCTTCTTGTACGGCCTGTTGCAAGCTGATGTACCCAGGAACTGGTGGTGTCGTTTGTCAGTCTCTCTGAAGTCTCTCTTCCCATTAGCACTGCACTTGCCCTCTGTTTCTTGCCTTCAATTTCATGTCCCAGGGGAAATCGGGCTGGAAATGAGAATGAAATATGGGTTTCCTTCTTAAAAAGAAAATAAACCAAACCTTAAGGGCTTCCTATTGGAATGTGATGGGATTGGACTCCTATCTCTTATCCTTTGAATATCCCAGCTGGAATTATTTAATGTCAAAGCCTGGAATTTCCCAGTGTGAAATTCATGGCTGGCTAAGGATGCACTGGGGATTAGAGAGACATCACTTTGCCAGGGTAGCGTTGCTGTCACTGCAGGAGACCTCAGTCGCACAAAGGGACATTGCTGGTCTGTCCTGCTTCAAAGCTAAATCTTGGGGATGAGATTCCTCAATTCCCATTGAGGTTACATGCTGTGTGACTGACAGCTGGATTGGGGTGGAATAAACCAGAGCGAGTAACACTTTGCACTGCCTGGGAAGAGAGAGGAAAAAAGACTGAGGGAGATGAGCAAAACAATCTGATGATTTTCTTATGTGGTAAGAGGATAGTTTGCTAGTGCACATCCCAAATTTCCCTAAGACCACAGTTGGGTGATTTTGCTCATTTGGCTGCATGATAAGTGTCAGATCACATGATTACAATTATTTCTTCTTCTTCAAAATTAAAATAAAATACAAACTTATGGTATGAAAGCCTGATGTCTTGCAAAGCTTTGGCTTAGATGACAGCACTCTCCTTAGGATAAATCTCTGTGTTTTGGGAGGGTGTCTTCTCAGTTTCAAAGTAGTTGTATAAGGAAAAAACAGCATATTTAAACAGAATACTGGGTAACCACTAAATGCTTTTTTGTCCCTCTGACCAAGGATGCATATTTTAAGCAGGCATCAATGTCTGTGTTAGGGATCTGTAAAGGACTTAAGCAAAACGGGAGTTGGTGGCTGGATGTGCACTGACTGGTGAGGTGTTAACAAGGTGTTGTTTCTGAGACTCATAAATCAGCAGTGCTTTAGGTGATGGGGGGAGAGAGAAGAGCAGCTCTGTAACATTAAAAGAATAACCTTTCTGGCCTCTTTTTCTAAACTGTTGGTCTCTCTATAAAAGAGGATTTGCCCTGCTGTTCTAATAAGAGTGATAATATATGTGTAATTAGAATTTAATAATTATTTGTGTGACTGGATCTACTGCATAAGCTGGTTCAAGTGATTGTGTAACCTTTGCATTGTGTTCATTATCTAATGTTAAAATAACAGCTGGAAGTTGAGAGACTGACATGCAGTTTTAAAATTACAGAGCCTGAAATTGCTGCTGTCTGTAAACATATGAAAATCTATTAATGACCTTTGAGCTCTCTGACTGAAAATGTTTTGTAACACAGAATACATTAAAATTGCCTGCTACTATAGTGTATGTTTCCCATTTCTCAACAATTGCCTAGGATATAAATGTGAATGCTTTGCCTCTGCCACAGATATCAGGATATTTGAAACTATTCTAGGAAGCCCTAAGGATATATTGAAACATTTGACTGCTTGTTGTTTGTTCAAGCAAACCAGTAATAGAAGAGCTGCTCAGGAGCACGTGGTGTGCTCACCCCATCTCTGCTGGCCAGACTGACAGCTGCAGGCCTGCACTGTACAGTGCACCTCTCCAGCAGCACGTGAGGAGGAGCAGGGGTGGCCAGGGTGGCACAGATGCACCGTCCTGGCCTTTTCATCAGCACCTGTGACATTCAGATAGTTAGAAAGGCATCTCTCTCCTGCTGGAAGTCATCCTGCTCAGAGCTTTCCTCTTAGGTTGCAGTAATGTGCTATGGGCAGCTGTTTCTGGAGAAGGCTGGCTTCTACATATTTCTTCTTGTTGAACCATTTCTATTGCTTGTCGTTCGTTTCACAGCCAGAAGAAACTACCAGAGGACTAATTATTGAATACACATTCTAGAGCTCATGACAGCTGAACTGAAAATTGTTGCCTACTACTGAGGGCAACTGCAGAGTTGGTAAAAAAATGCCTCTAGTGTCATGGTGTTTAAACATAAATTAATTTATAACACAGCACCAGGGATCAGGATACGGCTGTTTTTATTTCTGGAGACTCTCACCCCTACAGCAGAGTTGGCAGGAGCGAGTTTGCGAGCGCTCGTCTCTCTTGGCGCGGCGTTCGCTTGCTTTGTGCGGGCTGTGTCAAACTGCGGCGGAGCTCGCAGCCTGCTCTGCTGGAGCTGGGGAACGTTCACCCCTCTGTTCTGCAGCAGCACTGGGAACGGCACCCTTCCTGGAAGGTGGGAATAAAGAGTGTAGGCTGGAAGCAGAGTCTCAAAATGTCTGCAGTTATGGGTAGAGTGAATGTGTTTGAGGCTGTCGCCGTGTGGGAGATTCGTCTGGAGCTTTCATGCTGTAGGTGCTACTGCCTTAAGAGCAGTACATTTCACATGGCTGCATTGTAGAAGTATGTACCATGAAGTGAATGTGTGGTGGAATCCTGGAAAATAGAGGAAAACTTGATATTTAGCAGGTGGAAGCATTGAATTACTTAAGAAATCAGGCTGAGGTTCTTGAAGTCCATGACCAAGCTACCTAAGGGTATAGCTGAATCTCTTCAGTCTCAATATGAAGCTGCTCACGTGGTAGTCAGTACAGTCGTACTGTGGTTGTTGTGTATTTCACACTGTGAAGATCAAAACTTTAAATGCAGAAGTATAGATGGAGGAGAGCAATTTAGGCCCCTGCCTTTGGTAAATGAGCCATGTGTCCAGTCCATCTGCCCAGCCTCAGCTTGGCTCAACTCCATTTCCAGAGTCCAGCTCATGGAAGCATGACATTCCCCCCTCAACAGAGGTAGAAACAGTTGTGTCTTCTCCTTTTGTTACTCATTTTAAAGACAGATGTAGTATTTCTAAGCATTCCTGCTTATATTAATAAATAGGCCAGAGGCATTTTAACTCAAGATTGTGTTTCTCGTTTTATCTGACTAGTTTAGCTGAAAATTGGTAATGATGGATGCATCCAGCTGCTGTACCAGTTTGTGCTGGTAGGATCCTCATGCCTTTTCCTTTGGCAGCTTTGGGCCAGCTGGGGACTGGGGGTTGCGCTACCTTCCTGGCAAGATTGGAAATGAGTGATGAAATGGCCACATCTGGCTTCAGGGAAGGAGCTGCTTCTTCAGGTCCTAATTCTGCCACTCGGTGGGAGCTGTTTGAATTCAATGAGTGCCTGTTTGAATAATCTGGGGAGAGGGAAATTAGTTCAGATTAAGTGTTTAAAGGACGCTCTGTCAAGAAGCATGTGGTTGCTGGCTATCATCAGCATGGGCTCAGCAGTGTCCTTGAATATTGGCAGGTTTGAAGAATGTCTTCCCAAAACACTGGACCTGGAGTGTGTGCCTGCCTGTGTCACTTGCTTACTTGCTGGATACCTTTGGAAGTTAGTTGAGATTGATGGCCCCAGGTCACATTCTTCAAGATGAGGGTGTTTTTGCATAGTCTGTCACTTGTGGGATGCTGGGCAGTGTGTGGTGCTGCTGCCATTCCTGATGGGTCCCTTGGGAAGGAACTCTGAGGGGGATGGGAGTTTGCAGGAAGGATGTGCTCTGTGCTCACCATTCGCACCTGGCAGCGCAGCGATCAAATCAGCTGGAGTAGGTGCTGTCTGACAGGCACAAGCTCCTTCCAGCTCCTTTGTACACGACATAAACCAGGCAGGCTGAGCTCCCAGTCTCGGCTGAAAGCAGCTTCAGCCAGAATGTGCTTTTTATCTGCAGTGAAAGCTGGGCAGGGTGGCCTGGTGGTGCATGGGCAGCAGCACCTTTCAGCACTCCTGCAGCCTGTAAAAGCTGGGCAGGCTGCGCTTGCAATATGCCTCATTTCATCTACCTGAAAATGGTGCCCTAGCTTCCCTTCAATCATTTAAGCTCCCTTGCTCTCTGACACACTTTCCGCTGACAGTAATTCTGTGAGCACTCGTCGGGCATTTACTGCCATCACTAGAGGAAATACTGATGGCTTAAAATGGGATCATTTCCTTTCTGATGGACAGCAAGCACCTGTGGGAGTTCTAATAGCTGTGCAGTGTCTGTAAGTAGGCAGCGAGGAAGACGGGTGCAGCTCTCTGCAGTGAGGCGCCCGCAGGCTCTGAGGAGGAAATTGGAGGAGAGGGAGAGAGTCACGGCTGGCTGCCTGTGGAGCTTGTGGAGTGCAGCTTCCAGCAGGAGATTCTGTGTATCCACCTCCCCGACGGGTGATGGTGGCGAAGGGCTTATACCAAAAACATGGACGACCATATGCTCACATTCGTGCAGATTTCCTTGACCTCTTACTAAAGTGAAGGTGTTTCCTGTGTGCATTCTTACTTTTATTGTCCCCTAAGGGACTGTTAAACACGCTGTTTCCCGGTACTTCCTACCTCTGTGGAGGGAGAGGACTGGATTTTTCCTTGAGTAACTGAAAAGGAAGGGAACAGTATCACCCCCTTTCTCCCCGGTTTTTAAAAACAATTACTGCTTAGCACTATATTATTATTTATTCAGGTTTCATGCAAGCAAAAAGAGCAACCAAATCCTTGTAAATTCAATGTGAATTGAAATGCATTTAAAAGAAGAGTGAACTGACCTTCCTTTTGGTCATTTTTGACTGTGTTGTTTAGAAGTAACATTTGTCCTACTTTCTCTACTTGCTACCGTGTCTTTGAGGTCCTAGAAGCAAAGGTCTTAATTCTTGGGAGACATAACAAGTGGGCGTTCAGCAGAGTATGGCAGCTTGCTCTTCAGCTATTCATAGGTGACAGGAATGTAGCCTCTGGTAATAAATTTGAGTGTTTCAATTACAGTAAGTTTCTTGGTTCATCCACTCGTATTTTTAAGTTAAATCATGTATCATAAACCTGCAAATCAGTGTCAGCTTCAAATGTCTTAACATTTCCAAATCTGTCCTGTCAAAAAGTCGTCTTATTCTTGAGCTAAACGTGTGACAGGGTCAGAGCAAATGTGATGCATTTTAAAAGGCAGGACCCGAACTCATCTGGAATATGTCAGCTGTGAAAGGAGAATTGCAGTCCAAGGTTAAACAAGCAAGGATTTCACTTGCAATCATTTTAATTGATATTGATTGCGTTGCTTGAATGTAGGGTCAAAGCAAGAAAGTCACTTCAAATCTAGACTCTTGTTTCTGCCTTTACAACCAGCTTTAGTGTCTTTGGCTGGGAGGCTGGGGGGCCTTGAGTTACGTTTGCAATGAAGTTCTCAATGGGGGAGAAGAGAGGGCTGGAAAGTAAAACAAACAAGAGTGTGTGTTATATTACAGGAGAAGTGAGAACTTCCCCATCAGTGGAAGTTGAGCCGTCTGGCTGGACATGCCAGCAGGCTGCTTCCCAAAATACCTTGGGCTCTGGGAGAATGAATCTGAGCTAGTCTCCTGCTGTGGGGGAGCTTCCAGCAAGGACCCCCACTGCTGAGATATGGGCCAGCCCTCTTTCCACAGTGCCTGCCCCTGGCTGCCCTCACTGCCAGCAAACTCTGCCCCTCAGCTCTCCAGAGCAGAGCTCAAACTTCTCCCCTCTCCCACTTTTTAATGTGCTTCTATTCATTTTCGAGATCTCCAGTTGTGTTTGCTGCCTCTTTACCATGCTGAGTTCAAATTCAGTCACCTTGGTGTGGTCCTACCTGATACCCTTCAGTGGACCTTTTCCATCTCTTTTCTTTCCTTATCGTTCACCTAATTTCATTTGCCTGTTGGCTATTCATCTTGTGCTGGCTCCTGTTCTTGCAGTTTTTTCTCTCTTTCTATGGACCTGTCTTCAAATCCATGCTTTAAAGTTAGTCTTCCATGTACATTTCTCATGTATATCTCCAATATTATCTTTCCATTTGAATTACTGTTTCCCGTATTTATGCAAATAAATGGACAGTCGGGTTTGCGTTAGTAGTGGTCCTGTCTGTATTTGTAATGTGTTCTGTCTACTCAGAAAGCATGAGAACATTGTCAGCAATTGTTTCTGTGGTGCTGCTCTTTAAACTGAGTATCAGGTCAATAGGAATATGTAAAAATGAACCTAATTAAAAATGAATCTGTTTCAGGTCCTTTCTGAGCCAGGATCTGTCCCTGAACTATTAAACAAACATGTTTGACAACCCTACTGCTAATTGCATGATCAAGTTGATATAAGGATAGATGGTGCTCAGATCCTCAGGGGCTTTTCCATTGCAATTTTTTGAGAGAAGCTGGAGGCAGAAACAGGGACAAGCAGGGTCAGTTTCAGAGACAGCAGTGTTTTTTATTTCCTTTGTGTGGATCGTTCTCCTATTTGATGTTTAGTAGGATATTTCACATTGCCCAACTTAAGGAATAAGTGCTGCAGTGAAGAGCTGTGGAGAGAGAAGCTGGAGGCTGTTTCCCTTCTGGGAAATCAGCCCATATAATCTTCTGAAGTCGGCAGAGGCAGTCTGGCAGGAATGGAGTGTAACCAGTCCTTGGCTGAGCCTCGCAGTGTCCGATGGGCCCTGGGGATGGGGGATTGTAATGGACTTGATTTCGCACCAGGGCTGCGTTTTGAACTGATGCTTGAGGGCTAAGCATTGTTATTTTATTATCTGTAGGTGTTATTTTTACCCTCTGCATCCTAGCAGCATACTCGAGGGTTTTCATCTAGCTTGTGTGGGTTTTGGACATTTTCTACAGGTTCTTTAAGTGTTCCCTGTGTATGAAAGGTATTTACAATCACAGCCTTCCCCTGCACGCTTTCTGAGGTCTCAGAGCTGTGTAAATTCAGAGGATTAAGGCTGAGTTTGAGCTGGGCTGAGCAAACAGGCAGTGATAACTCCAGCCAGCGGGTGGCTGTGGGATGTGAGCTTGTGCCAGGCTCCTCCAGGGCTGATCATTATTTCCTGATCAAACAGACAACGTGGAGTCCATTGTGAGGAAATCTCTTGCTGTGGCATTTTAGGGGTAAGAACAGTCTGATTCCAGAGCTGAGGGCTGTGCACCCACGTTATGCCCAGCTTTACTTATAAACTGAGCAGTGTGTACCTTGAGTGTCTTTGGAGATTGCAGCTGTGCCTTGGTGACAGAAGAAAAATGGCTTTTCAGGAGGGAGTGTTCCAAGTGATTAAGAGTTCCTGCCAGATCCGCTGCAAGCAGAGGTACAATTGCATAACTAGCTTGGGCTAAATAGTAATGGAAAAAAAATGGCAAAGGTTTTTATTGTGGACTCCCAAAATTTGTTGCAGAGCCTAAGTTACATACTTGGGTTGCCAGCCTTTGCCAGGGTCTTTGTCAGTGGATCTTCACAGCTGCTGTGTGCGAGGTATTCCAGGGAGAGCTGGAGGAGGTACCACAATCCCATTTTCAGATGAAGTGTTCTTTGGTGTCTGTACATCTAAAAAAACAAATAGGGAGATAGAATCTGTGTGTTTCAGGGAGTAACTGCCAGGAAAGGGGCTCTGAAGAAAGGACTAATTCTTCCTTATCTGTAACCATGCAGCCAATTACAACCATCTGCTCTCCGTCTGCAGCCCAGACAGACAAGGGGCTGCAGATGGAGAGGCTGTAGCCTGCCCTGGAAGGTGTCAGAGAAATTCTGAAGTGAGGACAGGTAGGAGACAGTCCTGGAAGCAATGAGTGGTAAGGAGCAAAATAGTTTTCTATATTCCGGAGCAAGATTTAGCAATCTCGTTTCTGGAACTGAGAAGAGAGAATGGGTCTGGATCCACCAGCCTTCCCTGGAGAAGGGGATTTACTGGACCTGTGGCAGCAGAGGTTGTCAGGTCTGCAGACTCCTGAGCTGGGCAGAAACCACAAGGCTGATGTGAAGACCTTTTGACTTTGGGGTCTGACTTCAGATACTTGTCGCTATGTGAATTTTTAGGCTTTATGTGATGTGCAAAAGGTGGAAATACCTTCTGGTCTGGGCTTGCCTGGGGCGAAGGCTCCAGTGGGGCAGTTTTTCAGGAGGCCAGTCTCACCTGCAGGCTGGGATTTCTGGATTGAAGTCAGTCAAGGTGCATCAGTAAACGTCCACTCTTGTGATGTACTGTGTATTCTGGATGTGCTTAAATTTTCCAGCAATTGCCTGTGCACAAGCATAGATGCACATCCCGAAATAGTAAGCTCTTGTGCTAAGTGAGGTCCCCAACTTGGAGGTCATAAACTTTAGTAAAAGAGCAATCACTGGAAGGCTCTTTCAGTAGAGCAAATAGAAAGGAAACAAAGGAGGCAAGAACAGAAACCCCATTAGCCCCCTCCTGCTCTCTGCCTGAGGCTGCAGAGGTCTGCATTTAGCAGCGTGGAGAACACCCCGCTGTCACCCTCTGTCAGCAAGGACGTGCTGAGTTCAGTGTCCTGCCTTCCCAGAAAAAGGTCCTGTGAGCTGTGTCCTCTGCTGAAGCAGGGAGGAATGGGACTCTGGAGTAGGTTTTCTTGTCACGGGCTGACAGACGTGGCTTTGTCCCCGTGGCTGCCCCAGGTCCCTCTCCACTGTCCTCCCACTAGAGGCAGGAGCAGCCTCGGCCTTGGGGCTTAATTCACGGCTGTTTGGAAAGTGCTTGAGATTCTTGGATGCAAGTGGCACTACAAGTGAATGAATTATTTCCTTGGCTTTGATCCAGCTATAACTGTATTCCATGAATTAATTTTGCTAGTAGCTCCGTGATGAGACAAACCTTAAATCTCCAGACAAAATAGGGATAAAAAGCTGCATTTTCAAGTAGGGAATTTTGTAGGATTCGGTAAGGAGAAAAACACAGATTTTTAGACCAGTTCTGTGGTGAAAGGAATCATCTGAAAACCTGCAGTGAATGTGCTGTGGGTACCAAGGGAAGACTTTCCCTAAAGCATTAACAGGCCCAATCACCATGTGAAACCAGATAGAGTTCAAACCAAAATGGTAATTTATTGGCTTTGAAGGCATCCTTAGAAGTGAATATTGCACCTCAGGCCAGGAGTGCACGATTTGCTGGTGCTCTCAGGTGGTGGCATTCTCCTGCCCCAGCCTCCTTTCTCCCCCATCAGGGGTCCATGTCACCTCATGCAGCATCTTCCATGCACCAGCTGTCACATCACAAGCTGCATCTGGCTTTGTGAAGAAGTGCACGTTTGTGGTGACTTCTATTTCTAATGTTTTGCTGAATATCAGTCAGCAGATATCATTTCCATGTGACCAGTTTTTGATTAGTTACTGAAGATTAGCATTTTGATTTTTATCTCAGTAGCTTCCCAGTAAACAGCACAATATGACCTTCTTCAACTGGCATCTCGAACTGCTGCTTTAAAGTGTCGTCTTTAAACTGAAAACCAAACTGAGCAGCTAAACACTGAGTCATATTCCTTGTTTTATCATTCATGGAGAATAATGCCAGACAGGTATTTTCTTTGCTCTTTCACCAGTTCATGGACTTGGCAGGCTGAGCTGTGTTCTGTTCCTCCACAACAGTGCTAGTTATTTTAATTTTGGTGGACAGGTTGTATCTTTGGGGGTTTTGCAACTTGCTGTATCTGTGTGAGCTCTAAGAGGAGCCTCCAGCCCCACCGGACCCCTGTGCAAGGTGCACGGATGTTGGGTGCTGGCTGATTGTCTGGGAGCCCGGGCTGGAATTGGAAACAGCTGTAAGTATTTTTCTTGCCGTGGTTTAATTTCAATCTGTCTGTGACCCTAAAGTGCCAGTGCATCATCTCACTTCCCAGGGAAGGGTAACTTTAGACAAGTGAGTGATTTGGAGTGGAATCAGCATGTTGCACACTGAGGCAGTCAATTCACTAATTAAAGGAGAGGGGGAGGAAGTAATCTGGAGCAATCAGCAGGGCATTTCATTCCAGTTCCTAATTTTCTTTTTCTGTTGGGCTTCAGTTTTTGAGAGACTAGAGAGCTAATGATTTTCATGAGCTCTTTTGCAGTACTGAAGGTGTTTGCATTGATGTGAGCAGTTGTATTGTGATCTCTATTGTGATATTGTATTGTGATTGATTGTTCATGTAAGATACAAATACCTGTCATGTAACTGCTTGAGTCAAGAGCAAGACATTTAGAAAAGTATCTGTGGCCGAAGTTGTCAAATTTTGGCGTAGTAACCAGTGCTTTTAAGGTATTTCCTAATCTATTTACCTCACATAAAAAAATAATTGGAATGGATATTCTGCAGAACGTTCCCATAACAATTCAGTTTTTATCCTTGAGCAGTTAATAAAAGACATAAGGGAAAAATTTTATCTAGCTGTAGTGACCTAATGTCATAGTGATTTGGCAAATTATTTCTTCAGCTCCTCTTCCACGTGGTGTGCGTAGAGAGTTTGGTACATTGTCACCGGGAGTTCAGCTTTCAGTCCTCAGAGATGCCAGGGATAGCAGGAGTAATTCCCTTCTCTGATCTCACTTCCAATGTTAATCATTATGACATGACATACCCGCTTTTAAGCTGTGCTTAGATTGGATGTTACAGCCCTGGTTCAGGGCAGACACTTAACACTTAGAAGTGTTCAGCCTCTGTTGTGTGTTTGGATCCCATTGATCTCTCTGGCTCAGGGAATTCGAGGTAGGGCTTTAGAAGTGCCTTTCTCCATATGAATGCTGCCGTGAATCAGGGATTGTCAGCCCCAGGGGGGGCTGATGTGTTTCGTTCTGAGATCAGAAACAAGATAAAACCCACCTCTGTTTCAGTTGAACAGTTTAAGGATTCCCTTCAGGATGCTGATTTGTTCGCGTGCTGTTGACGTATGGTTTCTGAATCAATCTGAAGTGAACTCATTTTCATAGCCAGTTCCAGCATCACTGAAATTAATCAAATACATAGCCTGGAGAGTATTCATCCTAATCTAATCTAAAATTACTGTTTGCATTGTGCATGCCTAATTATTCATCTTGAGTCATCTCTGGAAGAAACATACTGTCTTGTTTGTGTTTATCTTCAATATTCATACAGCTTGATGCATAAAGGTAGTCTCAAAGAACTTAAAGACCTTACCATTCTTTTTTTTTAATCTCTTTACAGAAGGACATGTCACTAAAGCCTCAGGAGCGGAAGGAGAAATGGGAGAGGCATCCAGGCAAGAAACCTAGAGAATCTGAAAACTGTGTATCTGCTGAGCCAAGTGAGAATGGCCATAACAATGATGCGGGGAGCTCTGAGAGAGAGGCAGAAAGAGGCAAGGAACGGATGAAGAAGAAATTCCCCTTGAAGCCATCCAAACAGGTAGGGAAATACTTCTCATCTGAAGCGACCGTCGTGGCATTGGCCGCTGTGAAATGTAGTCCTTGCTGGTGGGTGAGCTTGTCAATGTGAACGGCTTCTCTGGTGACTTGTGCTGGTAAAAACAATTCCTCTTAGGAAACTTGCGGCCAAGTGCACAAATCCTGTGTTGAGGGCAGGTTCCATAAGCTGCAGTGGAAGCCAGATGTACTGAGTAATGTAGGAAGGAAGGAGCAGACCTCCCTCGTATCCTGCAGCTTTGAGACAGTGCAGTGATTCATAGCATAGATGTGTGGCTCTTACGGTCTCGGACACAGATAGAAATCATCCATCAGATGATAACCTCCTTTGGAGAATGTGTGCTGGGCAGTGTGCACCTGGAAATGGCAAACATGGATATGTCCATCTCGTGATTTAAGTTTCACTTACTCCCAGAACAGCGTGTTGAGGAGGAGAGACTGTTCAAGTATTTTAGAAGTGGGAAGTCATTTTGGAGGAAGTTGTGCTCTGGGCAGTCTTTCCCATGTACCCTTCTAAAATATGGTGTTAAAACGAGGAATTAGGAGTTGTGATGCTGGAGGGAAAAATTACGGAGACTCCCATCAGAGCCACAGTGTGTACAGAGGGGCGGGTGACAGAGAAAAGGCTCTGTGGCTGGCAGGCTCTTTATCACTTAACTGCTGCTCAGCAGGGAGATTTGTTAGTGCCTTAGTGTGCATTCATCAGTTGGCAATCCCCGTGGCACAGCAGCATCTCTCCGTGGACACTTTCCCAGTTGTCCTTCACAGGGTGCCAAGTGGCAGCCAGTGGGAACACCAGTGTACTTGACCTTCCAGCATTTGTTCTGAGCTAAGAAACACACTACAGTGAAAAAGTGGTTTTTATTCTCCATTTCTCCAGCAGAAAAAGGGCCGTTTAACCTGAGTGCACCTTCTGTTCCGTGAAACTAATCCTGTGCGTGTGCCAGGCAGCCAAAGATTGAATTGTCCAGTTACTGGAAATGTTTTCTCAGACTTGCAATATTTTAAGATTTAAAAAGATGGTGAAGGTTATCTCATGTAACCCTCCCCTATAACCCCTCCACCACATACAGTCTTTTGGGATGGTGTTTTAGCATATTGGTTTAGAAGGGCTCATCACGTTTTGAGTTAGAAATTCTCATGTTCTGGTGAAAGTTGTTTCTTCTGATCTAAAATTACGCTGCAGGAAATCCAGTGCATGGCGGGGATTTGCATAGCTGTGGATGTGTGAGACAGTGGGGAGGTTCCCTCTTCCTGCAGGAGGAAAAGGTTGTTAACAGTGACATCTTGTACATGAAATTAAAAACTCAGTTTCACAGAGTTGTGTCCACTGGGGATTTCGGGACACTTCCACAGGACCCTGTGGGGTAAGATTTTGTTGCACTGGCAGACTCCAATTTCTCTCATACTCTGCCGCCTTAGTTGACCAAATATTTAGTTTATTGGTATTTCAGCTTTGAAAAATGAGGACATTGTTGTCTATTTCTTCTGACTAGTATTTGGCTGCCATTAGTGATTAAATAGGGGATTTGCTGCCACATTCATAAAAACCTGAATTCAACTTACATTGTTTAATTTTTTTTTTTAACCTGTAAGGATAAGTAACAAACTCTAGGAAGAGTGAGGAGCTTGCACAAAGAATATCAAATAAAACCTGTGATGAGTGACTCGTTAATACACTGTGCCTCCTTAAAGAAGTCACACTTAGAATTCCTCTCTTATTGGAAAGGGAGGTTTTTTAAACACCTGCTATTATCATAGCTGATACAGTAGTGAAAACCAGACAAGTTTGGAGGTCTGTAAGCTTGATGAAAGCAGCAGCAAAATCTAAGCTCTGTAAACTAGGCTATTCTTAGTTCAAACTAATTATGCAAATGATATAGACAAGTTCAATAATTTTTCCTTCTTTTTAGTAACCACGAAGTTCACACCTAGAATTCTGGCATTTCCTGCCAAGCTGTCTAGACAAATTGGCTGTAATATTAAGTTTCCTGGAATTTGGGGGCTGATTTTTGCATCTCAGGGTTATTAAACATAGGTTTATACCTAATTTGGATAGCTTACTGTAATTAATGCTAATTATATTGAGATGTTGCTTAGAAATTACTGTTCAATTTGAAGCTTTCCTTCTACTCTCATCCCTTCTCTTCACAATGCTACTGAATTGTCATCTTTTCTACACAGCCTCTTCTAATAAATCAAATTGGGCATTATAATTACGGCATTCTGCTAATCCTTGTAGAGAGGTGCAAAGTGGTAAGCTGATTTCAGTGCTAGGTTGTCTGCTTTGTTTAGAAAATTAGATTTATACTTCACTCCATTTGACAAAGCATCCAGATTGCTGCTGCTCCTGAATGTTTGGTTGTTCTGTACCTCAGGCTATGGGGAGAGGGCTGCAAGAACCAATCTGTCCTTTCCAGCCTATTGCTCCCAACTGTGTATAAAAATCATTCAAACACATTTATCTCTTGCTGTAACTAAGCAGAGGGAGGGGAAGGGCATTTCAAATACTCTAGGTCCTTTTGTGCAAGATTTTTCAGGGTTTGGGGCTGCTCTCAACACATGTACACAGGGAAAGATGCTGACTTGAAACTGCTGTTCTACAATGAGGGTCAACAAAAGCTCTTGCAGTCATCAGGATCAGGTACATCAAGGAGTGAGAAAATGTTCAAAGCTGTGGTGTATTTCCCTGTAGTCAGAGTGGCCTGCAGTAAATCCAGCCCCTCTGAAAGGCTGGAACTGCCTCCAGCACAGGAGCATTCCTTGGAAGTTGGGTCATTGCCTTTTCAAAAGGCCGTGTCCAAGGCTAACCCAGTGGTTGGGGGAAAGGAGTCCCCACCACAACTGTAGACAGTGCTGGTGGGGGAGAGCAGCCCCATCACCTCTTTAAGGGATTTAAAAGGTTGGATGTACGATTTGATTAGATTGAGTAAGAGGTACATATAAGATGAAACCTCTTAGCTCCAGTGCTCTCTTATGTGTCCTGTGTCGTTCCTCTAGTTTTTGGAGAGTCACTGTTTGAACTTCAAGTCGGTCTTTGATTAGTCTTAGCTGAGCTGCTCTTCTCTTTTCTGGTTTCATTTTTGGAGTTACTTGTTCCTCTGAAAGTCTGAGCACCGTGGATGTAGAACAGTTGGGGTTTTTGGGGGTTTTCCCTTTTTTTCTGGGCTTTAGGACCCATTGCCCTTTCTGTGCAGTGACCACCTTTGGAAAGGAGTTGGGGCTAATAGGAAAGAGTTGCTGGTATTTCCAGTTAGCTTAACCTCAAGCTCTCTGTTTAGTCAGCTTGGGAGCATCACGGTGTATTGAATATATTTAGATGTTAAATGCGGCTGTAATAACACACTGTTCTGCAAATAGTCATTTGTCACGAAGATTAGTGTCTTACACCTCCTCCTTCCTTTTCTCACCCACTGTTTAAACCACCCGAGATGAGGAAGAGTCTCAGAGAAGCTGAGGAGCACAGAGTGGTGTAGCACGTATTTAGTGCTCATAAATAGCGTGCTGGGTTTGGAGCATGGGAGGAGAGGGCAGGGAAGTTAACACGCTCGTGTTGCTCTGGAGGCGTGACATCTCTGTGACTTCAGCAGAGCTTCCTGGAGGGAGGGAAAGCACAGCTAATTCCTGAGTCTCATTCACTCCCCAGCCTTCCCCAAACTGCTGAGCGCTATCGGTGATTAATGTATCTTGTTGCCGTGCCTCTTGCTGGACTGGAACTGCTAAATTGCATTAACAAGTTTGATTACCTATTCATGTGGTTTTTCTGTGATGCTCATCATCTCGTTATTCAACATTCATTAATGGATATAACACCCTCCCTGCCCCCCAGGAGAGCCGTGCTCTGGGTTACTGCTGATCTGTGCTAAAGGTGATACGTTAAGTCATTTTTTCCATCCAGGATGCACGTTGCTTCTTCTGATGTCTAGGTGAAAACTGATAGCTCCTTTTCGAACCATTTACGTACCCTTGGCCCCATTTGTGTGTGGTGGTAGTACTGCAAGGCTGTGGGGCCTTTCCCGAGAGAAACAGTCTAGAGACTCATCTGGATAATGAAATACTTTGTGTGGAAAATCTCCTTTGGCATCATATTGTTCGTGCTGACAGCTGGGCAACAGGAGCATGTAGCTGCTTGAGTTTTACTTGTGTTTTTCAGATAATAAGTAGTAAATGGAGAGCTTGGATTTGGAGCCACTGGTGGGCTGGAGGCTGTGTGTGCTTAGTGGTGCGCAGTTCAGAGACTGAAATGTCCCTTTCTTAGCTGAGGTTCAGCAGCCATGTGGGAGAGTGAGTCTGAAAAATAACCTTTGGAGCCTTTGTCTTCAGCCAGAGGACATGGATACGCCTGTTCTTCCATGTCTTAGTAATGTAGCATTTGGAAGCTGAATTGTGTCTGCGAGGGTCTAGATATAACAGTAACTTACTCTGTTACCCGCAGTATCTCAGGCTACTAAAACCCAATGAATTCTAGGCAGTCAGCTTACAGAGGAAGAAAAAAAAAAAAAAAAAGAAGAAAGGTTGCCTTTAATGTGGGTTTTGGGGATTGGTTTGGTTTGGTGTGTGCTGCTTTGGTGTTTGCATTTCTCTGCTTTTGAACGCTGAAATTATATAAACTAGTTTCTTTTTGTTTCTAATTGATGTTACCCTTTTTGTTAGCAGATACTGTTATTTAAACCTTCTTTGAAACTAAACAACAAAGCAAGAGGAAAAAAGTCTATTTTCTTTTAATCAGCAAAATGTTGCTTAAAAGCAGAATCCATTTCTACCTTTGTAAGTACAAAAATGTACAATTTGGACATGAAAGCTTTACACCGATTATTTTTAAGCAGGCGTTTGTGTTGGCTGGAGAGTAGGGCTGGTGAGGTAGTGCCGTTACCTGCCTGAAGCCTCTGTCCCAGACTTTGGCCAGGCTGTCTGCAAAGCTGGGATTTGACTTCTCCCGGTGCTTTGGTTCCATCCAGTGTGCCCGTGGCTGGCAGTGGAGGTCACTGGGCTTGGCGAGTTGTGGTGCTGGGCTCCAGCAAAGCCTTCCCAAACACAGGCTCCCTCCTGAACTTAGGAGCAGCCTCGCTGGCTCCAAAGCTCCTAATGAGGGTGTAGAGCAGGGTCCTGGCCCCGGGGATTTGGGAGGAGGCCCTTGTTCCAGCTGAGCAGGGCTGCAGGCGCAGCCACAGATGGCCCTGCCCTGCTCTCTCACGCTAATCTGCAACTGCAGAGACTCCACAGCTGCCTGGGAAACCACTGGGGAGCAACGGTGCAAAGTACTGAAATGGGCAACACAGCATTGAGGCATTAGGTTTGCTAATCCAAGGCCTAAAATCAGCCTCATTTCAATCAATAGCAATCTGTTTGCACTGTCAGGAACTAATTTAAAAATCTGCTTTAAGTCCTGGTTAGGCACTTGGTATTCTGTTTTCTGGATCAAAGTAGAGGGAAGCTGTGGGCATAGCACAGCAGTGGCAGGAGGAGGAAAAATCCTTTGTAAATAAAAAGTGGATGTTTATTTCCCAAATGAAACCCTGCTATTACAAAGAAGTGCTGTTGTTTTTGCTAAATTTATCCAAGAATTCATCAAGATTCTTGAAGTGGCTGCAGAGCCCGCTCTGCAGCAGAGGGAGAACTTTGCAATGTGCGCAGTTTGTTTAAAATGCTGTACCAACATCAGACCATTAAAGTCTGCATTATAGCTGTGGCACAGGTAACTTCATCATGGGATTGCAGCCCCCTTTGGAGAGCTACAGCACGGCTTCCATAACAGATTTCGGTAACACACTGTGCTTCAGGAGTAGTGCAAAACAGTGCCATAAACCCTCTGGGAACTGTGACAAGAGGCGGCCTTTGCTTAAGCCAGAAAAAGTGTATTTCAAAACCCTCTGCAGTTCTGGTAGGGAAACATAAATTGAAGAGATCATGCTTATTAGAATTGTGGGGTGTCCAACTATTTTTAGACTAATGCTGAAGAATGAAACAGAAGCATATGCTGGATTTTACTACACTGCAAATATTATTTTCTGAACACTGATTTAAAACATGTTTTGGCTCTGGAAATGTTATATGTAAGAGAATGTGGCTTTGTCTTTTTTACTGAATAGTGAAATGCTTGCTTGTCTGGACCAGTGAGTTCCCTTTTTGTAGCTGACCCTCCCTTGCCAGTATTGCTGCTCCATGTGCCTCACTTGCCCCTGCTGTCGTAGAGCTCCCCCGATTCTGCCAGAGAGGTTTGGCTCTCTCCTGAGTGCAGCTCCTCGCTGTGCCCGTGCTGGGTTGGGCAGGGCTGGCTCACCTGGCCAGCAATTCACTGCCACGGGCTTTGCTTGGGTGGGGATTTATCCCTGGGTGTCAGAGCAAGCGGGGCTTGGCAGGCCGTGGGGATGCAGTGCCTTGTGCTCCCTGCTTTGTATTTAAGCATCGTACTGCTGCTGTTACAGCATCAACCGTGCTGGCTTCTGTCCTCCTTGTCCCTGCTTCTCCTCTTCTGCAAGACTTCTGTTTGTCCCCACTCACCTCTCCCGCTTCACGGCAGCAGCGAGGTGCTCGGGCCTGCAGCTGGCTGCTGGCACTGTGAGGACGTGCTGGAGTAGGTTTAGAGAGCACGGCAGTGGAAGCACAGGGAGCACCCTGGATGCCTGCGGTGGAGCTGAGCTGCAGTGACTTCAGGGGCCTCGGGCCTCCATCTCGGCTCCCCATCGCAGCCGATGCTGCAGCTGCAGCCCCAGCGGAGCGTGGCTGAGCAGAGCTCTGTAGCTGGAGACATTTCCTGAAGGGAGCAATCCCGGGGAAGCCGCTCAGAGCCGCTCCCATCGGGCAGGACTCGCCCCCAGCAAACAGGGCCTTGCGAACAAGTCCTGACCTGATGTTCTGGTGGTTTCAAAGTTAAGAAAGTTCGGAAAATTCAAGGAAGATATTTAAGCCACGCTGGTACAGTGTAAGGAAGTGATGCTGTATGTATGTGGAGAATCAAACCAGTTGTAAACTCCGTGTTTTAAAACTCTTGCTGGTCACCTTTAGCTTCTCTGCCTGCATTTAGATGACTGATAAGGACTTTAGGTCACATTTGCTTAAATGTAGCCTCAGAGAGGACCAGAATAAAGGAAACAAAGCGATCCTCTCTTGTCGATGACAGTCTGTAAGTAGCTGTGAATGAATCTCATTACAGCAGCTTCTTTTGAAAGGGAGAAATAAAAAGGAAATTTCATTGCTAACAACTTACGTGGCATTAGATGCTATAAAAAAGGTTGTTGGTGGTCATTGGTTACATTGTTATAGAAGAAGAGCTAAATGGTCTGTAATTTAGAGGAGGGGATTTAATTACATGAAGTAATTTACAGGAAGCTATAACCACTTGTATCTTTTTCCCTGTTGAGTATAGCTGGTTGACACAATGCACGAAGTCCTCTTTTTTTTCCTTCTTCCTTCCTCTCACTTTTTTTTATTTGTATATTTCTTTTGGAGAAAGTACCAAGATGGAGCACTTCTATTGTATCTTGTGATTTTGGCAAATTGAAAATAGAGTGGTGTGGGCTGTTTGAATAGATTCAAAGCCCTGGCTGGAGGTTTTTGTTGTACATCTCTTCATAGCTGTGAGACAGGACATGTTCCAGGTGTCCTGTAAAATGTGTAGAGACCTTATTCCTGGGTTCAGTGTGAATACTGCAGGCAGGGCTAGGACCCTGAAGAAGCCACAGTCTTTTTGGATGTTTTCCTGATTTGGACAAGAAGCGTCTAAATGGGTATTTCATCTTGATTTAAGCACTAGCTGCCCAATATTTTAGCTAACATTGCAGAAGAAGCTTGGATCTGTTACCCGATTGTAGCCTCTGTTCATCTGCTTGCACATGTCTGCAGTGATATTTGGGATGATCACAGGTATTTTTATTGGTGTGAAATAAGCACAGTTGATGCAGGCAGCCAATATTCTTCTCCTAGCACACTTACCAGTGTGATAACTAAACCATCTGCACCGCTCCAGTCTAAATCTTAGCTAAAACAAACAGAATAACATCCCAATGTCACGTGTGGTTGAGGCAGGATAAATACCTTTTTCATGAGGTGTTGTTACTTTCCTCCTGCAGAACTTGTCCTTGCTCACTGCTGGCCATGGATCTCAGCTTCTGCAGGAGACTGCTGGGATACCCAGTGTGCCAGGAGCTGTAGCAGGATTGCTTTGGCAGCTGCCAGTCTTTGCCTGAAGTCATTCAGTGGCACTGGTCCAGCTCACTTGGCTTTCCTCGTGGAAGCGTATCAAAGATGATGCTGTTTTCCACCTCTCAGTTGCTCTCGCCTCACAAACTGCAGCCTTGGGCAGTGTTACCCACATCCCTCAGCCTCTTTCTGTGTGGATTCTTAAGGGAAATAATTTTCATACTTCTGCCTGATGGATGGTTTACGTGAGCTGTTGAGAATATACACAGCTTGAGTGAGCATATCTTTGGTTTGAAGACATCTCTTAGGTAAAATAAGCACTTGCATTTTTCCTTCAAGCAAGGTTATTAGTAGTTATTCAGGTGAATTCCATTGCACAGTTGTTTTGTCAAAATCAGTCTATTTTCCCTAATGTTTTGTCTTAAAGAAACATAAAAATTAAATAAAGCCGGCGGGGGTCTGTGATAGATTTAAAGCTCTTCCAAACTTAGTGGTTGAGAAAGTCTTAAGGTGTAGTTGGGGATGTATCTTTTAACTCAAGACCTGAGATATGTTCTGTGTGTAGGTTTTTCCAGCCATTAGCACTCTGTATTGATTCTAACATTTTTCTGAAGTCGAGCCTTGAAATCAATTTATTTTAAAAAATCCTAAGAAGGTTTCATATATTAAGTCTAGGAATTATACTTGTAAACTCTTATTGTTGTTATATGCAAAAGTTGGGGCTTTTTTTTCTTTCTGGTAGCTTTCTTTCAATTTTGCTTTTTCACAGTTGGAATCATTGAGATTGCAAAGCAAAGTATTCTTTGGGTAGTTGCTGGATTCTGGATGTTGGTGTCTAAAGTCAATCGTGTAAATATGTACAGGATTTTAATTTAAAAACAAATCTTTTATCTTCGCCTTTTCTTCCCCATTCCACTTTCTTCTGGTTAAAGGGTTTCAGGTGAGCTCTAGGGGAAGGAGCACAGGCTTGATTCTTCCTTCAGCTGCAGATGCCTTGCCAGGTAAAGATGAAGATTAGCAATGGGTTTCACTTTGCTATCTGATGTTTCCTCCTACAGCTCTGCTTGACTCATTGACACTGAATAGTAAAAACAAGGAAAAAACTCTTTCCAGGGGAAATCTTATCCACTGGAATAATATTGCTAAAAGAACCCAGGGATGAGGTAATGGATCAAGTAGTGGGTGCTGTCCAGGGCAGCTTGAACAACAGAGCCATGATGAACAGCCCTGTGATGCTGTAACATTGCAGCCTCCTGGAAGGTGGTACTAGATCTCATAAAGTATCTTTCTGTTGGCTCTCAAAACTTTTGAGTGGTCATAGGGCAGTATTTTATGATTTAACATGACATTTATTGGCTGTAGTGTCAGTCAGAAGTGTCTCTTTGGAGTTAGGGCTTCAGCCCTTTTAGGATTGAAGATGGAGGTAGCTCAGCTGGACATTGTGGAATATATCTGCAGCTTTAACATGAAAAAAATGAATGTTCCAGTTTCCAGGTACTTTTTAGCTCGTATGGAGCAATTTCAGTGTATAAAGGTGTAAATGGGGATGACACAAAGAAAGGGAGTCATACTGCAAGTGTTGCCTGAATTGAGGGCTTTGAACTTGTTCCACATTTGTACGTGTGCTCTTTTTCTTCCTGGTTCAGACTGCAAAAACCGACGATACAAGAATAAGCCGGTTATTCTTTCCTTACCGCATTGGAAAGAACCATAACAGCAGAACAAAGCTGAGGTCCTCAAAACCCAAACCCTGTTCTGCAGAGCTGGATTTGGTGTTTCCCCACCTGTGCCCTCTGTGAGAGGGGCTTGCAGTGTGACCTGGAATGTTCCTGGGCCGTGGTGGTGTGATGGCTGTGAGCCACTGGAGATTGCTTCCCCATTTTCGTCTCTCGCTTTCCTTGCGACTGCCTCATTTTGTTCATAAAGCAGCTTGTAATTGAGTGTTTGACAAAGAAGTGTTTACAAGCAGTGTTTCTTGTGCATAACTGCCTAGCTGAGGGGAATAACAATTTGGGTCTGAGTTTCAGCCCTCCTTTGTCACTGTCGTATCATCGTCAGTGGCAGTGCTGTCTTTGCTTAAAGAGAAAGATGGATTAAAATTGTTTCAGGGCATGGCACTCAAGTGGCAATGTGTGCTCTTGGAAGAAGCTGGTTCTTCGTGGCCCCTGCTCATCCTTTGTCCATGTCCTGATTTTGGACCACACCAAGGTGTGTGCTAATTATTTATCACATGTGGTGACTTAGGGGTTTTTACACGTGGAGTCTGCTCATTTAGGGGGAATTCTATTCTGACCACATGAAATGTGGAGTTCTGCCAGATTTTAAGCTTTCTCTAGCCATTGTGTGGGGTGAGATGCCGTCCTAATCTGTGTGGGGATGTGGTTGGAGTTCAGTCTTCATGGGTTGAAACAGACAGTGCAGATGGGACCAGTGTTATCAAAATAAAAGCCACGTTTAGCTATCACACAGGAAGAAAGCAGCTCTAGGATTAAGCTTTTTAGTTCAGGCAGCATGTGGGTGTTTCAATTGTCCATGCTAAAACCCTTCTGCAAATTATGCCAACTGGGCAGGGTGTGAAGGGAATAGAAGCAATGAAGTTATGCATGAGTAAGGAACAGTTCAGGCTTTATTTAGACCCATTATAGGCCATTAGCAAAGGGTAATATTTTTTTTTCTTTCATGGGGGGTGTCTTTAAAGGGGCTGTTTGCAGGAATTAGCATGTTTGTTCAGAAGTGATGGGAATCAGCCCTAAGGAGAAAGCAAAGACAATCCCTAGAATCACCCACAAATAACTGGAGGCACGTGGAGCTCCAGACTCACTGCAGGTTGGGGGCCTGAATGGGATGGTTCCCGTTAACGTCGGTGCCAGTCTATGACTAAAACCCGCACAGGGAGTGAAAATAAATAAATCACACCATATGAAACAGAAGTCATGCAGTCAGGCATGAGTAAGAGTGGTACTCAGCATTGTGGCCGTTGAGATTAACTCCTTTCCTGCTGCTTGATGCAAGCCCGGAGTGACTTCTGTAGCAAGTCTGCCAGTGTCAAATCTGCTTTTCTGGGTAGAATTATTACTTATTGGTTGATACTGGTGTGTTGAGCAAAACCAGACAAACAGTCACAGCTTTACTGACAAAACTAGCAGAGGGTTAATGTGATAACTGTGCTGCTCAGAGCATCTTTGAATTAGTGCTCTTGCTTGTCAGAGTTATTTGACTGTAGCAATGTACTGAACTGTTAAATTCCTGTACAAAGATGACCACACGACACTCACATCCAGAGTGCCTTTTATTTGTCCTCATGCAAAACACTGCAGGTGTTTTGCTAAGACTTCCCAATCCCCTTAGCCTTGTTCTGAATCATCTTGATGCGTTGAGTAGCTCGGTAAATAAACAGTGTGGTTTTATATGCCTGTGCAAATGCTGGTCTCTTACAGTCCCTTGCAGCTGGGTATTCCCTCCCTGTTTACCTGGCTTGTCAAGAGCAGAGGGAGAAGAAAAATGTCTTTGTGACAGCGGTTTTTTTTTTTCCTGATAGTGAAGGAAAGGAAAAAAGGGATTATTTTTTTCCCCAGACAGTCTACCCACAGCAGCAGCACCAGGGACCTCTGGTAAATTGATCAAGGAACATATTTGACCTTAGGGCTGCTTGTTAGAGAACGTTGTTATAGGCACGTTGTAATAGCAGATGTAATAAAGTCTGCATTGTCGCAGAGAAAAAAAAAACCAGTAATATGTTTTGTGGTGGGTTTTTTGTTGGTGTTGATGGGAGTTTTGGGGGGTTTTTATGTGTGTGTGTTATTTAGTAGGAGCTGAATTGTTGTCTGACAACCTTGGGTTACCTCAAATAGGCATAAGCCTGAGGCAAGGCCAAAAGCAAATATTTTGGTAGTTAATAGGGGATTTACTGACCCAAGAAACAGGGAAATAATATTTTTCAGGAATTGGCTATTTTTATAGTGCTTTGTGTTTGTCCATCTACCATGTAGTTTTGTAAAGATGATTTCTTTCAAAAACCCCTTTTTACTCCTACAGCCTTTAAGTCCTTGCTGCTTGAATTGCCTTTTTTTTTTCCTTAACTTTTCTTCAGTTATACAATTATCACCACTCTGGATCTCAGCATTTACTGACCTGCCACTGTACTTTAAGATTAGGAATTTATTCACTGTACCATGATAACTGGTCATCACAAATCATAATTTTTCTGTAAGAGGGTTTCAGTGGCTTGAAACTCGGTGCTTGGGAAGTGTGAACACATGAATGTGTTCTTCCTATGAATAAAATAAAACAGAAGCAGATAAACTGTGTTGGGAGATGAAGCACTGGCACAGGTTGCCCAGAGAAGCTGTGGCTGCCTCATCCCTGGAAGTGTCCAAGGCCAGGTTGGATGGGGCTGAAATTGCCCCCATAAGGATTCAGTCAGCTGAGAGCCTAAATCCCAGTGACTTGGTGCGATGTGCTCCTCGTTCACGTTAGCGTTTATGCAAATCCCACTTACCAAGTTTACTCTGATTTCTAGTTTCATATTCTGACACCTTTCACTAGAATAAATGTCATTCTTCTGCTATGATAGATCCAGGCACATAAAATGCACAAGCTGCTTTAAGATGTTTGTTGTGCTCCATTAATGGGACTCAAAATAGGATTTCTGATCATTCCAGAGGCTTCCTTCTGTGGCGTCATGTGCTCATTTTCCTAATGGTTATTATTTATTTATTTTGGCAGAATGTCTGTGACTTACATAGGCAATAACAGGAATTTCTTCTGCTTCAGCTGTATTCATTTGCAGGATGTAGAAAAGGGAGAGAGGGTTTTTGCAGCATTCAGCAGCACGTGACCCACATTGACCGGGTGTATCCTGCCGTTCAGAGGCCTGTGGAGATGTGCTGTAATGGCCTAAGGTGGATCTGCTAAACCTGCTAAAAAGCTGAAGGGCTTTTTCACTTGTTTTGTGCAGCAAAGGCTGTTAATACAACTACACAAATGGGAGCCTTCAGTTAATTCCTAGTTGAGTATTGACATACTTGTTGACTTGAAGCTCGTTCTGACAGAATTAGGATTCAATCAGTAGAAGTCAATCTTTTCTTTCTACCTATCCAAATAAATGAGCTGTTTCCAGTTCAGAACTATGTATTTTAAAATAAAAATTAAACAAGTGATACATTCTTTTTCACTGTCAGTGGCTTTCACCTGGTAGTCACTCTGTAAGGAATTAACTTATATGTGATATTTTTATTTCTGTATTGAATAGGAACCTTGATCTCTAGCATGATGGTACTTGGTATCTGAGTTTTTTTATGTTTCTAGACAATGCAGACAATTTGTTTCTAGACAATTTGAAAACCCCTTCTCCTTGTCCTCCTCAAAAAATAACCCTGTCTGGGAGAGGAGGAGAGGCCATATTCTTGCCAGTAGTGCTGGTTGGTAAAGTTGTTGAGTTTAAAGGATTTATGCTACCAAGTTGTGCTACTAGATTATTGGGCAAGAGGACAAATTCCTTTGCCATCCGTTGTGTGGTTGCTTATCTGTAATGGGGAGAAAATAATTTTTACTTCCTTTTTAAAATGCTCGCGATACACAGAAGTAAAGTAGTAAGGGATGTGATGATTATTTTATTACCACACTACAAAATACAAGACTATTTTTTCAACCTAAAGAAGGAAGGGAGGACGTCATTGCTGTAGGAGTCTGGGTCTTGCAGGATTTAAGGGACTAGCCTTAAGCTGTGGAACCTCATCATCCACAGACTTGTCTGGATTTGGAAACAGCTCTGGCACATCAGCTCAGAGCTGACTCAGAGCACAACGAGCTGGTTCAGATGGAGGACATGAGAGAAGTGACACTATCAAGTCAGTATTTCTGCATCATGCTGGATAAATGAGCCAGATCAGGTGCCCAGGATCAAGTTTCAAGGGCTTGGTTAGAGGTGCTGAGCACCATTCAGTGATTTAATCCAGCAAGAACCTTACAGAAAGCTCTGGCAATTGCTGAGGATGATCTAATGCCAGTATTAATCATCATCTCTTGATTGAGACCTAGGTGTGAGTACTGAGGGTGTTTCCACAGTACAAACCCCGGCAAGGATCTTGATAGCAAACTTGCTGGGCCAGTTTTTAAGCCTAACCATTTTCTTAATCATATACCCTCTAAAAGTTTTCTAGGGTGAAGAGCTGGTTAGAAGAACTGAATATGTAATTTTGTGGTTTTCTGTCTTTGGTAACTGGCTTCTCGGATAGCTTTAGGAAGGAATAGATCAACTTAAGGAAGCTTGAAATAGGACTCGGGTATCTACTACTCTGAAATAGCCCCACTTGATTATGAGCTTGGAGTATGAAGTGTATGTAGAGCTGATTGCAGTGAGCTAAAAAGGCTAGCCAGGAAAAAAAAATACTGCAATTCAGTGTTAATTTGTCTCTTTTATTCTTCCCAGAAGCGGCATTTATTTATGAATTGCCCTTAGCTCAGAAACCCAGACCTTCACCTCTCATGTGGTGTTCTGGTCCTCCTGCAGTGAGTGCAGGAGCCCTTTGCTTTCCTCACTGACCTCAGAAGACAAGAGGCAAAAGGAGTTGTTAAGGTCTAACTGGGTGTGAGGGTGGCAGATCTGTGTTTCAGGGGGTTTGGCATCCAAAAGATTTTCCCAAACAGGAGATGGGAGGGAAATAGCAGCTGCTGGTGAGTTGTGTTGGCACCTCCGATGTTGGTGGCTTACATTCTCTTTGCTGAAACTAACTGGAAAATACTCCAAATTCTTAAAATTCTGCCTGCCCAGCAAAATCCATGGAGAGTGTGGCATTACTAGGCATGGGAATGATTGCCTCATTTAGCAGCAAGTTATGACTATTCAGTGGCAGAGGCTTCAGCAGAGAGGAGGAACAGGAATGCAGGCCCCAGGGGATCCCAGCTTGTTAACCTCTGCTGCCTTGGGCTCTACTACCCCGTGTGTGTGCTACCTGGAAGGAAATCGCTGGGGGTGCACTCATCCATGTCACAACCCAACCTTGGCTTTGCTCTGTAGATGTTCCCTTGGAGCTGCTCATGTGGAAGTGGGACAGTTAGGCTTTGTGTGAATGTGAATGCATGTGCATGTCTGTCAGGTTTGCTCTTGCAGCTTAACCGTAATTCATTACATAAAGCCTGTTTGTCACACATGACTTCAAATATCCACGGGCCAGTCTCATGTACTAACTCCACTGTCAATTTTAAACACAGCCTGGAAGGGGCTGCAGTTTACCTCAGATCTAAGCACAGAGGATGAATGTGGCCTGTGATGGGAATCTTGCTCCTGACCCAGTGCTGTACCTGCCTTCTTTGAAACACCAGAGGTTCAAGTGACTTGTCAAAGGTTGCAGAGTGGAGCAACTCCACTGATGTTTGATATCAGGAGCCTTCTGCTTCCCAGTCCGCTGCTGATTTACGCTTTCATCCTCCAGTACACATAACTGCTGCTTGAATTAAGCTGTGACACATCTTCACTTCAGTGTAAAATTATTTCAAGTTAGACCTTGCAGAAGGAATGTTGCTCCTTCCGCAAACACCGCGTAGGTTCAGCCCGTTCCCACCTGGTTCGTATGCTAGTTCAGCAGCACTGACTAATAAATTACAATTATTGAGGTATCAATTCATCATGTCTGAGGCACGGTGTTGCCTGTTCCACTGCATTGACCGAAGCCGTTTGCTGGCTGCTAATGTACTGCGGTTTTACTCTGTCTTGTCCCGTAATGATGGGATCCCTTGTACCAATTTGAATCCTATTAGATTGCAATTAATTTCTCTCTGCTGCAAACTGAGGCTGAGTCAAGTGCTGTTCAGTGCAGAGCTTACAACATGGATATATCGCAAGGGTGAAGTGCTAAGAACCCAGCCTGAACAATTTTTTAATCTGTGCTTCATGTTCCCCAACTTCCCTAATGGCACTAATTAGCAAAGCAAATTCCTTGCTTTGGGAGCACAAGTGTGAGCAAATGAGAAGCAGAAGGATATAACTGGTTTGAGAACGAGAATCAGAAGGAGGGGCAGTTGCAGAAAGTTGGTCTTGTCGGGGAGGGATCTCTGCCTTCAGGTACAAGAGGTTTTTATTTCACTGCAGTGGGACATTCTGCTACAAGACTCGTTGAGCTGGCTTTGTTTCACAGTGAGTCATTTAATGCATGGAAAGTCCTGCTGCAGGATCCGTGAGGAGCCTGTTCAGCCATTGCTTTTGATGTTCTTGGTAGGAGAGTGCCTGGGCAAGGTTAGTGCTGTGTTAGGATGGATGTTTCTCTGGCAGTGCAGGTGCAGGTGTAGCCTCATGGGTGCAGTGTCAATACACAGGTGCACTGAAACTCCTCCCTGAGATGGAAATCCTCAGGGCCTTGGAAATCTGTAAATGGTCCTCCTAAGCTCTGACTCTAGAAACATCCTGAGAATGCCAACACACAGTGCAGTCACCTGGAGAATAGCAAAAGTGAAGTTGCTCCATGGAGGAAAACTGAAAAAAAAACCCGTTTGTCCTTCCTGCCTGTCAGTGCAGTGCTGGAGCTGTGCTTTCAGTGCTAATAAATATGTAAATGTCAGCATGCAGTCATAAAGCAAGTTTTGTTTTATAGTTCAAGTTCAAATTTTGGAGAAGAAGGAACTTGATTGCACCATCACAATGCAGTTTCTACTGGATAAATTGATCCTTGGAGGCAAACTAGATTAATACTAGGAGGAGACGGATTTAGAATTCATCCTTCTTTGTGGTTTCTATAAACTGAGCAATACTTCTGGGCTCTTTGTTGCTCTAGCAATTTTCTCTCTGTTGGATGATGACCCTTTCAATAAGTGGTCATCCACATTGAATTTTTCTGACTCAGAGCTTAAAAAACAGGGCTTTTTATTGACTATAGAATTCCCATACTGTAGCTTGACCTCGCTGTCGGCTTTCTTTGGAGACTATACAGAGATTTCAGCTAATGCCAAAAGAAGCCATTCACCTTTTAAGCTTTCTTTTCCCTGGCTCATAATCTACATCTGAGTGAAATATAAAGTATTGCTTATCTCTCATCTGCAAAGCTTCACTAAGCTCTGGGCTACGAGAGTGCTGCCCGACAGCTGTGACGCCGCTCTGCAGCACCGGGAGCTGCCGCGCCGCGTCCCTGGCAGAGGTGGCTTGTGGGGTGGGCAGTTGCTCAGGCAAAGTGGGCATATTGCTTTCGTTTTTCTTTACTTACAGAACCACTCAGGTTGGAAAAGAGCTTTAGGATCGAGTGTAAGCTTTGTAAACTTACTGTGTTTTATTAACTTATGGTTGCTATCACATATGACATTGACAGCCCGCTTGGCTCCCTTCAGGAAAGGGAATGGATCTCTACTCAGTGTAAATCCAAACAAGAAGAAGAAATGCTGCTACATATTAGTATTTACAATTTGTATTTGAAATCTCACGTTGTATTTTTTCCAGGTTTTTTGTTGGCCTTTAGCTGAGAATGTACAGCTCTCTGGGGATATTAGCACAGAAAAGATACTTGGGGTGGGGTAGGAAGGAGAAGGAATAAAGAAAAGGATGCAAAGAAATTAAGGGAGCTTCTACTAAGGTATAATTCTGGAATTGTTTGTGAAGTTGAAATGGTTTTATCTTTAGTTTTGAGGCAGGCACTCTGAACATCATGTGCTGCTTTTCTCCTTAATTAAAGTAATTTTGTTCTACTGCATATTTATGCTGTGCCTTACTACTGTAAGTGGCTACAACGTTACCTCTAAACACGGCTTCTTGAAATGATTAAAAGTTGCTGTTTATGCGTACTTGTAGTTTTGGGGTCTTTCCAGTGGAAAGAAATATTTCACCCTAATTTATACTACATAAAAATCCCCTTAACACAATCATAGAAGGAAGAAAGGTGGTTTCTTAAGTGAGGTGCAAAAGGTGTATGGGTCATCTCTAGATCCACATATGACCTTCAGCAAGTTATTTAAGGTACTTTGGTCCCTGCTGTTCTATGTCTAAAGCCAGGCATAACACCTTCCTATTACGCACAGAAGCTGGATGTTGACATTTTGTGACCATTACCTATTCCAACATCCCTGAGACTGGGATAGCCTGTAAAGGGAACCACCCTAACTTTCCATGTGCTAGGAGTAGGAATTTGACTTTCAAAGACTCCCTTCAGAACACACCTAATACAAATCTATTAAATCTGCGTGTCAGATAACAAAATAATGTAAATGGTGGATGTTGGTGGATGAAGGGTACAGGTGACAGTCTCTGGACCCTGTCAAAGTGCTGTAAAATCAGTACTGGAAAAAATGAAGGTTTTGAGAGCACCTTGTTAAATAGGTTTGTGTGGGGATTTCACGCTGGGCTTTTGCTTTGAATTACTCAGTGCTGGTTAGCAGAGGAGAGGTGGTGACTTTAGAGCTGCGTCCATGGGCTGAATGCAGTCTACAAGACTTGTAGGCTTTTTTGTCTGTACTTGGAAGATATCTCGGGATGATGGACCTGATTCACTCCTGAAATTAAAATTTTAGGGGAGGATAGGTCCATCAGCCTGACACGCACTGATTCATGCTCTCTCAGGTGAGCAGTACTTCTTGGGAAGGGAAGTCCAGCATGGCACAGATAAGCAGGTTGAGATGCAGCTCCAGGGAAGCAGAGCACGGCAGGTCTCCATCCCGGCTCTGGGCTTGGAATGCCGTATTTCCCCACCATGGCTCCCTGTCTGCCCCCTCCTCCTGAGACCTGCTTTGCCTTGCAGGCTGCCCCAGTGACTCCAGTGAGTGCTGGAGACTGACTGTGAGCTGGTTGCAGTCAGAGGAGTTATTTTTACAGTTAACATTGCTGGAGGGTCTGACCTGCGTTCCCCCCTTTGCAGCTCTCCCTCCCCTCGCCGTGCCAGGGATGTGAAATCCAGAACATTTCCTAACATGCACTTGGCAGTCTGTGTCTGTATCTCTCCAGCTGGACAGGCAGTGGGGGTTGTGTGCATTGATTGCTGACCCTTTGAAATGTTGGCTCTTCCAATTGCTTCAATTTTTAATAAATATTAAGTCTCTGCATAAATGATCTGTACAACTTCTACAAAGCATAAAAGAGGAGAGGTTAAATTGAAGATGAGGTATATTGGACTTCAGAGCATAAAGATAAATACGTATTTAAGTTGAAGTTTAAATGAATAGTTCCTCTGGATATGTACTAGTGGGTTCGGAGGGTAATTTTTTTTTTAACCTTAATACGTTCCGCTGTAGCTGTGCAGATCTAATTAGCACGAGCAGCACTGACAGGACTGCAGCATTGTCACTTGCAGGCAAACTGAGCAAGGCAGAAGGAAACCAGAGTCAATGTTCTGGACTTTTTCCCTATTTGTCATTAAGTTTCATTCATCTCAGTCCTGGCAACTTGCTGATGTTTCCAGTCAGTGGCCTGGCCAGGGGGAATATTCCATATGCTGCATAAACCCAGGATATCAGTGGAAGGTGTGGGCAGTCCAAATATACTGCAAGGTAAGGACTCTTGGATTATTTCTCTTTGTTTTGATTTCTTTTTTTCTCTTTTCTTTGGCTTTTCTTGAGCCACTGGTTCTTAGGATAAGTGCTGCATGAAGACAGGAAGAGATAGCCAATCTTATTTTGTCGTCAGTGTATTTTTGCTGGTGCACCTTCAAGGATGTGACCATCTCCTTTTGTTCCTCTGCCACTCAACATATCCTATTTGGCTTCTTACAGAAGTACCAGACTTTGCATAGATCCATCTGTGTTCTTCTCAGGGGCCCTATTTGGAAAACACGTTTTCCAGACAGGAAATGTTTCAAGAATACTGCTGGGTACTTTTACAGTAACACAGACAAACCTCTTGTGAATATCCTCAAAGTGCAGGGGTATTTTCAGATCAGAGATGGATTAAAAAAGTTAAAAAGACCGTTTTATCATGTAAGAATTAGTTGATCATGATTTCTGCATTATTCTAACATCAATCACAACTGTTTGCAAGTCATCAAAATTGTGCAGCTCTAACAAAAATGAAGGTTAGGCCCAGGGCTTTGAGAATTCCTGTGTCTTTGTTTTGTAAGCAGTCATAAACTGTCTTTAAAAGATAAACCAATGAAAGATTTGGGTTTTGATCTAGAGATAAGGAAGTCATGTATGCTGGTTGTTCAGTTATCAAACCTAATGTTCAGAATCATAACATTGTCCTCAAAATAGATGATACTTCAACATAAAATATTTAAATCTATATACTTGCCATTTAGGCACATAACTTTAAAATCCTGCAGTTATGAGGGCTGCTTAAAAGGCTTTATGAAAGGAAGAAAATTTAGATTTTCAGATCCCAAGACCTCCAGGGTGTTGAATTTGAGAAAAATCTACCAAATATCAGAAGACTGCCAACTCTCTTGAGTTAATGACTGTGTTCTCCTGTCACAATGGTTGTGCTTCATTTTGAATTATAATGTTGTCTAACAGCAAGTGGCACTTCTGATTCTTTTGTAATTTCCAAGCAAAATGCTGTTTGCAAAATAAACATGCTGAGCATTTCCTAAACCTAATGTCATCAGCAGAAGTGAACTGCATAGCTAGGTCAGTTCTTTGGTGGAACAGAGATGGGTGGTTTCTCTTAATAGTTGCTGCACAGATGTGAGCCCCAAATTGTTTTCTTCCTTCCTTCAGCTTGAGCAGACTGCAGCTGTGCTGTGTCAATTTATTGCTGCGCAGTGGAGAATGAAGCAAAACCTTCCTACTTTGCTGCTTTTCAACAGAGTTGACAGTAAGACAAAGCAGAATTGCTGTGCTGCCATTCTTGGAGCACTTCTCTGGTGAAATGGCCCGAGGATGCCTGCTGCACCATGAGGTTTGAGCACCAGCTCAGGACAGATCTTGTAAAGGGACCTGAGCATTTCTCCTTTGTATCAGCCCTCCTTAGGGAAGGGAGAGAGGGAAAAACAAGGAAGGTTTTGCTTAACCTCTGTTGCTGTGGATTGTTCTATAATTTAATTATAATAATAATCTAAATAATATAACAAGAATATATGTTATGTATTCTGAAATATAGTAAATGAGGGAGGTGGTGGAGTGGGCAGTGATGCAGGGACCTGGTATTCCTTCTCTGCATCTTTTAATGCCAGAACAATTCAGGCCAGAAATTCATGTACGTGTAACAGTGAAGCTTATATAGCAGTGGGCCAACTTAACTGGGATGTGATCAGAGGTTTTTTTGGCCAAGACTGAGTTTCTTCCTCAGAGAAGCCTTCAAAATTTAAGGGTAAATGCCATTAATGAGCATGGTTACTCTCACCTCTTCATATAAGCCATGAAGTTTATCAGCCTTGTGTTTGTGAAATACTGCCCTGCATTAGAGTGCAGGACATAACTCTTGGCAATAATCAACTAGCTACAAAATTTACCTTCTGTCATTGATTTCTTAGTCTTCTGCAGAAAAGTTATTATTGCAGTGTTGCAGGTGGGAAAGCTGAAGGCTTGTGGTGATGGCTGGACTCGTTGTGGGTGTCCAGCAAGCAAACAGGGGAGGGTTAGAAGCAGAATCCAGGCCCCCTGTTCTCAGTTACTCTGGTGGACTGCATTTCCTCACCGTTACTGAGCCTGCATTACGAGTGGAGATAACTTTCAAGAGCGAAACCACAGGAGAGCAGTCAGCCATGCAGTGGTATTTGAGTTTGTTCCTACACATGGGCGATAACTGATGGTAGTTAGATAGCACTGTAGGAAAACTGCGGGTAAACGTTGATTCATGTGTTTAAGGGTATCCGCTGTGTGAGCGGGGGAGGTACTGAAGTTGTCTCTCTGCGTGTGTGTAGGAGGGATATTAAAGATCCAACTTGTCAGGGTGTAAATTCATGCCAGAATGAAGGAAAGAGAACGCTCCAAGTGGAGGCTTGCTGTATGCTTAAATTCCCGTGGTGCATCGGGGAGACAATGGAGGTGATGCAAACCGAGCACTGAGGTTGTGTGATGCAGAGGAACTGGAAAGGAAACCGCAAAGCCCTGCCCTCAGTGCAAATGAGAGCAGTAGTGGCAGTGAAGATTGGTGTCTTCTGAGAAAGCTTCGGTGGTAGGCAGTGTAGAGCGAGTCCTGTCTGCAGGTCAGGGTGCTGGACCTGCTGGGCTCTGGGTAAAATTGAGCTAAAACACGGGAACTGTCTTAAAAATTTGCATGTAATCTGCTGAACATTCTTGGAGCAGAAGTTGTAGAAAGAAAAGGGAACTAAGACACAAAGCAAGTCAGTAGCCCTGAGACAGTGGTGCTTGTATATTAGGTTTCTGTTACTCTTGTAGAGCACTTGGAAGGGGAAAATGGCCCAGGCTCTCCTGTATGTGATGTCTGCCACTGGCACTCAAACACTCCATGGTATCTTTTGGTGACTTAATATTTATGGCATGAACCACAGGCCATCCAAGCCAGTCAGACCTAGTCTGGGAGAGCTGAAAATATGACAGCCTGAGTAAGTACCATTTGAGAGTATCAAAGAGCTATAATAATGTGGATAGCATTACATTAGAAAACCAAGGTGGGAGGAATACATGAAAGCAAAACACACAGACAGGCCCCAAGGGGAGACCATCCACCACAAAGGATAATTTCCTACGGGATTCAGACCCAAGAGCACATTCCTCTGAGGCTGCTTTAAAGCATCCAGGCAAGACATCTAAAGAGAGAGAAAAAATTCATAATGCTTTTCTTAAACAACTGTGTGTATCTGGAGCAGATGCAGCAGTGCCTGGTCTGCAGCTCTATCATTCGTCTGGACTCCTACATGTTTTCCTCCCTGTGATCTCCTTTTCAAACTAAGAAGATGTTTTGGAGATTTTTTTTTCCCTTCAGGGAGAGAAGAGGGGAAACATCTTTCATCTGTGTTTTGGTTTTGTTTTTGCTATGTAGGCAGTGCTGCAGCCAGATCCAGGCTGTTCCTTGGGAATTGTTCTGACTTTGCAGGACAGCATGGTGGTGTTACCACAGCTTTTCCCACAAAACTGGAAATGTTTTCAAAGTGTTCAGCTCTTACTCCTGGTGGTTGATAACCTAAATTCAATAACTAGTAATTTTTCTTTCCCCCTCCCAAGTTAGATGCTGTTTGTAGCCCTTTCTCCCAGACATCCTCTGGAGTAACTGAACCCCACACAGACTTGTGTGCGTGCTTGTACATGTAATGTCTGTATATGTTGCCACAAAGGATTATATACAGTCTTGGACAGGGCAGGTTTAGACTCTTTGTAAAGCTGTTGCAGTGCTTTGCCCTTTAGTGTTTGTGTGAAGAGCCAGGAGGAGAATGCTGGCTGTATTTCTCCTTTTTTGCCCCTCTAGTCCATGATGGAAACCCAGCAGGAGCAGGAAGTCCAGAGGTGCTGCTGATCCAGACACAGTGCCCTGACTGGAGGGTTGGGATGTGTGGAGCACAGGTTTGTAGTGTGACAGCAAGATCTGCCTGTGGGCTTCTGTGCAGAGAAAAGCTGTAGTGCAGTTTGTCATTTCAGCTTCAGGCCTCTGGGAACAGAGAGACTTTTATTATGGGGAATGTGCCGAGGAAGGAGCAACAGCATTTAAAAAAAAAAAACAACAGTCCAGTCCCTCTGTGTGACAGTAAAATATTCAGAGAAATATGTGCTCTTTATGCAGTAGGCATTGAAACAAGGCATTTCGGGATGATGGATACAGAAACTATAGTACAGAAACTGAAGCAAGATGTTTGGAAAAGACAGATAGACAGCTGGTTTGTGCCCAACTTGGGGTTGTACGTAATCCATCACTGCCAGGCCTGAAAACAAGCAGGAGCTCACAGGCACTGACTTCCTGGCACTGCATCTATTCAGCAAAAGCTCAGTGGTGGCACGAAGCTTTTCAGGGCTGAGAGATGGAAACAATCCCTTCATTCTCCCTTTGCTGGGGAAGCTGCTGGTAGGTGGAAGCAGCTGAAGTCTTTGGGCTGCTGCAGTCCTGGAGGAGCTGGGAGCCAGATGTATTTTTCCTTACGATGAATCCGCACCACTGGCGAGCTGGTGGGATAAGCCAGGTTTTCAGGGAAAAGGAGAATGAAGCGGGAGGATTGGGCTTGGGGCAGAAGGTTTTGTTAGAAAGTTTGCTAAAAACTCTCTTAATGTTCTTGCACAAAATTTGTTGTTATTACTATTACTCCAGAAACCTGTAGTGTGATGAAAATTCCTTCTGGCCATAGTGCCAATGCTGGTAGTTTCTGCTGTGCCCTCAGTGGTGATGACAGAGCAGTTTGTGGGACCATGCAGTTGGCAGCTATGTCTGTATTGAAATACTCATCTTACTGCCATGAGTCTTGGGACCAGTTTGTTCCTTGTTACCTCATTGGCCTGAATTCCATAATTCAGGTACAGACACCAGGCTTTCTTGTAGCTTATTGGAGGCCACAGCTTACATATTCCTAGTGTGTGTTGTGTGTGAACTGAATTTGGTGGCTGTGAGGATTTTGTGGGTGGTTTTTGTAAGGACAGCAGTACGGCTGGTAGTGCTGTGTGGTTCAGAGCATGCTGAATGCAGCAGAAAAGGTGCCTGTGGACTATGTAGGATTTGGAGGCCAGCCAAAGACCATTTTATTGCAGATTTCATATATTTTTCTTAAGATGATTGCTACTGGATATATGTTCAGGCCTGCTACTGATTAACAGCCAACAGGGAAATATCCTTTTTTCCCAAAATTGTTAATGATTTGCAAGCTGGTGCTCATGTTGGGAGACGTTTTGGTGCTGGGCTTTACACCTAATGGGGTTGATGTGTGGTGTAACTTCAAGTGTCTGTTATCAACATTTACAGCTTCTGTAAAATAATAGAAAAGATATTACAGAATCATGTAATTAAATATCCTGTGACAAGCCCTGAAGGCAAAGTATAGAACCAAAGAAAGGGCCTAATTTTAATTTTTTTTTTTTTTTTTTTGGAGCTTCACTTCTTCAGTTCTCATTGTACTCGGCTGCCTTGTACAGTTCTGCTCACTGCTCTGCATGGGCTGGATAATGTGTCTCTTCCCTGCAGCAGGTGAATAAAATATTTGGGGAATTTTTGTGGCTTAGCTCTGTTGGCTTCAGTACAACTATTGACGTATTTGGGGTTCATTCTTTGTTGTTTCAAAAGCAACAGTCTCTGGGATTTGGGGTTTGATTTTTTTATACCCCTCCTCCCCAGTCTACTATTACACAAATATTACACAATCCCTTTGATCTTCAATTGCTTTCTTGCTCTTCATTTAAGCATGTTTATGACAGCTTCTCCTGGGTTGGAAAGATGGTTGGTAATAACGTATGTTCCAGTAAAACATGACACAAACAAACAAGTGATTCTGCAAGAAGTCCTGCTCAACAAAACACGTTAAAAAACACAAAGCCTGTGAATACAGTGTCTTTTCCTTTGGCAGCAATTGTTCTGCTCTTTGTATTATCTTACACAACATGACCACACCACCCACTGCTCTGACTTCTGAAAAAACAAAACTGTTCATCCATGAGCCAAGAGGAACCAGAGTGATTCTAAATTACATAAATTGTAGAGGAAATGACTTGTTCGGTTGGGCTACTTACTAGTGAATGAGCTTCTCTTCGTCTGCAGCATGACATTGATCAACTCTGCAAAATTTCTGTTACCCACAGGTTCCTCAGGGCTCTTGGTAGAGGTTGAAATGGCAGGTGTGGAGGCTGGTGGGTCCAAGCCCATGCTGCTGGACTCTGCTGAGTTGTTAGTCTCCAGAACAGTGCCCTGGTAGGCACAGGCACAGGATTTCTGGAACAGCACTCCTGGCATGACTGTCCTAAGACTGACTGGCCTTCAGTCAGCTCCTCGGTGCTGCCAACCTAAACCCCACATCCCAGCTGTATGCAAATGAAGCAGAATTATGGCAAAACTGTGGTGATTGGTTGTCCCAGTGTTTTAACTTAGGACAGATGTGTGTGTTAGTTGATTCAGACATCCTTTTTGTTTTGTTGTTAATTGCTTTTTATTGTAGCAGTTGAAAACATCTCAAGACCCGAGGCTTTTGCTGGAGATTTCTTCCCCATGCACTGTCTTATCACACATCTTCCCTCATTCTCACTTTGCATCCACTGTGAAACGACAGTTTCCCTGAGGGGAATTCACCTTAGTGGTTGCTAAGCTGTTTATTTCACTGGTCCCTAACACCCTGCAATTTCCTGCAGACAACTGGAGGATTTAATTTGTGAGATGTCTCTGGTGGGTTGTGTCCTGCCTTTGCAGGGGATGGAGCATGTAATCTAATAGGTGGTTTGTTTGCTTTCCTTTTCCAAGGGCTGTAGTTGTGTTTCTGTTGGAATACGTTTTCAGTTTTTGAGGATAATGAATGTTAACAAATCACTGGAAGTGAAAATAAAAATAGAGAAGGAAAGTAGGTGAGATACCACTGCAAGTGCTTGTGCTTTGTGGATCCTTTTTTAATAGCAAAAAAAAAGTGACATCAGCTCTGCTGCAGGCATGAATTAAAGATGAGAACTTAATAAAACTTGTTGGAGGGGAGAGGGAGGCAGGAAAGTGGAGCTAAAGCAACGATGTCTTTATTTTTAAGCAGACAGCACCACCTCTGCTTCAGCTCTCTGAGATGGCGATGGAGAAGAACAAAAAGCAGCTTCCGAAGTGGTCTGTGAATCAAAAGTGCCCTCTGCTGGGAAAACCCTGCATGAGGGAGCGTTTCCAGACCATGCCCGAAAGCCTAATTACCCTCTTTTGCTGGGTAAGAGGCTGGATGTGATCCAGGATGCTCTCAGCAGTTGCCTTTGCCATTACATGCCCTGTCGGGATTGCAGTCTGAACATGTCACAGGGTATTGGTGCAGTCTGTGATTTCATTAGGGCTTGACATCACGTGTGCGTGGTTGCTCAGTCACTGCTCTGCTGCTTGTGAACAGAAAACAGGAATTTGCATTTGCAATATTGCCACATGAAGGATAAGAATCTGGATGCGAATCCTGCGCAGATAACATCACCCTTGGCAAATAAATAAGTGATAAAATGGGATGGAGCTGGGAAGGAGCCTTCAGTAGCCCTGATTTAATTCTTATTTGTTTTACGTGAGCAGCATTGATGAAACACGTGGTGTCAGTGCCAAACTACACAGCCCTGCAGGGAGCCCTTGTTCTTCTGAGGCTCTTCTGTGCCTCTGGCACAGGCACTGCCCCAGTCTGGACCTGCTGGTGGCTTGGTTGCCCCGGCAGGAATATTCACACGATCTCTGCTGCTCAGTCCAGTGGTTCTCCTGCATCTTCTGTCGGCTCCTTTGTTGGACTGTACAGGGTGGGTGTCAAGGGTGGAGAATGAAGGGTCTGTGGGGGGTACACTGGTGTGAGGGTCCATAAAGCGAGTCAGGAGGTAAGAGCTGGGACATTTCCTGTAGGTTTCATGGGGTTCTGTGGGTGTTGAGCCCTCCTGTTCTTGCAAAGCTGCGTGCAGCTTGGACATCTTTCAAATTTAGGAAGAGTGCAGGCTCCACCTACATGCATGTCCTGTGGTTCCAGCCCCTTGTGAAATGAACTATTTGTTTGCAAAAATACAGCTCTCACCAGTTAGATCCTTGATGCAAGTTCAGGTGCTTGTCTTCTCCAGCTGGATGTTGCTGTTCCAATCTGTAAGTGCACAGAAGCACAAGCAAGAAAAATCAACAAAGAACAACAAAAATCCAATTGGAAAAAAATCGACGAAGAACAATAAGAATCCAATTAAAAACGTCAACCTGAGTGTCTAAGGTTTCAGCTGTTTGTACTCTGTTCTGAGCTTCTTTAGCAATTTCAGTGACAAGGGCTGTTTCTTATCTAAAGTAATTTATCTTAACATCTGGAGCAAAATGGAATTGATCTGTCTTGTTATTTGTCATCACAAAAGACTGTTTTAGAAGATGAATAGTCAGAGATATAAAAATAGCAGAAATCAGAGCAAATAGCTAAACTGAACTTAAAAATACGGTTAGCACTGGTGTGCTGTTTGTGCCCCTTGGGAAGAGAAGCTGCTGTATGATGCATCACATTGATGTTATATAGCAGCAAGGAGTGATATTGATGAATTCTGAAAGAAGAGCTGGCCAGGAAAGGAGGGAAATAATCTTTGTGGCTATGAAACAAGCTTGAAATCCTCCGGGATTTGTAACGGAAGCCTTTTTTGTCAAAGGAGCTGTGGAGCAAGTGTCCCAGGTTTCACTGTGCTGGCACTGGTTGATTTTGGCAGGCAGGAGTTTTTCCTATAATTGTCCTTGAGAAGCCTTTGATTGTTCTGCCTGCACTCGTGGGTGGGAAGGCAGCTTTATTTAAGGAGGAATAAATATTTATTCTCTTAGAGCGCTTGCCACAGCTGCTGCTTTGCAGAAAGATGGTGGTTTCAGTTAGAAGCGAGTCATGCAAACTCTGTGCTTTTATGAATTTGCACCTGCTGAGCTGTGGTTTGGGTTTGAATGAATCTAAAATCTCTGAGGTAAAGTTCACCAAAAGTGGTAAGTTTTGACTGTCTCAACCCACTGAATTATTCATTCCTTTCTCCCAGTACCATTGAATTACCACCTAACGCTCCTGCTGGTGCTCTGGGTGGATTTCTTTGTAAAGTCGGATGTTTCAGGTGCACAGCAATCATTTGGCCTGTTTTCAGAGTTGATTTCAGAAGAAATGCAGAGCTAAATCTTCTCATCCAAAATACCCGTGAATTCAGAAACAGGGGTTTGGTGCCCAATTCAGATAATGTATTGAATTGACAGAGTGATTTCTGTTTGTATTTACAGGAAGAAATGGTGGTTTCACACTATGTGAAATGCCTCTTGTTTGGTGGAGAGAGCTGTTATCTCTGAAACCTACCACCAGTTAAATGTCATCTTGCCTGTTAGAGTGTGGTGTGTGCTTGGCAAGATGGACTTGAGCGAAACGTGGATTGTACAGGAAGTATTTGCATAATACATATGCTCCTAATGGCGTTTGGTTTCTTAGTTACTGGTTGTTTGTTGGTCTGTTTTAGCACTTCATCCTGTTGTGGACTTTTGGATCCAGACATTCAGGAGTGTCCTTTTAGGAGTTGTAGGAATGGAGAAATGTGCAGAACTGCAGAATTGCAGGCAGAACGCGAGTTCAAATGCCATGGATGCAGGATTTTTGTAATGGGGTTCTTCGGAGTGGGGAATTTAAGTGACTTTCTAATAGTTACTTTTTAATCCACTCCAGTTTCTTCCTGCTCCTCCATACACACTTCTACCATAGAACTTACAGATTGACGTTCCTCTTTCCAGGTAGTGAATATGCATCAAAAAACTGAAATTCAAAAAAAAATGAAAAAAGGAAAGGCCCATATTGTGGTAACGTAATGCATATTTGTAAGAGTGGCAGTGATGTTTTCAGAGGGATTTGGTGCTCAGTTCAGAGCCTGGATATGGTTGTTCTGTAATGGAGAGACTTAAGCTGGGCTTCTGTAAAAAGGTACCTGCTGCTGAAAGCCCCTCAGGAATGGTGTCCTAGGACCACACTGCCCTTCCTCTTGCACTGTGGAAACCCTGGATGCTCCATGTTGGTGCATACAAGACATGAGTCATGTCCACCTCCAAGGGGGAAAACCAGCAGCTGGCAGTGCCTGAGGGGCAGTGCCAGCCTCATGCCCCAGGTCCTGTCCCTCTCAGCAGAAGCAGAGCTTTAGCAGCTCAGTGCCCTCACTGAAGGTTAATTGGGTGTGCTTGGGGGGAGAGAGCCAAGTGGTGATGATGAAGAGGAATGGCACAGACGGTGTCAGAGGCTGCTGATGTGTCTGTACCAGGTCAGGATTTGGTCTCTTAGTCCGCACTGGATTTTCACTGGAAAAGGTACTGGGAGTGCTTCTAATCCCAGGCACCACAGTGAGGGTCTGCCCCCAGGGATGGGGCATGCACAGGTTTTTTCCTCTGGAGAAGCAGCACATTGCTTTCTTCACACCTTAGTGAAAGGGAGTACGTCCCAAGGGATCGATCCAGTGGTTTGGAATACGTGTTTAGTTGGCAAATGAAAGGAGGCTCAGCTGAGAGAACTGCCTTGCAATCTCAGCATGGGTCATGAAACTAGATCTGTGAAATGACTCCTCATTAATTTGTCTCATTAGCAAGATGGGGGGCTGTATGTGATGCAGAGTGTTCCTTTTCTATTGTTCCCCATGTTGGTGATTTCTAAGTATAACAAACAAAATTCTCTCTTCATAAGCAGTCCCTGAAGGCAGCTGATCCACTGATGCTCTCATCTTTGCGCCTCCCTCCCGTATTTCTGCATGGAGAAACAACTGCTTGGCTCAATGTAGAAAGTAATAGATTAAAAAGCAACACTTGGCTGCTCTTTCGTCAGTATTTCAGCATGGGATTCCTCCTCAAAGACGCTCCAAGTTCTAAAATCTCTGGAAGCTCAGATGGGATGTGCTGCTGTCCCTGCCCCTCGCCTGGGAAGCGAGGGCAGCCTGAGCTCTGGGCTGTGCACTTGCTGAGGTCAGACTTTCTTGTTTCTTCCTTCCAGTGCTTTTCCTCTTTCCATTTTATGATTAAATGAGGCCATCCTGATAGAAAGGAATGCCTTGTACTCTCTCGGTGTGTCTGGTTTGTTTGCTTTTTAAAAAGATTTGAACTTCTTTTCGTATTTCAGTAGTACTTTAAGAAGGAAAATAAAAATTCATGCAGGAGTCTTCATTATTTTGATCACGATTCTTTTCAAAGATTTTTTTCCTAATAAGAAGTCCTGCTGTGTACATGTGTACATGATGTTTGATAGTGTTTGGTCATTAAAAATAAACTTTACAAGGAAGTTAAATTTTAGGAATTTCCTCTTACGGTCAAATAACAGGTTTTGCTTGTGATGGAGCATTCCAAATACCAGCACTTTCCCACTCAGGGGTTGTCGCCCCAGCATATGTCCATTGGTCTGCAGCAAAATATGAAGATGGGGAGGCAGAGAGAAGGGAGATGGAAATATTCGGTTGCTTTATTTGACATGGGGACAGTGAGATAACATCCTGAAGGCTGTGATGAAGATCTTTTTGGATTGGACATTCAAAAATGAGCAGATCAAAAGGTTTTGCACGCTGCTTTGTCTCTGCACTCCTGACCCTCTGTCCCCCTCATGACTGCCTGTAGCTCATCCCTGCTGCTGCTGCCTCTGCTCCCTGCGTTCTCCTTTCTCAAGCACTTTGAAAAATGAAGGGTCTGATGAACATCAGCGGCGTTCCACCAACTACTCTGAATGGAGCCTTGTAGTCCAGTGTCAGTGGAACAGGAGTTTGAGAGAGTGCCCTGGAGTTGTCACGTGCATCGCTCTTGCTTTGGGGGAATGATCATCATTTACCCAAAGAATGCTGCAAAGTGAAATGAAGAAAGCAGCAAATGTAACACTGAATTGAAGCATGCTTGAGCATGAAACCAGTTAAGAAACTTAGCCTGAGTTTCTTTCTACAGGTAAACTGAGCCAGGTGTTTCTGGAATAATATTTTACCTATTGATATCTGTATTGGTGAGCATCTTCTGCTTGTTGCTCTGGGGCCCTGTTTGTTGTTGCATGTGAAGTGCTGGTGAGAAGCAGTCCAGCTGGGGATTTGGTTTCCTGCTGGTTGAACTGGTGTTTGCAAACAGTGAAGGATTAGCAGTATTGTGATTTGCAGAGCTTTGCTCTGCAGAGGGGAAAGCTGCTGCCACGGACCTGTCGCGCACTGGGAAGTGCTTAAGCACCATCTCGGGCAGAATCCTCACTGTCAGGGCACTGTTAAAACAAGATGCTTAAACCCTTCTAAAGCTGCTGATTAGTGAACAGAAACACTGAGCTCAGGAAAGCTATTAGTATGCTAAACCAGCCTTGTTTTCTCACTTAATTTTAATGTGAATAACTTTTTTTTTTTTTTTAATTGGTGCTGGTAAGGATTGGGAAAAGGTTTCCGAGAGAGTTTTTCCCTTGCTGTTAGAATAACCTCATTTCAGGCTCTGCTCTGAGACTTTGTGGCAGCTCCTTTTCGTTGGAAGGTTGCCCCAGGTGACTTATGGTTCATGCACTCTTGTAAGTGCTATTAATTTGTGAGGTTTCAGTGGTTAGACTGAGCTGCTAAGTGGGCTCTGAGCAGATAATGAGGTCAAGCAGGGAAGAGAGGGAAGAGTCCTGCAGGTTCCCCTTTGGCATTTGTACCCGGATTGCACATTTTATGGAGATTTTGTCCTAAAAGAAAAGTTCCTGTTAAGTCATCATTTTGCAGAGGTGATTTACAATACTTGTCCATACCTGAAAACAAACCTAGTTGTTGATGCTCTGTGGTGCTGCTGTTGAGATCACTGCTGTCACGCTGAAATGCAAATTTACTGCTGTTTGTTTTGGATCATTTTGTGCTGCATTAGAATGAAGAAACTACTCAAATTCTGGTTCTTGTTCTCTGAGGGATTTTGCAAGGTAAGTTGCACCGTTAGTGAGGTGGAAGAGCACTGCTTAGGACATTTTATAAAGAAGGCAGATTGTGAAGCATAGGAGGGTGCAAAACTAGCTGTAGAAGGAGCATTATTGTCATGTATTTAGTAGCTGGAAAGCCTCAAAAACATTAGCTGAAGCAGTTTGCAAACAATTGTCTTCTATACTTTGCCTTAATCAGCTCCCTGACTTTGATATTTTAATAATCTTCAAATTATAATTATGTCACAGAGGTCCTAGGCTACACAAGAATTTTGTATCATTTCTGGGATTTGATTATCCATTACATTCACTCTGAAAGTTTCAAACACAGTCATTCAGCATGTCCAGGGCGGGAGGTGGCTCTAAGTACCTCATGAGAGGCCCTCTTTTTGCATTTTGAGGTGGGTGCATGACCCTACACTCTACAGAGTTGACACAAGTGGAGCCTTTGGTGGATGGTAAGTCAAACCAAGAGTTTAAGGAAAGTCCCGCTGTTTCTGGCAATGTACCAGCAATCCTGTCCATTGAAGCTTTTTGTGTAACGCTGAACTCTTGCAGGAGTTACTCTACTGTTTACCTTTCAGGTGGTCATTTCAGTGGGATTATTGATGGTGCATAAAGTGAAGCACTAATGGGGATCGAGGTCATCTTTAAATCTGCTCCCTGCGGGTCTAGATCCAAAGGGACCTGCAAAAAGTTCTGCATAAGGGAACTGGCAGCACTGGTTCTGGCCTACAGCCAGCTGCTCGTTCGCAGATGAATCAGAAGTTACTTGGAGAAACCAGGTCTTGAAAGGATCTCTATTTCTGAAAGGCTGGTATGATTTTAGACAGCTGTCTTACTGACCCAGGCAAGGAAAGCTTCAGTCTTTTCTGATAGAGCCATGAGAACATGCCTGTTCAGTAATACTGCAGATGGGAAATATTTCTGTGCTATGCAAAGTCTGTTGGGTGAAGGTGACCGTGGTAGTCATAAGATGTTTTCTGTAATAGCGCACTGTGGTTTCAAAATGTGCATTTATGCTCCCTTGACACTTATTTTTTCAGCGCTCAGGGTTTCATTAACATTGTAGTGATATCTTCAGTTGGATTTGATTTGCATACAGAATACTTGCTTAGAAAGGCTCATGGCTGAGTCTTCTGTTGCTTTTTGGCCGATGTGTCTTTCCTCCTGAGCTGCAGCTCAGTGAACAGCACAGAAATTCAACGTTGCGCTGTTTCACTTGCCATTAATTTCTCTGAGAGAGGGAATTAGCATTGTGGCAACCTCCTGTTCTGTAAGCACAAATACACATGGAATAAATGTATCACATTGTGACTGTGGGTCTTTTCCAAGACATCTGCTGATGGTATAATTTGGGTTTTTGCAACGTGAACAAGTCCGTGCTGGAAAACAGGGCCGTGGTGGTCACTGAGTGGGTTATGGGGAGACTGGGAAGGTGCTGAAAGTGGACAGAAGCTGTTCAGGTTTGGTGTGGTTAGCAGCATGGACTGGAGTGGCTGAAGGAAGGGTGCTGGGGCCCTGCAGTGACAGGGCAGGTAAATGGCACTGGTGTCCTGCAGCCAAGGGTGTGTGGGGCAGTGCTGGGTGAGTGCTCACCTGTGTGGAAAGAAAAGAGAGGTGTTAGTACAGAGAAGCAGAATATGGTCTAAAAGCACTGGTTGAGGAAGCACAATGTGTATTGGGTGTGGACAGGCTGGTGCTGGAGTTTGGTGGCGAGGAGGGATGCAGAAGGCAGGAAGCCTTTGGGACCATAGCACTGTGTGAGCAGTGTGTGGTACTCTGAGCTGACTTTGGAGTCATCCTTTTGGATTTACAGGGCACACAGGTCTGCAGAGGCACAATTCAGCTCTCTTGCTTACCTAGGCAAGGCACAAATGTGTCTCTTCTACCACAAGTGGTGGTTCGAGAGCCCCATTGAGCTCTGTGAGGAATGCAGCTTTCCCCTCTTAGGCGCTCTGGGAAGAGCTTGGAGAATCACTTGTTCCTATAAGCATGTCCTTAGATCTGGGCGTCTGAGCATGTGAGAACATTTGTACTCTGCTCTGCTCAGGAACCTGCTTGAATAGAATGGGAATATTGATGATAAGTAAATAAGTGTGTAAAAAAATATTTCATCCACCCTGCAAAACCCGTTACTGTCAGTGTTATTTACAGGTGGTGTATCGGAATCCCCTGTAAGAGGTGGGAGCTGATGACACTGAGCAAATTGCAGCCTGTTGCAGGGGGGTTTTTTTGTTTACATCAAACTACTGATGTCTGGAAAAAAAAGGAGGTAGCTATCCTCAGTTGAAGTCACAGTCCTTGTTAATGCCAGGGTTTGGATATCAAAGTGTGTATCACCAAAGTAAAAATGTGGAAACTTTGTTCTGTGTGCCCCATTTGTTGTCTGTTGCCAAATATTAGTCATAGGCTACTACAGCAGTAAACTCAGTTCCTTCCTTCTGAAAGTGTAACCACTTGCTATAACCTTCATAAGTTTTAATTAAAAAGAGCATGCAATGATTTTGGGATTGAATCCAATTTCATGTGCTGTTTAAATTAAGAAATAAAATATTTCCATCAGGCTTTTAGTTCAAGTTTGTGACTGCTGGATCATTTTCTTTTTCATCAGTTTCTGAGTTTTAAAATGGCTTATGAACTTTAGTGAAATCATTTAGAAACGGATTTCATGTGGAATAGTTAATAAATGAATAGCACAACCAGATAGTGAAATGAATCTTGTTTGCATCTCAAGCAGCACAAATTTAAATAAAACTCAGGGCTTTGCATAACAGCATTTGTTTTTAATGCTGGCAGTATTTTTCAAGCCACCTCCAATGTCCTTCATTTTTCACCAGGATATCTTTGGCAGCAAGGAGGATTTTCAGGGGCTGATTGGAGGTACATAATTGGAGCAGTGAGACTACACACACAAAGTGTCAGTTAATGGATGAGGCTGGTTTAATTGTAGGCTGCTCAGAAATAACCCAAGAAACACTTCACTGGTAGCTAATGCAGAGGTGTAATTAGACTTCTACACAAGTGTAATTAGTCTGATTGCATAGGAAGAAAGAGAGTTCATAAGGTTTTTCAAATGTGTGCAGAGACATTTTGTCTCAACTGTCTTGTCCCTAAGCTTCTGCTGTATTTGTGTTGAACTTGAATAAATAAGCACATTGATCTTTAGCTGGCAGTTACCTGTAATCTTTCATCTGTCCACAGTGGGTTTTACATTGTTGTTTGTTTGTCTTTAAGGAAAGCTCCATTGCTGCCATGCCCAAGCCAGGGTGAGGCTGTGCCCACGTTCAGCTGTGGGTCTTTAAAACAGGGATGAGGTAGAGAGTTCTAGAGAAAAAAAACCAAGAAAAGCTTGGTTTTTGAGAAATGGTGTCTAGGTTTATTCTACATTTGTTTAAGTGGTGCTAAAGAAGAGGAGAATGTTTGCAGTAATCAGTAATTGTTGCCAGTTGTGAGCATATAGAAACCCAGAGGAAATGTACCTCTGAATCAGGAGCATAAAACACAGGACTGTTGCTAGCAGTATCGAACAAGGGAAACGATTTCTACTAAAAAAGGCAGATGTGCTGCACAAGTGAGGGGACACTGAGGGGATGCTGTGGATTTCTTTACATCAGTATGAATCAGAAAGTACAAAGCCTTCCAACCGGTATTGTGTGTTCTCTGGATTTGGCGTAATTGATGGAGGTAAACTGGCAACATTCAGTGCTTATAAGCTGAGGTTTTCATGAAAGAAACACACATTTTATTCAAATATGGACTATGTCCCCACTCCTGTTCACAGCATCCCAGTGCATGGCCCAGAACCCCTCTTTGGACTAAGGGGCAGAACAAGTTTTAATCTTAGCTTTGGAGAGGTTGAGCTAAAGATCAATAAAGTAGTAGGTTTCTAAATCAACTAGGCATGAGTTCATCCTTACTTCAAGTTATTTACTCCCCTGCTGAGAATGGAGTTATGTGAAGTTTCAGCATCATTTTGCTGGATATGTGCTTAGGTAGGTAAATAACTTCAGTGAAAAATGAATCTCACAAAGAAGCATCTTCAGTTTGCTAGTTTATGTTTCCACACTAGAGTATCTCTGAATGCTTTTGTGGAGGAAATCCCAACATATGGCTCAAAGTTGATTATAAAATACAGACACTTCTGTGTGGTTATCTGGCTCCATTCTTCTCCCAGCTCAGTAATGGCCATAACTGTTCTGTCTGACAGCTGTGCAGTGACGGTACCAAACGAGACAGTGGATGCAGTCCAGCTCCCAGAGTGCCAGCATCTGCACTCCTTGGCTCCAGTTCACTTTTGGCAGTCCTGACTGAGAGCCACTGATTCATTCAGCAGAGAGTGAAGCTCAGTCTGACCCTTGGAGGAGCTGCTGCTGGGTCAATGGAGACCCACACTGGTGTGTTAGGAAAGATCACAGCTTCAGCCCTTCTGCTGTGTTTTCCTGTGTGTAAATATGACTTCAGCATCCTGGATACCTATGCAAGAGCAGGGGCACTTTCTCTAAAATCTCTGGATGCAGTGGTGCCGTGTATCACAATGGAATGGCCCATGGGGTTGGTCCCTCTAATGCAGGCTTTGTCTTTGCTGCAGAAACAGAAAAAGAGTTCCCATAACCAAAGTCAGAGATCAAGAAACCAGGTTGCTCTAAGTGGGGAGGTGGTAACAGTAAGTACATGGTATGGAAGGGACAGAAGAGGAGAAGCAAATCTCCTATACCCTCATGTTGCTTGTTTTGGATTATGGTCTTGTTGCTGTCCCCTGCTAGTCCAGCTTGCTCCTATGTGACCCTTAATTTCCAGTCTTTCCCTTCCCAACCCACATTTTGATTTCTTTTCCTGGTTGTACTGAGGGATGAAAAAAGCAGGACATCCTATGTGCTTTGATACTGGATAGCATTCATGCCATGTGGGCTCAAAAACCAGGGCTAGGGGTATTTTCAGGTATGGTAAATATTTATTTCCTGTCCTGAATTGATCACATTTCTTAAGCAGAAGGTTCCTAACTGAATCCTTAACTTTGGTGGTTTTCAAAGGACTTTTGCCTCCCAATTGTTTCCTCATCCAAGATAACAGGAAAGAATATAAAACAGCACCATCCTGAGATGCTGTTACAGACTGGCACCCTTTAGCTACCTTTAGCTGGGGCTCTTGAGCCCAGTGTAGCTTATTTTCTCTAGTTCTGTTAAGTGGTAGCATTTATTATCTGCCAGGTGCTGGTAAGTTGTGTGATTGCAGCAGCTTGTTTGTCTTTGCCCTCTAGCTCAGATGGCCCTTGTGGGCCTCGAGAAGTGAAGAAACACCATCTGGCTGCTGCTGCAGGATGCTGGGAGATTTCCATCTTTCAGTTCTTTAGAGCCGGAGTCTTTTTTTACATTTCAGAAAGCCTAGGGACACTTCCAGCTCTGTTTTCCCCTTGTTTCTTTCCGAGCTGAAGAATGTCTCATACCGTCTTATTTACAGCCACTTGCTCCAGGCAGGCGTTGTCAGAGAGCATTAAGTGTTGGGAGCTGACAGAGCTTTTCAGGGTTACTGCCTTCCTGCTCTCCTGGTGACTCGGAGGGGGAGGATCCTGGTGGCAGCTCGGTGAAATGTCTGACAGAGAATTGTTTTTCTCAAACGCTGCAGATGTTACGTAGCTGAGCAAAGGTGGGTGTTCTGTAATTCCCCACACACAGAGCACGTAGGTCTGTTGTCAAGAGGAAAAACCCATCTTCAATGAGGTGTGTGTGTGTCAAATGAAAAGTTATATAACAGCAACTCAAATCTGACCGGGCTTTTGGGTTTAAGTTAGTATTTATACCAAGAGGGAGGGAGAGAAATAGATGTAATGGTTATTACTGTGCAGAGCTAAAGGTAGCAGGGAGACAGCTGGGGGAGCAGCAATATTCGGGCAGGTCGATTCTTATCCCTCTATCTTCTCTACAGCTGCATTAAAAATGGTTTTTTTATAAAATACCTCTTGTCAATTTAATGAGGCAACGTAATGTATCCATCCCTCTGTATTAGCTGCATAATTACAGGCATTGTGACTTCATGAAGGAGATGCAATAAAATAAATGTGAGAATTGCTCAGGACAGGGGGGTGAAGGGTGAGCTCTGTGAGTGGGAAATGTTTGTGCCTTTGCGTATGTGATGCTGGCTGCAAACCACCTTCACAGGTTGTTTTTCCCCACCCACCCTCCAGTGGGGAAAATCAGGCTATTATTTTCCCTTGAGACATATCAGGTGTTTGAGGCTTCCCCCATCTCCTCGTGTTAGAGGCTCCTGGTGGCACAGTGTGTGAAGGAACTGCTTGAAATAGAGCTCGTGCAGCCCCGAGTGCATCTGTGGTTCTGCCGTCAGGCTCCTCCGGGGTGAGGATTAAAGCTGGCGGGGGGGAATGACGGAGCTGTTTTGTTGCAGCTTCTGAGATTTCAAAGTTTGTTTTTGGTTCAATGTTGCAACAAAAGGAAAAGCTTTTGAATGTTGTTTGCAACATAAGCGTGTGTTGAAATACCTCATTTTGGACAGCATGGGTGAGGAGCAGCCAAGTAGCTGCCAGATGTAAAATGGCTGGAGACAGCTCTGTGCTAGAAGAGCAGAGACTGGGTTGCATTTTATTTGGCTGGCCTTTTTCTTTAACACAGCGCTCTTGGCATCAGAGAAAATTACATTCTTGCTTTGTTGGCCAGAAACAGCCACTAACAGCCACCTCCAGAAAGAGTTTTCTCCTTAATGCTGTATGGGGGGTGTTTATTGCATGCACTTCTGGAGCAAGGTTTTATGTAGGCACTGAGCTGGTCCTACTGCAAAGAAGCCCTCCTGTCTCTTTGCAGCTGGCTTGCTCCCTAATGCCAGCTGCTGCCTTGGGGCAGGACAGCTGTGGGTTCGGATCAGAGTCAACTGTGTTTTCTGTTAGTGGTTTAGTTTTGGTTTTGTGTTTTTCTTCCATATTTTGGGAGGTTTTTAGCCGTACTAGTTGCCCGATGTGCACCACCACCTTTGCTGAGGTGCAGGAGCAGCAGTGACCTGGGGAAGATTCTGCCTTTCTGGCTCCTGTGTAGGTTTGTGTTGCACTGAAGTCTCTGCGCAATTACGTTCCTGGGTTGCTGCATGTGCCGATATTTTATGCTCATTAACCTCTTGAAGTTGAGAGATGATTGATATGAATAAGTCTTGGCCGGATAGAGGATTTAGAGGGGAGGAGGATGAAATGCATTTAATAAAATAATAGATCTCTCTTCTCTCTCCAACCAGCAAGCCCCAGTGTTCTGCTTGGAGCTGTCTTATCCAACCACAATGGTTTACAAGAGCTGAAACAATCATAGGTGCAGTGTGATTGCAGGTTTGTGATATGGGGATTCAGTTGAGCAATATTCTTCTGCTGTGGACAAAACAACCTGCAATTTTTAACAGCACATTAAAGAGTTTTTAGTTTTCAGGCAGTACAAGCTATGACAAATCATGACTTCTTCAATTAAAATCAATAACAATGCAAGCTAAATAAAAGATTTAACAGCAGGTGGGTGGTTTAGCTGGTAAATTGATTTCCTTCGAGTGCAGGTGAATGTGCATCCCAGTGCCTCTGTCATTAAATAATTTCTGTGGTGAGAGACACAATCAGCTTTATTAATGTGACTGTTCTTGTGGACATCTAACATAAATCAATGGCTGCTGGAAAACTTTGTGTAATTGGTTAGAGAGATGTCAAAGCAATATATTAGAGAGCAGTTTACTAATCTTTGCAAAGTGGGTTAAAAAATGTGTTGACTGGAGAGAAGCAGTAAGTGTTCATACAGTCCTTTTCAGAGTAAAATCAAAATAAAGTTTAGACAGGCTTAAGGAAAAAAAAATCTACAGGATTTACAACTCCCTGTGCTGGTGCTACTGTGGCTTGAATGCGTGATCAAAACCAAGATTGTATTGTTTTAGTGGCACAACTGAACAAAGTTCTGGATACTTCACATTTGGTAATAGTTTTCAACTGTGGAAAGATCACAAAGTAACTGGGATATTGTGAATCAAGCTGGTTAATAATACACCAGAAGTGATAAGATATGAGACTGAAAAGTCCCTGAGTCTTTACCTTCCTTATCTCTTATCACGCTCCTTAATAGTTATAGTTTTAGATTAAGTAACCTCTCATATCATAAAATAATTTACGGTTTATTGGTGCACAATACAATTTTGCTTCCTATTGCCATTTATTGAGCTTTCAAAAATGTCAAAGGTCAGCTTTTTTATTTTGTCCTTTGTATCAAGTGCTTTTCAATTCACAAGTAAGAATGTTGTTACTTAAAAGATACTGATACTCACTTTCCTGATCAAGGTTTAGGAGAGAATAAACCAGAGCAGAGGACTTCCAGTCTAACAGGCAGGATTAGAAGCCAGACACATTTTTATTCAGGTTGCTGTGCCCTTCTCTGCAGCTTTAAGAGCTCATTCCTCACCTCAGTTTCCTCCTCTGCAAAATGGAAAGAAGACTCAACCATGTACTTTCCTTACTGTGGCTCTCTAGTTAAACATTTTTAAAGATTTAAGGGATGGTAAGTCTTCAGTGTTAATAATTAACCTGCCCCTCTAACTGTCCCGTGCTGTAGCTTTCACTTCTCCAATTTTACATTTTTCTTTCGTTGTTCATCTTTGTGACTTCCACCATTTCGTGTTCTCACTGCAGTGAAGGACAAACTTTCCCTGGCTCTAGGGGTCCATGCAGGGTTGTGTCAGCCCAAATAATCACAGGCCCTGGGGCTGTGGGAGCTTCAGCCAGGCTGTGGCTGGGCAAGGTGGGCTTTCCGTGGCAGTCAGGGAAAACAGACCTGGGGAGTTGTGGCTGCTGTAGCTGAAGGTGGGAGGTGGGAGGGAAATAGTTCTGGTCCTGCCTTTCCCTTCAGTTTCTCTGTTGTGTGGGTGCAGCCAGCATGTTTTGACTGCTTGATTTGAGTTTGGAGAGATGGTGGAAGATAGAAGTGTTTTGATTTTTCTTTCATTTTTTTCTTATTATTTTCCTTATTTTCCAGCTTGGTTTTGTTGGGGGTGGTAGTTGGTGTATATAATATTATACTCTGGAGATCCCAATTCTATTTTCAGTCCTTGTTTTACTGAGAAACATTCTAGTTATCTTACTGGGACATGAAAATACAGTGCAAACTCCTCCAATTGCTTGTGGCAGGTCTCCATCTGAAGGAGAAGCTTGAAGTGCTCAATGACAATAGACTCATCCTCTGGTGTGAGACTCTGCAAATATTTCCAAATCCACTATCAATTTGTGAATCATATTAGCATTGATTAAAAACTGTTGTGTGGTGCAAAGCATTGAGCAGGGGGGGTTAGGATGATGATGGTAATGTCTGATTCTCTGAATACAAAATTGGTGTTAATGAAAACATTTCTGGAGCCTGTGGAGTTAAGATCACAAAGGGGAACAAGAGTTCTGAGTCTCAGCTGTTCTAACATACAGCAGATGGTTAACTTGCCTTCAAAATCTTTTCAGAAATTGAGTAAATTTTCAGGACTATTCATGACCTTTCAACCCATTCCCAATTTTTTTTGCATGCTAGGAAAAAAATAATTTGCAAATCAGATCCAGGCTGTGGAAAATGAAGGATTTTGCAACACTGAGAAAGCGTGAGTCAGAAATAAGACCTCAGGTTCCACTTGCAGCATTTTGCCTACTGCAGGGTGGTTTGCTGGAAGCTGGGGATCCTGTCCTTGAGGCAGTGGAGAAGTGAACTGTTTAATGCCTCTCCTCTGATAGTCTCAGAGGAAGTGCAGTATAGAAGTGCTTAGTCTTGACATTCTTCAAATTATCCCAGCAACACTGTGAGAAGTAATGTTATTCTAAGTTATCCTTTCTTGTAATATCAGGACAAATTTCAGTTTCTCTGAAATTTTCTGATTTCTAGTCTCTCACAGAATCCTGAGTTTTGTTTCAGCATTTCTCATGCATTTTCTTTTATTTCCTTCATGAGGAATTCAATTTGCTGCAGCAAAATAATCTTAGTACTGAAATAATAGATATATTAAAGTCAGAATTACCTTGGTGGCAATAAAGGACAGGTTTTTATTGCTTGCTTATCAAGGGGGGTTTGTGTTTATGAGTTCGTTGAGAAGTAAGTGCAGTAGAACTAAATTTAACTTGGCTTGGTGACAACAGCACACATAGGTAATTCATAAAGACAGTTCAGATTTACATGGTAATAGTTTAAAGAAGTTTTAAAAAAAAAGGGCATTAATGTTTTTTACTTGACACTGAAGTTGTCAGTAGTGTTGATAAAATAGGTGAGTAGCTATTTTTAAAGATTTTCATGAAAAAACCCAAACGACAGCTAATCAGTGGGAAAGCTCTTGTAGATGGAAAGCATTCCTAGTCATCTGGGGAGGAGCTCAGGCTGCAGCACAGGGAGGAGGTGTGGGACCAGGAGCTGAGGTAGCAGAATGCTCCTCAGGGCAGAGCTGCTCTCCCATGCAGCATTTGCAGCTTTTTAGGGCTTGTTTACCAGGAGAAATGACCCAAAAGGGCTTCACCACGTGGCTCTCTTAGCAGTTTACCTCAGTTCGATGTTCAGTAAGTTGCATCCAGTTCCATGTAGTAAAGGGAATTGGAAAAAGGCTCCTTGTCTGAAAGGAATATCACACATAAATTCATATTCTGCAGCAATTTGGAGTAATTTCCATCTGTAGCCAGGCTGTAAGAATTGTGAACAGCAATGGCCAAATTGCATTTGGTCTCAGCAAAGCTCTGAAGAAGGGCTTGTGTTGGCAGTGTGGCAGCAGAATCACAGGAAGATTCTTTTCTGCTTGTGAGAAAAATGTTGTGTTGGTTGCTTATGGTGATGGCACAGAGAAGTGAGTTTGATGCTCCCAAAACCTTGTGAATATCACTGCTGCAATTTGGATAATACTGATTAAAATCCATCTCTGTCTCTTAAGTAGAAATGAATGTTTCTTGTTCCAGACTGTACAGCTCAGCAAAATCAAGTGTTGTCAGCAACAGATTATAGGCCCCAAGTGTTTTATTCTTAGATCTTGTAGAAAGTAGAGGGAAAGAACAGACCACTTTACAGGGTAATTCCATTTTTCAGGTTAATTTATATCTGATGAGCTAGTGCTTTTAGAAGGAGCATTCATATGTCAAGATTAGAAGCAGGGATTGACCACGACTGTATAGTGTAAAGTGGTGAGTGAGTAGTTGGGCTGCCTCTGTTGAATTTCTTTCAGTCATTATTCATCTGGTTGTGTGACAGTACTGACAGCTGCTTTGTAATCTGAAAAACCTGATTTGAATAAAAAAATCAAGAGGGTCATTTTCTTGTGTTGAGTTACTTCAGCAGCCTGTTCCCTCGAAGCAGAGGAGTCTTCGGCTAGGGTGAAGTTCAGCTTGGCAACTCAGCAGCTCAGCACCTGAATTTCTTCTGATCCTTTGCAATTTAGGAATTTTCATGTGTGAAGGTGTGAAGGCATTTAATAGCAATTGTTCCAGATAACAGCGTGAGTAACCACTCAAGACACCTGCTCCTCTGTCTCCATCTGGCTGCTGTTTATGTGAGTACTTTCCAGGACCTCTGCTGTAGACTTATGGATGAAAGATGATCTAATAATGATATCAACTGCTAAGCAGCAATTAATTAGAAGATAATTAATTAAGTTCGTTTAAGTTATGGGCAGTAAGTTGCATCCAACCTATTCTGTTTGAAGGGGCTATTGTTACTTTGCCAGTAAGAGAGTAAGGCTGTGGTGTGGGACAGAACAATCACAGAAGGAGAAATAACTCATTTTGTGTGGAAAAGTGGGGCTTTCAAAGGGGTTTTAATACTTGGTCAAACAAAAATAACTCACTTTTGCTTGCTTCAGAAATGCCCTTGTTCATGCAACGTGACCTAACATTTTTAGACACTGCTTGGTAAAAGGCAGACATAAGGGAATCCGAGTTCTTTTCTACTTTGTTACATGGTGTTTGCTTTCATTTGTTAATTTGATTAGCCAAATCACCATCAGCAGCAATGGTCTCCCTGTGATTCCAGTGGCTGTGCAGACATACCACGCTCATTCCTGATGGCTCTTGACCTTGGTATTGTCCCTGGGGTGCAGGAAGCAGCATGGGAACACACAGGGGACAGGGATTCCCAAGCGCCATGCTGGGCTATCGACCCGAGCAGGTGGGCACGACTGAGGGCCGGGGCCTGTGCATTGTTTGTCCAGCTCAGCACAGCTGGGTAGGGAATTGTTTCCATATGCTTTGCTTTAAAGGCAGGCTTTTGCTTTCAAGGGCAGACAAGGAGGAAGCAGATCTACAAAGTCTGAGCAATGTAGCTTTAATTGGAGTTATACATCTTGATGGAGCAGAGGTAAAAAGGAGGAGACCGTATGGTGTAACCTTTATTTTTGTTAAGTTCCCTGATAAGCCATTGATTTGATAAGAAATACTGCTTCATTGGCTGAGCTTGCAGGGTGCAGTTCCCTGATAAGCATGTGTTTACTGTCTGCCATAAATGCCTGAAGTGACAGTTTATGGTGGGTTGGATTGGATGTTTTAAACGCTGAGTGGCTGTATCATAACTGTGCTTTCACAGGCGAGCTTGCTGTGCACTCAGGTTGGTTGAAGAAGCAGGTTGAACTGTGATGCTCCTTTCTCCTTGGAGCAGAGCAGTTGGACCCAGGGTAATGCAGAGCTCTTGCAAATATTATACAGTAGGAACCCATCAGAACACAATATCCAGCCCAAATAACCTCCCAAAAAAACCTTGGAGGAGGAACACAAAGATTATGTGTGTTTTGATACAAACTGCAGGTCTTTTACAACTAGATGAGCACTTTCTTCCTATGTGGTAGACACTCATGCTCTCCAGATCTTGATGTCACCTCCTTTAGAGCAATATTCATACACATTCAGATTTTCATACCCGGTGAATCAGACCGCTACTGGTGGGTTTCCTTGATGTCAGAGACCCAGTGCTTTCCCAATCAGAACTATTCTGGGATGAAAAAACCACCGATTTTTACAGTATAAGGGAAAGGAAATAACTCATCACCCTTTGGGCTGGTGAAGGCCAGCATGGTATATTTGTAGTTCTGTTCCTACCTGTGCTGGGTAATTTTTCTGAAACTCAGGATATATCTTTTCTGATTAAAACTGAAGACACTCTATTATTTCTATAACCACATTTAAGTCTTGTAATGTAAACAAATTAGTTTGCATTTCACATGTCAGACACTGATTTATAGAGGAAAATGGGAGTTTGCATCTGGTATGTCTCTTGATTCATTAACTTTTGATTGAAGAAAGGTATTGAAATAGGGTGTAAAAGAATTTTCCATCTTTGGTGAAGGGATTTCTTGGGGTTTGCAGCATCTGGATGGGTTTTTTTCCCCCCGGTGTGCATATACCAAGAAATCTTGAATTCCCTTTCCTGATTTGGGAAGTGCAACCTGAGGGAATTGAGCAATTTCTCTAGTTTGCACCGTTCACTTTCTGTTGAAGACAACAGCTCTGGCACACTCAGTGATGGCACCACAGGAGGGACCTGGCCACAGGCTCCTCCGGGAACTTTCCTCTGGTCACTTGGGTAACTTCAGTGGCTCTGGCTGCTCTCTCTGCTGCGCTTGCAGGTGCTGGGTGTGCCCGGGGCCATTGCACAAGAGCTGAGCTCGGCTCCCCAGCCTTGTGGGAGCTGTGGGAAGCCCAGGGTAAATTCCTTTGGTTCTAAAGCTGCTCTGCCCTGTCCTGTGTCCATAAACATTATGTGATATAGGCAAGTTGCTGCTTAGCGTTGGAGACACAGCAATGTCTCAGTAGCTTAATATCACTTCTCTGCTCCAGCATAAAGAGAGAAATAATTAGGAATTGTGTCAAGGCAGTGCCTAGTGACCAGAGGAAATTGCATCAGATGGACTGATGCTTCTTTCCAGTAGAGGTAGCTGGTTTTGGTTTTGTTTTGTATGTCATTTGCCAGCTACATTTAGCCTGAATAAGTGTTTTCAGATGTCCCATATATTGAAGTCTGGCCTGATGTAAAAAGTCTGTTGCAAGAAAAAATGTAGAAAGAGATACTGGATGTTCTGGCCAGTGAATGATTTTGGAAGATGAGCCCTTGAGCTAATCCTGCCTTGTGGCATGTGGGTGAGATGTTCTAGGTGAAATCCCACGGGACTAGGAAGAACATTTTTCTATTGCGTTACACCCAGGCACGCCAGGGCCGGGGCTGCTCCTGCCTCGTGTTTGCTGCCTTTGATTTCCCTCTCCTCTCCCACACAGCAGCTTGTGACAGATGTAGCCACCGCTTTTAACGATGGACCTTTGTCAAGCCGGGGAAAATGGCCACTTGAATTCAGAGGGAAAATAATGATCCTTTTGATTAGGCAAGCTGGCGTTGGTGGCTGGGCTGCGCACGCCGAAGGGGAGAGCTCAAAGGGCACCTGCCTGTAACACGAGCGATGGCAGGAAGTGTGCCTGGCTGCAGGAGAGAAAAATCGGCCCTGTGTTTGGAAAGAACAGAGGAAGAGAGATTAGAGGTTAAACTGGGAAGGGTGTTAAAATATTCTCAGTGTATGATGGCTGTAGCAGTGGATTTAAATTGCTGAAATTACCTTGTCAGGATGCCTTATCAGCTGCTGTTCTAGTGATTGTTTGGTTTAGATAAGAACTGGAGTGCGATAAAACCTTGATAACAGTTTAGAGATTACAGCTCTTTTGAAACTGCTGGCACTTGCCAGGGGCTCTGAGCTGCAAGAGCTGCGCTTGGATTTATTCCACTACTTTTTTTTTTTCCCTCCACCCCCCTTCTCTTCTTTTGTTTCATGTTTTTGTTTAAGTGCTTAAGCTCTTGTTTTAGATCCTCCTTGTTTTGAACCACGCAGCCTCTTCTGAGCACTTTTGGGGAACTGTGCATGGGCGCAGAGGAGGGAACCTGTGCTGAGGAGTGGAGGTGAATGCTGAGGGAAGAAAGAAAACAAGGTACTGCTGCGCCTCTTGCATCCGATCCCGTTTCAGGCTCCGAGCTGTGTGCAGTTTCACAAGCTGGGAGCATAGGAAAGGCTGGGCTTGGGAGCTTTCTCCTGGTTACTTCCCCAGAGTTCCTGTAACAATCTGTTAGTTTACAGCAGGTCATTGAATGGGGATGTAAAGCACCAGCCCTTAAAAATCTATGCAGTGTTTGTGTTATTTTATACTATTTTTGACTGTGTTATCTTTTTGGAGTTGTGATTTTGTGGTTTTGTTTTGTTTTTTTAATAGGGATTAGTAACAAGCCTCCAGGTGAAGTCATCCCATCTGCACACAATGGATGGGACAGAAACAGGGTTACAGAAAATGATGCGATATTTTTGTTTAGTTCTTCTTGAAGGTGATTTGTATGGTATGGCAGCATGGCCATATTTTGGTTCTGCCTTCCTTCTAATAAATTAGGCACTCAGCAGCTCTTGCACATCTGAAAGCCTATGCTGCTTAGTTTTTCAGAATAATTCAAATTGGTTTGTTTTTTGTGTAAATATAATTTGAAAGGAGGAAGCAGAGAAACTGTGGAACTCATAAGTACAACAAGGAAAATTCTGAAGTTGTAGGACTATGGTTAGAAAATGGAAACTGAGGTTGAATTTTTTGTGGTGAAAACCCATTGTAGTGTTTGCTTTCAGATTTCTGCTCGTGCTTATTAGGATTAATAGTAAAGCAGTGCATCCAAGCATTCCATCTCTACTCATGTGTTTTTAGCTTGTCCAGCCAAAGGATAAAGTTAGAACATTATGAAAAAAGCATGGGGAAGAAATACTGCTGCTGTTAGATGAGTATTCATCCTGCTGCTGTTGTGTGTACCTGATTATATTTTTGTCCTGTGGTTCTGAAGTGTGGCTCTGCCAGGAGCTATATTCAACTCTGGCTGAAATTATGCGAGAAGTGGAAGGTGTTGGTGCTTTCTTATCTTGGTTACTTGTGCTGTTCATCCAACTAAAAAGTCTTGAGATGTCAAACTGGTTGCAACTCAAATCTGCGTCTTGTAGTGTGCTTGAATTTGGTTTTGCATTTTGTTGTGGTTTGTATAGCTCAGTGATTTTCTTTTTCCCTTTAGTAGCAAATCTGGTGTGTCCCCTGTTCCACTGGTCATCCTGATAACACACTAAGTCTGCTCCAGTTGGCTCAAGCACAACGTGTTCTACAAAGTCCACAACAAAACTTTGGACCACATAAGTTTGACTATCTGGGGATATGTCAATAGTTGCAACACAAAGTACCAGGGGAAACTGTACTCTGGAATAACCAGACTTTGCTTCATTGTTGGCTTTGGTTTCTTTGTTTTTAAACTGAAATGCTTCTATTTTTCCTCTAATATGGGAGGAACCTTTCTGGCAGTTGACTTACTGAATGTATGGCCATGTCTGCTTGCAGCTGCTGAAACATGTCATCCAAAAGCACCACTAAGAGAAATTTAAGAGACTGTTAGTTCTGTATATTGGTATATCTCAAAACATCAGTTTGAAAATATCACTGCAGAGTGACCACCTGAATTCCTTAGGGTTGTACAGGAGGCCTGTGAAAGAGTAATTTAGCAACAGATGAATCGCAGCAGAAATACAACTCCAAACTATTTGAGTTATAAAATCTAATCAAATAATAAGAATGAACAAATAAGCTATCCAGCAACCGAGATGCTTAATGAGCACTGGTTTAGAGTCTTCTTAATTGTGTTCAGGCACTCATGGGCTGTATTTTCAAGTCTGTGTTTATGACTTGAGTCTGTACACTTTGTTTTTTCCTCTTAATGAAAGCTCAACATTTCTTTTGTTCCAGCAAATTTCAGAACTTAGAAGATGATGCCAAATTATCACATGCCTCACCAGAAAACAAAGAGCTGGCAGCATTGCCTTCCTAGGGGAAACTGGAAATATCCCAGGCTTGCTCCAGCCATGCTCTAATTTGAGGTTTAACGCTCTGTTAACATCAGCCCTCGGCTGCATCACTTGAGTAGATGTGGGCTGGGACTGGTGAGAGCGAGGAGTCCCCAGCCTCTGCACTGGATGGGGATGGTCAGAGCTGGGAGCTTGGAGAGAACTTCCACAGGAAAAGCAGGGTGGCTTTTACCCCCCCAGGTCCAACTGTGGGTGAGGACTGCAAACAAAGCCCAAGTGAGCTGCAGTTTGGTCTGTGGTGGGGTGACTGACAGCTGTTTAATTGTCTCTCAGAAGACTGCAGTCAGTGGCTTGGGTGAAAGTAGTCCTTGTGGGTGCCTTCCCTTCAAGATGTACAGTTTCACAGAGCTCCTGTGGACACAGTTTCACTGATTCCTGTTTGAGAAGAAAGTGTCAAAGCCAAGGTGAGGCATTTCAAAGCATTCTTTGCAAAACTCAGAAGTTTTGCTTTTTACCTTAAAGTTTCATTTTGAATCTCAGCTCCATTTCAGGTGATGCTAAAAGTGAAACTCAGCCAGCTCTTCTGGGCTGGAACTTGCCAACAAAGGTCTTGCAGCTCATGAATGGTTTGCAGTGGGGAAAGACAAAGATTGATAAGTCATTCTTCTGGTTCTTAAGAAGCATCTTAGGGAGAATTCCAGTTCTGCAGCCACAAGAGCTGGACGTTCCTGCTCTATCCCCCTGTTACTATCTGGATGTTTCAACTAGGACTTCTTACAGAAGATCTCAGCGTTCTGCTTCCTTCAGTGCATTCTGCTTTGGCAATTAGGAGGTAAACTCTGCATTACCTCTGTGATTTGGTGAAAATAATGACAAGATGGTGGTGTCCCTTCCTCTAAAGCCTGACTTGGAGTTATGGTGATTCTGTTTTTGAAACTATTTGTATCTCCTATGTGCAAGGAATTCTGATACTATTCTCTACCACCAAAAATGCATTAACTCAAATTACACAAAGGTTTTAATACCAGTCTCAGTTGTTGCTGTGGGCCCTAGCACCACATCTCTCTGGAGGAAAGGGTGGTGACAGAACTGCATCCCCTCAGTTTGCTTGTCTTCCTCTGTGTGTGTGTGAAAATAGAGTATATAGATGAAGGTGGTGTAACTAGTGAAACCACAGTGCTGTTACGAAATGCGTAGAGGCTCAGAAGTTATGCCTCTGAAGATCTGGTTTGTGACCTGCTGGTCACCTTTCTCATGTCTCTTAAGATATGAGCAGTCTTACAGTAAAAACTAAATGCAATTACAGTGCTCAGAACAGCTTCAAAGTGGCCTGGCTAATTTTGGATTTGACTTTGACCCCAGAAGCAGGTCAGTTGTATGGGATGGCAGGCTTACATCTTGAAGATTATGACTAAACCACACCAATTTATTTAGCTACAGTGAAGAATTTGAATTATTCAGGGTTGGTTTTTCTTTTCCTTATAACCTCTCAAGAAAGGCAAACTTTAAGCTACCACACACAGCTGGTGTTTCTAATAAGACACAGATGTGTTTTGGGATCTCTTCCCATCTCCTGCAACATTTAAATGTAGATAAATAGAACTTAATCAGCTATAAATAACAGCGTGTCATGCCTGTGGATCACTAACCTTCTCTGGGACTCCCACAGGACTAGGGTTAAGCTTAATTACTTCAGTCTACTGCAAACAACTGAATAATCAGCTGTTGGATATTGCACGGGGAAAGGTGGAGGGAGCATAAAGAAGCAAGTCAACATCCCTGGCCAGAGATGTGATGCCCCAGTGCTCAGTGTAGGGTATTTGGAATGTTTCAAGACTGAGGGGATTCTTTTATTCCCTGTTTTGGTTTCAGTGCACAGGAGGTTTAATGTCAGTGCTACATCTGTGAGTGTTGTTTTAAAAACAAACTCAGGAGGTGCCTATGAACTCTTTTTTCCTCCCCTTTGGAATGTCTTCCTCCCCTTAGGGATCACTGCTCAGGCTTGCTGTATAAAAAGGTGGTGATTGTGGCTGTTCAGCTCTGTTGTAGACGAAGGCAAGTTATTCTTCTGTGGCCACTGCATATTGCTAATTTAGGAGGGCAGATTGGTATGTCTGGTTTGGAGTGTGGTGGCCATCAGCCACAGGCAGTTCTCCGAGGCTGGAGGAGTCAATGTCTGTCAGCTTCCAGCACTGGGCTCTGTGTGTCTGGCCAGGCTGGCCTGCATGGGAATGTGTTACAGAGCTGCTGTCTTCTAGCAGCTTTCTGCTGCAGCAAATGTGAGGCAGCTGGTGGTGAAACCACCAAGAGCAATCGTCCTTCACTGCTGGGTCCTGTTCCTCCTGTCCAGCTCTGCCCAGCTCTTTGCTCAACACACGGCCTTGTTTCCACACCTAGCAGGGACCATGGGCATCGTTCTTCCAAAGGACAGGACATGACAAAGGAAACTGTGATGTCCCAAACTGCTCATTGTTGGCATTTGTACTGGTGTTTTTGGCTGGTTGTCACTTCTTTCAAGAGCACTGGTGAAAAGATATTTGCTAGACATTTTCCCCTGTTAGTTTCTGCTCTTGCCTGATGGTTAACAGAAATGGGGCTTGTTATTTCATAACCTCTTCCCAGCTACAGTAACTTTGAGCCATAGATTAGGTTTTTTACAGTAGATTTGATTTACAGCAAAGCTATTTCTGCCCCACATACCTGCTCTTCAGTAACACAAGAGTTGGGCTTTGCCAGGCAAAGCCTTGGGTGATTGAGCCAGGAACTCAGGGCAGTCCTTACAGCTCTCCTGAACAAAAGGGCCTCACAAGGGCTGTCTGGAAGAAAAACTGCAGAGCCTGGCATTTGGGATGTGATTTGTGGTGTGGATTATGTGCAGTTCAACCGCAGGGACTCTGGTTTGGGCTTCGCTCAATGCTCCATGGGTTTCAGTGTCTGCTACTGTCCCTGCACTGCTTTTCTTCTCAAAGAGAGAGCAGGTACTGGGTGGGCAACTAACACAAGATTGCCTCTTCGACTTTTTCTCTTTCCTTGTGTCCCCATAAGCTGCATTTTCTTCATGGAAAGGTAATTAAAGGTTTTATGAGGGAGGAGAGCCATACCCTGAGGGCTGTGCTGGGGGAGAGCTGGCCCACGGCAGCCCCGCCGCCCCTTCCCGCACGCAGCCCCTGCTTGTTTGATTTCCCCTGCTGCGGGCCAGGCTCAGGAAGACAGGGGAATATTTATTTATAAGCTGTCTGTACAGATGTTTTCGTTGTGGTTTGCGGTGCATTGGTGCCACTTAGTGGGAGGAGAATTGAATTGACAGCTTTAACGGTGCAGGGGAAAACAAGGAGAGATGGGTTTCATATTCCAGCCCCTCTCCACCTCCCAGCAGTATTTCTACAGTTTAAAGACAAATCCAAATCTGCTGCTAGCCACAGAGCTGTGGTGGGTTCGGGAGCTGGCTGTTGGCAGGGTAGTGCTGGCAGGCTGGGCATGAACTGACCCTCATCCCAACAGGAAAGCTGCATGGAAAGCTCTGCAGAATATTAGGCTAAATAGGCTTTGCTAATAGAAAAAGCTAATCCAGCCATGCCTTGTGTTTAGCAGGTTTTGGCAGGCTTAAAAATCATCCTCCCTCTGTTACGATTTCCATTATTTTAGGTGTAGCAGGAAGGATGATGGATCAGGATGGTGTTAGCTCTGATTCAGTTTTGGAGGAGCCAATCTATACAAAATGTTAACAGTGTTTATTCAAAATCATTTAACTAGATTTTGTATTGATTTCCCTACAGACAGGGCTGTGGGAAAAAAGAAACCCTGTGCTGTGATATTCGTAAGCAATCTATCCTGCTCCCGCAGATAAATGCTTAATGTTAACTAATGGTACCTGGAAACAGGCTCGGGTGTCTGCTGTTGGCAGTCACGGACGTGGCCATCAGCCACACGTCCCCACGAGCCTGGAGTGTTGTGGTGAGGGTGCAGTGGAGCACGTGGCACTCAAAGGGCTTTGCAGCATCCTCTGTTGTGTGTGGGGGGGTGTTCTGCCTTCTCAGGACGCTCAAGAACATCTTGTGTTTGGTTGGTATCTGTGTATTTTTGTCTTGTGTAGGACAAGATACCTCGGGCTGGTTTTACCTTGAGTTGCATTGAATTACTGAATTGATTTTTTGTTGTTTGCACATGGGCTCCTTACCCCATTGAGTCGTTTCTCTGTGCTCCTCGTGCGGTGGTGCATGAAACCCTGAGCTCCAGGGACTCTGAGCCTGGGTTTGGAACTCCTCCACCTGGGGAACTGCTGCTAATTTTAGTGAAATTTCTGGGCATGGAACAAGTTCCACTTTGAGTCTTCAAGAAAACATGCTGTGCCCAAGGATGGTGCTTACTGGCTTTAATCATACCTGCTGTGGCTTTCATCTCAGCTGGTGCCATTACCCTCAGCAGGAAAAGCAGCGCTCGGAGATGTTGGCAGATCCCACCTACGGAGATGTTTCCTGGAGCCCTTGGTGGCTCCCTGTGTGCGCTGTGGTGCTTGTGGCTGGGACAGGAGGCAAACTAAAGCAGCTGTGGGTGCGTGTCCTGGTGTCACCTCTGCGCAGCTCTGCCTGTGCATGGCCTGTGCTCGCTGCCTGTGACCTGTGCTCTTCCTGCCCGGCTGTGCAGCTGCCAAGCTGACAATTCCTGGGTGGTGCTCCTGGGGCACAAATGCTTGGATCTTCTGCCTCGTTTTGAACCCGTTTGTGCCTCTCTTGCGCTCTCACCAGAGGGCACTGCACAACATGTCGCAGCCTAATAAATAACCTCTTAACCTGCTTAGCTGCTTTATGCTCAGTGGCATGTTTTACAACGTTACCTGGAGTCCTTGAATGCTGGTTCCCATGGCAACCTGATATAGCATTTTTATTCTTTATTACTATCACTGGTTTATTGCTGCCTTGTTCAAATGCGCTGTCATCTTTATTTTGCCTTGGTGTGTGCGTGCGAGCCACAAATCTGTTTCTCAAAATTATATTATTAAACCATTTAGTGAATTTAGAAAACGGGTGATGATCTGTCACTGTCGATTTAATATTAAATGGAGAAGCACACCATAAATGGAAACAAGCTAGAAAGAAAAATAAACTAGCAACCCAAATATTGGTACAGACAGCTTAGGATGTTTGATGGAGGTGCAAATAGTTGGGTAAAAGCAAATTAATAGAAGAAATGCAGCTTCTGTAAGGGAATGTGATAGTGCTAATTTGCGTGAAAGGGCAAATTGACAGTGTCCAGGTGTTCTTAGGAGTGGAGTTTGGCCAAAGATTGTAATGGGAGCAAGGCCCTCAATTGTTTTAAGATGAAGGTTAAAACATTCAGAGAAGCTGTATGGCCCAATGGGGAACAGCCAGAAATTAAGCTGGTGATGTGGATCAGGTTGTGAATAACTCATTGTTTGCACCATACTTAGGCTCCATAATCCTATGGCTGATGTCTCCTGCTTCTCTGCAAGAGTCAAGGAAGATTTCTTCTTTTTGATAACTGAGCTTCAGGAGTGGGGGCAGGAGAATCACCTTTGCTGAAGGACAAAGTGGGGCTGGAGTTGGGGTGCAGGTGCTCCCCGGGATGCTCAGTTGCAAAAGTCAATCCCTGGCAGATTTGGTGTTGGGAAGGATGGTGGGATTAACACAGACCCCGGGCAGATCATTTGCCTCTGTCTCAGTGCAGGGCACAGTGTTCATCTGGTGGGGGATTGTTTGGGGTAGCTGTGCTTCCTGTGGGACTGGCCCTGCTGCAGCCTGGCTGGCGGGGGCTCCTTGGGGCCGGTTAATCACAGCTGACAGCAGGAGGGGGGTTTTGTGCAGGGCAAAGACTGCGTTTGTGGGAACGGCAAAGCAAACAGAGTTAAAGGCAGGGTGATCTTGTGCACACAGGAGCCAGCTGGCAAACCCCAGATAACAGATATCTTCCCAAGCACATGTTAGGAGCAGTGCTGTTTTCAATGGCTCCCTTGTACATGCTGTCGTCTTCCCATCCTGCTCGAAGTATTAGGGGGCTGCTATAAAAATATTTGCTCTTTTTGAGCTCCTCTGTCTAAGTCACTCTTTGCTATCGACTGCTACTGTGAGCGAAGCACGGCTGGAGGATATAAGTATCTGCTCTCTCTGCAGAGAGAGGATGTTGAAAGGATTGGGGTCAGGGCTGACTCCTCCAGGGTGATCTCCCGTATCTGAGGAATGGAGAGGCATCATTTGGAAAGGTATAAATTATCTAGGACAGCACATAGAATTTTACAACCTGTACTTAAATCCTTCATTATATCTTGTGCCAGCAGCAAGGCAGGTTCTGCAGCCTTTCCTAAGGACATTGAGCTAAAGATTCAGGTGCTTTGGAGGATGTGTTGTCTGTCCTTCCAGAAGAATCGGAGGATTTGTTTGGGTTTCTTTTTTTTCCCCTCCCTTAATTTTTTGCCAATTCCTCTGTTTTGGGGTGATGCTTTGCAGCAGGACAGGTTTGGCTGTGATATTTTGGCAAGAAAATTTCTTCTGAGTGCTTGAAGTACCCTTGTTCATCTCCAGAACCCAAAGCAGAACAGATGCAAACTGATCTGTAACTGGAATTCAGTCCTTGGGAAATTTAGGGAATGAGTCCACCTGGGCAGAATAGCCTTTCTGAAACAAAAACATTTCTGGATTGCCAGACTGCTGATTATTAAGAAGGAAAGTTGGGAGAGCAGCATGGGGAAGACAGTGGGTTTCGGGGAGGCAGATTTCAGTCAGCTCAGAGCTGCAGTCTTGGCAAGCTGCTCCGAGTGAAGAGGAAGTTTGGGAGAGTTGAAAGTTTCTTAGAGAAGCAAATTTAATGGACGAGTAGAACTCCCTTAATGGAGAGGACAGATGGGAAACACAGTAAGAGATTACTTTAGTTAAATCACGGGGTCTTTAATGACCTGAAACTCAAAAGCAACATAAAAATTTGGAGAGTAGGTCGAACTATTGAGAATAATTTTATCATGGACATGCAAAGAAAATTAAGAGGCCAAGGTCTAAATGAGCCACAATTGGCAAAAGACAAAAAGGGCAGCCAAGAGGGGTTTCTATGAATGTGTTTGCAACAAGAGCTGGGCCAGGGAATGAGTTAGACCACTTCTCAGTGGAAAGGAAAAGCTCTCAGAAGATGGAAGTGAGAAAGCAGAAGTACCAAATGACTTTTTTATCCCTTCTCTTCTTCCTGAGAGGGTCAGCTGCAGCCAGCATGCTCTCAGAAAAGAAGGAAAGAATAGATTTGAATACTTAGCAGAGCCTGGAGGAATTCAGCTCCAGACAGTTAGAAAACTGGCTTAAGTGATTTCAGTGCCATTAGTGATAATCTTTGAAAATCTGTGGAGGACAAATGAGGCTTGAGAAGACTGCGGAAGAGAAAATTTAATGGGATATCTTTCAAAAAGGGAGAAAGGGAGGATCTGTGGGCTGGGAAGCCTGTAATGCCTAGAGAATATTTCTCAGGAAAGTATGATAAAGATGATGAAGTTGTTTCTAAGCATGTAGAAGGCAGCAGTCCACCTGGAAGAGGTGGAGATCTGCAGCTCCCTCAGCAGTCTCCATCTCTGTTAACACTTGGATGACACTCTAGAGATCACAGTACTCTGCAGGTCACGCCAAGCTGAGACAGGTCCAAGCACAGCCAAGTTCAGAACTAGGATTCAGGGGATCTGAAATAATAGAAAAAGTCTGAAAAAAGTAGGTTCCAGCTTGGCAGTGCTACACAAATAAGGAATGAACTGTAAAAGACCAGAACTGGCTGGGTACCTGTTCTGCCAGAAATGATAAAATAAAGCGTGAGTGGAGGATTTGGGGTTACAGGATCACTAAATGCCCTGGGATCTGCAACAGCATCTTTTTGTAGGGGCAAAAAAGTCATCAGGAAATAGAAGTATGATTTACTATAAAATAGTGAAGGCATTTTGTTCAATGTATTCGGTTGTGGTGGTGGGTGCAGTACTTTTCATTCTGAACATCACTGTTCAGGGAGGATACAGGCTGTCAGAAGAGACATTAGGAGAAGTTTGCAGCATGAGGGCTAGTTCAGTGTGGGGACCAGCTTCCCTGGGGAGGCTGCAGCTGCAGTGAAGCAAGAGCCATCCTCAGGTGATATTTCAACCCAAGATAAGGGTGATTTGTTTATTATTTTTTAAATCATTCTTTTAATATATAGCAGAAAAGCTGAGAGATTTATTCATGCCCAGGGAGTAGTAATGGTAAGTAAATGAAAGCAGAGAATTCCAACCTAATTGGCAAAAAGGGGGCTTTTTTGGACATGCAAGTTATCAGGTAAGACACAAGCTTTGGGGCATCTCATGAAATGGCTGTGTACCAGGACACTGCTTCTTCCTTTCTTTTTATTTTTACCCCCAGGTAGCCCAGCTGGATAATAATAGTAATAAAGCTCCAACTTCTTGTGACTTTCAGTTGCCTGAGATCCTTGGATTGTTACAGTTGAAACATCAACAAAACCATAAAATATTCTTGTTGTGTTCTTGTACACGAAAGTGGAATTTTCTGGTTTTATACTGGGGGTTAGTGAGAGAGATCCCTGATTTAAATACTGCTGGTTTGTGTGAAATGCTAAAGCGTGGTGCCTGGAAATTCCTTGGTTCATTGTTGATGTTTCATATCTCCCGTCTAGCTCTAAGGGTGCCTGAAGACCTATAAAAACATAAAACCCGAATAGACAGAAATTAATACCAACTTCTTCAAAAGGGAAATGGAGAATATAAGTGGTGTCTGGGGTGACATCAACATTTGGATTCCCCTCTTTCAGTCTGAAATCAGGCTTAGGATGGAGATGAAATGGCATCCAAGAGTTTTCATGACAGGAAGAGTCTTCAGACATCAGAAGACTCTTTAATTATGGGCAGAGTGATTCATTCAGTGGTCAGCATCTGTATCTCATTAAAGTCTGAAATCCTTCACTGTTTCTCCTTTAAATATGAAGGTATCCCTGTTTTATCTTTTTTGGCTTAGCAGAGCTGTATTTTATGTCAGGTCAGTGCAGTGTACCATTCGAGCGAGCCTGAGTTATGTGCAGATTATTTAATGCTGAAAATGTTGAGCAAATGTAATTCACCTGTGCTGCTTTCTCCAGAATCTTTTCTCCTTCAGCAACCAAGTGCAGCAGAAAAGCAGCTTGAAATTAAATTGGAGGATTAATTTAAAATTATTTGGGGAATGGGTGTTATCAATGAAAATAAAATATTCTTTGTGTTTATTCCTGCTGAGCCATAATCAACAAGTGGGGATTTTCCTGGAGCAAACTATCTCAGTGGACCCAACCCATCTCCTGCTCAAGCTGGTGGAAGAAAAAAAATCTCCCGTGGACTTCAATGAGAGCAGCCTGCTTTGAACTAACTTTTATTGTGGTGGGGAAATATGCATTCTGTCTGCTAGAGATTGACCATAAATACCTGTGCAGATGAACACAGCTGCAGCTCGGTGCAGCAGGATGGAGGTGCAGAGGGTCAGGCAGGATAATCACAGGTGAAAGCTTTTTGTTACGCCTTCCTTTCCCCCATGCCACCAGAAAACTGCCAGGTATGTTTTGGATCAATAAAGGAGGATTTTCAGGCTAAAAACTGTAACATTTTTTTCCACCATCTCGCTGTGATTTTTTTTTTTTTAGATTTTGGAAAATGAGGTGTGTGCACACATAGAATTTTACAGCAAAGTAGAAGCAAAAATGAGTTTTCTTACATCAGTCGTGATTAGTGCAGGGGCTTTCTACTCTACAGCCTCTTTCCAGAATGCATTAAGGTTGTCAGATGTAAACTGGGGGCATCAAAGCACTTTCTGCATAGGGTTATGAGCTGGTCTGTAGTGCAGATTGCTCTGAATTCTCTCGGTGTGTTCAGTGCCAAGCACAAATTGCATTTTAAAAGCAATGTTTTGTTTGGCCATAGTGTATTAATCTAACTGCATTCAGCAGCTGTGTGGTTAAATTCTAGTTTGCCAGTTGGCTTTAGGGTTTAAAAGAGAAACACAGCAGCAACAGGTTTCTCAGCCTTGCCTGTGATAAAGTGGTGCTGGAAAGAGTGGGAGAGGAGAGAGTGTGGAGATGCCTTAATTCATCAAGGGCGAGTACTGAGCCACGCAGGCGTTTGTTGCTCTTCGGTGGGTGTTATGATCTGCCCAGAAATACCGAAAAGAGGGAGACCTAGGTGGAAAGTTGGGACAAAAATATATAAGGAGCTGGAAAGAGGGCTGACTGCCAAAATCTGTGGTGTTACAGTTGGCCCCCAGCTTTGCTCCTTGCTTGTCTTGGCTCAGTAGTTGCAAGACAAATATATTTGTTTTACTGTTGTTCATGAAATCTGGCTGGCTGCGGAGTGATGGTGCTGAGCAGCAGGGAGACTTCATCTCGTGAGTCATCTGTGAACGGGGAGCAGGACGGAGGGTGATGATTTGGGTCATGCAGGCTGGGATGTGGGGGTTTGATGCTCTCTTTCATAAGCACTTCAACAGTAAGAAATGGCCCCGGGCTGAAGCCTTCTCTCCTGCTGGCTGGAGCAGCAATACTCTGCTGCTGTGGGGCTGGCTGATAAAGGAGGGAGTGTGGGATGAACCGGGAGTGGTTTCCTGCTGTCCCAAGAGGAAGCAGGTGTGGGGAGCAAGGAGAAATCATCGGTGGTTTCAGCGTCCTGATTCGGGAGATTAAGTCTCCTTGAAGCAGCAAAGAGCTGAATTCAGTCTCCAAGCCCTCTTCTTCATCTGTGTAACAGAAGTCACGTCAATGCCCAGCTCGCCAGAGCACTGTGAGGATAAATCCACTGAGGACTCTGAAGTGCTCAGATAAATACCTATGAGAGCACAGGGAGGCATTTGTGCTTGTATGAGGGATAAGTGCTTTATTAGTAATGACCCGGAAAGGACAGAGCTACTTGCAGGTATAGTAAGCACAAGCAAGTACCTCCTATAGTTGACAGGCTCTTGGTATAAATCATTTGTGGAATAAATGACAAAAGAGAATTCATGCTTCCTAGAGGAGAAGGAAAAAAGTCTCTGCTGAGCTTAATAAAAATGAAAATTTAGTAATGGATAATACAGGTCTAGAGAGGGTCACAGTCAGCTTGACAGGAGCTGTAAGGTCACAGATTAAGTAGGTGCCCAAGTCAGTTGCAGCAATATACAGGAGATTATTGAAGGAAGTTGCATCCTGGGAATCTCTCCCACAGAACAGCAAAATCTGGGGTAGCTGTAACTGTGGTTTTGCACAGCAAAATTCAAAGTAATTACTGCAGAAAACAGCTAGTTGTCTATTTGACATAATACCTTCTAAACAACCGGCTTGGGTTCCAGCCTCATCCTCCTTTGAACTTTGGAAGATCCCTGTAAAACAAGGAGAGCTTGCCCTTTGCTGTGCTTCCAGCATGGTCCCATTTTACAGGGACAGGATCTCCAGCTCCCTCCCCGATGCTTCTGGCCACATGTTCCCTTCCCCTCAGCCAACAGTGCAAGTGTTCATAACTGCTGGAGAGAGCTAAACCGGCCAAAAACTAATGTGATGAAAAAAAAATTACTTTTTTTTGGGCTAATTTCCTGAATTGTCTCACCACTTAGTCGTAAAGGTACTGGTGCAAGAGAGAAGGTGGGAATGTATGGCTGAGGGCAAAGAGAGGAGTGGGAATTGGATAGCTTGTAACTCACATCACCTAAACGTGCCGTGGGACTGCACGTCTGGGCTGTTACAGCTCTGCCTCCTTGGAATGGAAGAAGTGCATCAGGCCAGGGTGAGAGTTCCTTTGGCGTGTGGCAGCCTGGTGCTGCTCTGTCTGACCACTCCCTGTGTCCTTTCCAGGGCCTGCTGCAGGAAACGAGCGGTGGAGGCAGCATTCTCCCCATGGCCTTCCCAAAAAATGAGTTGGCTGGGGAGCGACAAGCAACTGCTGCTGCTCTGCGGTGGCCACAGCCTCGGAGAGATACAGAAATGTACCTGGGCAGGTTCCATTTGGGGAAAAGCAGGAATTTCAGCTCATTAAACCACCAAGGCTCCAAACGTTGTAAAGCCGAGGTCAGGAGGTAGCTGTAAATTGAGTGACTGGAAAGGAAACCCAATTAGCTGCTTGTCGTTTTTCCGGAGCTCCTGCATGGAGGTCATGCTGGTGTTCGTCACAGCAAAAGGCCTCCAGGTTGGTGCAGTTCATCTCAATCGATACAGGCTTTCACTCTCCTGCAGTCCCGTTCCCCAGCACTACCTTTAACTGCAGGAAAAAAGTATTTGAAAGGAGGCCTCTCTTCTGTTTGGCTGGATTTTCCCTGTTAGAGTAGTTCAGACTTCTCCTGTGAGTCTGATTCCTCCTGCTCCCCAGAATTCACATTCTTCAGGCATATAGCAACTCCTACCAGTTATTTTCCCCACAGTGATCAGTGGTAGAGCCAAGTTATACATCTCAAGTTGTAGAAATTATCTTTTAAAAATACATCACTTCTGCTCCAGTAATAAGTGTTTGTTAGTTTGGGGTGGGTTTTTTCTTCCAACAACTTTATTAGTATTTAGAAGACTGGCCAATGTACAAAATTAAGATGCACTCAGGCTGTTCTCTCCCTTTTCCATGCAATGGTGGCTTGTTTGTACCTAGCCAGAATTTTGCTTACCCAGGCACCTCACCTCATCATGCTGCATACCCTTGCCTAGGTTGCTGCTTTTCCTTGCCACCCTTGGCAACTGTATATGTCAGATGCACTTCCAGTTCTTGAGACACAAAGCTGTGACCTGTGGTGTAACTATGCTGGGAAGATGCTTGCTGGCCTGGTCATCTCGCAGCTAAGCCCAGGGGTTTGTAACTCTAGAATGAAACTTCGCTATTGCCCTGAAAACAGGAGCATAAAAGGAATTAATTTGGAAAGAGCCGCATGTAAAATGTTTCTATGCCATCCTGCTGCCAAGATACCTTGCCAGCTGGGTGGTAGCAGTATGGGGCTTAACTTCTCTCTCTGTGTGCCAACAGGATGACTTAACCTACCCTCTTTATCCCTGAACAACAGAAAAAGCTGATGATTTGAACAGATGTTTTGCAAATTAGGAGCTGGCTCGGGGTGCAGTAGGGAAGTGGTGTGGTCTTTGAACCAAGCTTTGTCATTTGCCCCTGGTGCTTCCTGTCTGTGCCCCCTCATCTTGTGCCTAGCCAGGTCTTTTTTGAAAGGACAGAGATCAGAGATTGCCAAACAAGAGAAATTCACAGCGGGAAAGGCTGGCAGCTTGTGCCTGATTGTGAGCAGCTCTGTTTTGCTGTCAGGAGAAACAGCAGCACAGCTCTGGGGGATGGCAGTGGGAGAAGGTGGCTCGGGTGCTAACGGTGGGAAGGCAGCAGTGGAGAGGAGGAAGGGCTGGAGATGTTTGGGACTGGAATTGCACAGTATATCTGGACACGGGGGTGATATGGAAAGGTTTTGGATATGTGCTGATGAGTGAGAATCACAGCCTGCCAAGCTGGTTCTGGTGGCTGGAATGGCTCATTCCCTGGAGGAAGCCCGGGCGCTCCGAGGCCTCCTTACTCCACAGAAATGGCAGCAATTTAGCAACATCATTTTCTGAGTACTCGTAGTTAAACTGTTGCAGTCCCTTAGCATGAACACTCAAATTGGTTTAGGAGTGGCTGAGATAGATCAAATGTATTGGAACCAGCTAATTTGAGAGTGTCCATGCAACGGGGTTACGCCAATTTAGCATCATCAATTTCAGTTCCAGTAGCTGCATTAGTGCAGTGTTTGCAGGCTAACAGGGAGAGCAGCTAGGAGATAGCCTGTAGAGGCATTTTTCACGGACAAAGTATGCAAAGCTACTGTAATTAATAAAACCTTTGAGTTTTTATTTGTAGCAGAAACTTATAATATGATCTCGAAGTGACTTGATCTTTCTGGGGACAGAGAAGGGATATTTTTTTCTTCCTGTTTACAGAAAGAACAGTGGAAGTGCATGATTTCCATATTTTATGCTTCTATCTCCTAAAATCTTTCAGAAACATTCTCCCAGAAATGCAAATCTTACGACACTGAGAGATAGATTCGGGTCTGCATGACAGTCAGGTGTCCCAGCATGTGGGATTATAGTCAAAAATGAAAAATTAAGTCTAATTTTTCTGCACACGAGTGGTTGGCATCCCTCAAGGTTGCTATCGTGCCTAACTAAAGTTGGTTCTTTATGCAATATATTTCTTCCTACACTTGAGAGATCTCTTCCCATCCTCCCCCTGCTCCGTGGTGTTACTGCGCTTCTCCAACTACAATTAAAATGTTGACACCTGGCTTGGCTCTGCAGATTAGGATTTGATTTTCTGTAATTATATGTTATCGCTCACATTCAGTAGCAATTTTGCCTTCTGTACAGTATGATAACACTTATTAATTCAATAAAAGAAATCAATTCACAGGCAATTTCCAAATGTAACACCTTGGTAACTGAGTACTAACCAATCAGATTATGCATCTGACATTGTGCCTTGTCATTTAATCAGTAATGGGTGATTGCAAAAGCAGATATATGTCAGATGTTAATTACAAGTAACACAGTTTGGGACCATAATGTTAGCAGTGCCTGTTTTGTTATGATGCTGTGCTGAATATAGCTAATATTTGACTTGCACTTAAGTATTATTTACAGTAAATGGAACGATAAGGATATTTATTCTGTCTCTGTGTTCCCACAGATGTATTAAATTTTCTTTTTAATCAGTGGAACACTCTGAGTGTTAATGGACTGCCACATGGTGCATGTGTATGTGGGATGGGGAGGTGGGTTTGTTTATAGTGAACATGCTCCATCTTATCTTTTAGAAAGTTACACAGTCTTGCTTTCCCGTGGCTTTTTTTATCTTCTTGAAGTGTTTTACTTGGCATCTGCCAATCAACTCTTCCCATCAGATTATTGTTACAGTGAGGAAAAATACATGTGAAAGCTGTGGGTATGCACCACCTCAGAACCTGCCCAGACCCTCCCACCTCTGCCTCCTGTCTCTTGCAATAGGTACCAGGTGAAATGTGTTCTCCTTCAGTCCCTAATTAACTGTGGGCAGGTGACTGGAATCACCATTTTCCCCTGCTGTTTTCCCCCTTTTCGCTTTCACTCTGTTTACACCTGATGTTTTCTCCCCTTAAGAAAGTTCTTCAGGCTCAAAGCTTGTGCTTGTTCATAAAGGGGGCTTGTTCCTCTCCTCACTTCAGGTCCTTCTGGGTCTGTTGATTGTGACTCACAACATTGTCTGTCCTTATCTTCAGCTGCTTGTTGGGCACTCCATGCCACCCACTTGGTGTGCTTTTGCTGGTGATGAAAGACATGCAGGACCTGGCCCTTTAATTTTGTATCTGCACTTTAAAGACCCATTTTTCCTGTGTGATTAGGACCTATTAGTCCACGTAAATCAAGATGAAAACAGGTGAAATATGCCTGAAATGGACATTTCAGCTCAGCTAAATGTTATCATGCTGACACAACCTTCCTTTCTGATTTGTAATTACGTTAGAGCGAAGGCCACCAGCTATTAAACTCTACAAACCAAATATATAAGATTCAAGGAATCTCCAATAAAGTTGTAAACTTCAATTAGATGGCACCAGCCCAGGGTCCTGAGCTTTCATTGGATACTTACCTAATTTTATTATAACAGCAGCATTCTAAACGAGCAGCTCTGGGGCATAGTCTATTAATTTACCAGTCTGCATATTCATTAAATCTTATAAATTGGCATCAGTGTTTTGTTTTTAGCAACTTAGTTATTGAAAGAGGGAGGCATATTCAATGTTAGATCACTTACATTTTCTGTTCAGTAAACCATTATCATTTAGAGTTTGCCTAAAATGAGGCAATTCATGCAAGTCGGGGTAAATTTTCCCATTGAAGTGATTTGCTAATGGTTGATAAAGCAACATGGGGCTTGTAAAACCATTTGCTGTGAAATTTCAACAGAAGTTTCTCTTTTGCCCCAAGATATCATCGTTTTCAGGGAGGTGGAAGGATTGCAGATGGAGATGGCAATATATTTTTCAGCCACAGCCTGTTTTCCTGTCTCTCCATTTTACATAGGGGCAGATGTAATGCTAGTTTCTCTATTTTTATTTTTTATTAATCATACTTAGAGAAGAAAAAGGTGCTTCAAAATAATGCTCTTCTATGTAAGCCTCTCTGTTGTGATGATGAGTACTTGTTTTGGCTTGTCCTTTCATTACTGTCCCTCCATCCTTGCACCAGTCAGTGATGTAAGCAGAGCTGTGACAACTCAGATCCTGATGTGTGAATGTTGGCTTATTACTCCAGTGTGGCTTTCTTGAACTTCTAAGGAAGCAGAGTGTTTATTTTAAATGTGCATGCCAGTAATGAAGCAATTTGATATTTTGCTATAACTAATGAGTTGAGGAGAGTGCCTAAACCGTATAAATGGTCAGTTTTTAAATTGTCTTGTTACATAGGAGTTTAGAAAATACTTTGTCACTTCAAGGGGTCTTACTGTGCTGAATTGTGTATTTCTATAATGAAAGACAGTGATGGTCTTAATTCTTTTATGAAAAAGAATAACTTAAGCTATTTTATTATGAGGATTTGCATCTCTAGTTTGGATCTTCTGCAAGTTTTCTCAGTGTCCTTAAGGCAGTGAAAAAAGGTTTCTTTCTCCCCTGCAGCTGGGCCTGGGGAGCAAAGCATGACCCTGGTGTTTCCTGGCAGAGTGTAACTGATAGATAAATTGATACTGGAAATAATGTGGAACCACTGAAATTAGGTCAAGCTGCTGGTTTGTCTGTGATATGAGAGACTTCTATTTATCCTTTAAAAAAGGATTTATAATGGGATTCTCTGCATGTTTGTGCATATTGAAGGGGAAGCAGATCATGAACTGCAGGGTTTGATCAAGCTGGGACAGAGCAGTGATTTTTAAAAGGCAATGCTGGCAGAAGCAGTGAAAATTTTATGAATGCACAAGTAACCTCATGTCACACAGGGATTATTCCTTTAATGTGTTTATGCCTTTATCAAGGATGGGATGGCTTTGTTGCCTAGCTATATAGCATTAACTTGCTACTATCTGAGAAATAATACCCATTAGTAAGTTCTGACTTAGGTATTTATTTCCCATGTTCCTTATCTGGTATAAGTTGATATAAATCCTTCTCCCGACAAATCAGAACATGGATGAGTTTCCTCTGGCAAAAACTGATATTGCAGCTCGTCCTTCAGCTCTCAGGCCTCATGGGTTTAACATCAGTGGTTTGACCTCTTCCCATTCTGAGGATACCCTGAGCACTGCTATCTGTAGAGATGCACGATGACAGAGTAATCATACTTTGTGCTGAAGATTACAGTGCTTTTGGCAGTCACAGATAAACTCAGCCTCACAAGCTGAGCATAATGACATTATGTAGAACTGGTTTCTATTTAAGGGAAAAAAAAAGGGAAGGAGGGCAATAGTAGGGATGAACGTGCCTGATGTCAGAGCTGGGGCAGAACTTGACTCTGCCGTGTGTGCCAGCCCCTGTGCTGGCCTGGCTGCTGGACTGATGGCTTGTGTTTTCCTGGATAAGCAGATGTCCTGGAGAATTAGGGATTGCTGTCATAGGCCTGATGGCAAGAGTCCAATCTGCTCTTTGACATGGAGGCTTTGCCTCTATTATCTCTCCATATGTGTATTTTCCTGCCCAGGGATTTCATGGAAATGAGTGCTAGACATGGAGATGAGTGAGCCTCCTCAAGGTCACATTGCACTGCCACTCACAGTGGGCACCAGTCAAGCCTTCATGAAGTTACGTGGTGAAAAACACAGGATCACAGAGCTGAGAGTCTTCACCAGCAGGACTTAGACATGCCAGTGAAACTGGAACTCAAAGGCATTTAAAAAGCACTTCTAAGTACTTACATTCTTTCCCTATATTTAAATTTCATTACCACAGTTTTATGTCGGTAGTCTCGTGGCCACCAAGAAGGTTCACTGAGTTTGGGAGCTGTCTTTCCTGTATTGGCTGTACTGGCTTAACACACATAACCAGTTACAAAGCAAGTAAAATTTTGACCTGTAATAAGCTCTTCATTTCAACAAAGAGCATTTCAAGACTTCAGCATTCTCAGACAGATTTTGAAGGATACAATATAGATCTTAAAATGCATGGTTGATTTAGTTTAAGCTGTGATAGTAAAGATGGATAAAACCAGAAATAAGCTCTCACTTTCAAGGTCATTATTTCTCAGTTCTAGGTCATTTGATTTATTTGCCAGCATACTGCAGGCTCTGAGAGCTAAGTAGATGCTTATCCATGGTAACAGTTTTACTTTACCCTACACAGTGTTGCTGCTGATTGGTAGAGTAAAGCCTGGCTTTCAACCATGATGTAGGGGCACAGAGATGCTTAATGCCAAAGCTGGAATCTCTGCTTTTTGTTGAAGCACAGGGTTTGTCAAAGAACACTGTAGATTTTTGCCGTGCTAGTTTGAACTGGCTCTTTATCACCTGTTTTTTCTTTGGGAAATCAGAAATCCATGATAGCACCAAAGGACTTCATTTTAAGGCAGTCTGTAGGTCTCTGGAGCAGATGGGAGAAACTTGGATTGAATTAAAACCATATTGTGAAAGGTGATCATTGTACTACTCTGTGTGTTTTCTGAATTTACTTAGGAGGATGTTTGGGAGAAGAGGGAAAGGATTTAAAATACCAAGTTGCCATCCTGGGAGTATAATCCCTGGGGTACTTCCTTTTTTTAAGGGCGCTGTACTCCAGAATTCAGCAAATAATTAAAATTAGTCCTCAGAATGCTGACTGTTGCACAACTATTCCTGTCTCAGCGATGCAAGGATGTCTTCTGCCTTTCTGCCAGCACCTCTTCTTCCCTTTCACTGACCCTCCCGTCTGTCCCCTACTTGGGTCCCACTTTAGCCCCACTTTAGGGTGAGGCCTTCAGGGCTCTTAGCCAGTGTGTGAACCTCGTGCTCTGTGTGCAGCTGTAGTTAATCCCAAAAGCATGTTCCAGGTTGTTGTTCTCATCAGAAACGTGGGGAGAAAGCAGCGGTGGGAAGATGGGAGAGGGCTCGGCATTCCCACGCATGACAGCAGCCCTGCGGTTTCCGGGCTCTGTGGGGAGGGAAGAAGGGTGGCGGCTTAGGGGGAGGTTTAGGAGAGCAGCAGCACATTTAAATCACTTCAGCTCTGCTTAGGGCTGTAGCTAAAACTTCCACAAGTTTGAAGTTCCTATGACCAATCTGAGAGACTCCCCTGCCAAATGACGTGATGAAAACCAGAGCAGATGATGTGAAGGCTCCTTGCAGATGTCCCTTGCACAGCCACCACTGCTCTTGGATTGATCATAAGGAATTAAAGAGCCTCTGCAGTGGCTAAGGCAGGGTGTGTGTGCGTTTCACAGCACCACGAGCTGCTTACATGGTTTATGTTCCACGGCATATCAGCAACAAAGCAGCCTGGGTACAGAGCCTGTGTGAAAACTGATCCTCGGTGAAATGGGAATTTACAAATGTGGCGTGTTCTTCTCAAAAATAAAATTGAGCTTTACCCATATTGCTATTAAAGTATAAAGCTTTAATTATGCCCTAAATCCACTTCTTTAGCTGGGGGGCTCACATGATTAGCAGCAAGGAAAAAAAAAAAGGCATCTGGAGAGGCTGTGTGGTGCCATGTTTTCCCATATGTGAAATTTTATACAGTACAAATTATTAAACACCAAACCTCCGGAGAAAGATTGTAATGAAAAATTTAGCACTCCCCCATCAGGCTGCAACTAATTTGCCTTCTGACTAGATCTGAAAGAACAGAGGGCTGTGCTGGTGGTAATCCTTGATGAGTAGCTGGCAAGAGGAAACAAGCAGTATTATAATATAGTGCAGCGGGAGCAGTGGTGTGATGCTTCTGTGGACAGCCTCTCTGAGACACACTTAAGGTAAACTTAAAGAAAAAAATAAATCACTGTTTTCAACAAAGGTCTGTGGGTGCATATCCTCTTCTTTCTATTTTGATTTTGGCCTCAAGCTCCTGATTTTCATCTTGCAACTTCTTTGTAATAAAGATAATTTCTTTGTAATGGAGACGTACAGCAGAGAGGAGGCCTGGAACAGGTGCTCTCTGGCTCACGTTTTGGGGCGTCCTGTCTTGTTCATTCACCCTCTCCTGCCCTTCTGCTGCTCACACCTGAAACATCCAGCCCTGCACACTCAGGGGCTTCAGATGTGAGAGCAGGAGGAGCTGCTCACTACTGCCAGAGATTGTTCCCCAGGAGATAGCGATGGTGTTTATAGAAATAGGCAGCGAATGGTGGAATGTCTCTCTACCTGCTTTACATTTTTGTTTGCTGAAGAACATTAATTAGCATTTTCTTTAAAACTCTTAATGGATAATTTCCTTTTTTTTCCCCATCTTCCCCCTACTCCCTTCCTTTTTTTCCTCTCTTTTTATTTTAAGTTTGGCCCTGCAGAATTTTGAAGGCTTGTAACTTGACAGGTCAAGCCAAAAGGATGCTGAAGGTAGCCTGATGCGACCAGAGGCACCCACTGTGTGCTTCTCTGTGATTAACCATTGTTACACTCTGCTAGGTGCTTATTACAATTAAATTCTTCCTTCCCAGAGCAGCCTGTGTCATCCTGATTGGCACGGGGGAGAGCTGACAGTGTTGCAGCAATAGGTTGGATTCTCCACGAGCGCCTGCTTTTTTCTGGCCAGTTTTTTCCATGTTTCTTGCTAACAAAAGAAAGGCCCCATGTGACCCCATGGGAAGTTTATCCTGTCTTGTTACAGCTGGAACATGATTTTAACAACAGGGAAGTAACCTTGTCATGTGCAGTGTGTCCACTGGCTCTGAAAGCTCCCGAATCCCTAATTTCCCGAAAGATTTTACCCCACCATCCATAAGTTCATACTTGCCCTTAAAAGCCAGGGATCCATTTTGCCTGGATACTTCAGAAGAAAAGGGCTGTAGGCACAAAAATCCTTCTCCTCACCGAGACAATCTAAAATCCAGATTTTACAGTCTAAGTCCAAGAAAACTCAGCGCCTGCAGATTGCTCTTGGCCCCTGCCTGGCAGGGTGTTGATTAATAATTTGAACCTGCAAATCCTCTTTCAACTTCTGTGAAATCTAAATTGCCCATCTGAGGCTTGCTTCTTTCAAAACAATTCTACTGTGATTTTCACTGCCAGCATAATTCTTTGTAAAATAGATAACCCTGTCAGTGGCAAAGCTGTGCCGCACACCTGGAAGGCAGCACAGCTGCCTGGCTGCTGCCGGATGAATGTGGAGAGCAGGCGAGAGCTGAGAAGAGCAGAATGGAAAACTGAGTTCAGAAATATCCAGCTACATTCTGCTCCTTTTGCACTGTACCATATATGTTTGTCTGTTTCAGAAGTTTAAATTTTTTTTTTTAAGGCTGAAATTCTGGTGATAGAACAGGAGAGATTGGAACCTCATCGCCTTTAGGAGTCAAGTTGGGGTTAGAAAATCTCAGTTTTAGGACTTGCCAGAAAATAATGGTGCAGCCACATATTCAAGCAAGTCACTGTTTGAGGCTGCTTCTGTTGCTGCATTCTCCCTGGGGCAGGAGGAGCTGGTTCTGGGGGATGAAAGAACAGAGGTTTCTGTGAGATGAGTTTGGGCTTTTGCACAGGTGGCCTGGGAGGTGGGAGAGTGCTGCTCCTGCTGGGTGGATGATTTTTAGGAGGGACAACACCCAAGCGCTGACAAATATGTTCAAATTGTGAACTTTATGGTGTTACAAGATGCTTTCATGTTTTCTGCTGAACTGTTCTGTTTCCATTTTGGCTCCTTTTTATGGTTTTGGGAAAATTATATGATTTTACTCTTGCATCAGTGCAAATCCATAGTAATTCTATTAATGCAAGAAAAAACAACACCTGGTTTTCAGAAACCGTGAGAAAAGCAATTGCTGTGGTGTTTTTGAAAAAGGACCTTGTTTGCCCAGTAATTCAATATTGCTCTATCATCTCAATAATGAGAGTTCAGCTCATAATGGCAGCACATTACAAAAAAGGCCGTACAGTTTAAACATGTTGTAAATCCAACTAATAAGTATAAATTGATTTTTAAGGGGAAAAATGCATAAAACTAGTCTTTTACCATATGTTTCAACTCTACCAGAAACCTTACTTGAATGGTATTTCAATGTGCTTTACCTATTGTGCTGCAAACTTTTTTAGGCTCTGTCAAGTTGTACTAAAGCTTTTAAAATACAGATGGTGGTAAAATCCCCAGTGGAAAACAGACTTCTATTTCAAACTTCAGTACTGTTTTTTTCTCTTCTAGTTCATAGCAGATTTTGACAGATCAGAAGAAATATTCACAGCTTGATGCAGCTGGATTCTTCTTTGGCATGAGCAGAAACATCTGGCCCCAAAACAGCACATTTTACCAAAGGGCCGAAATACATGCACATGCATCTGTTGTGCTAATATATTTTCCTGTGAACTCAGATGTTAATTGCTTTGTTTTGCTGAGACAACAGTGTTGGTTCAGTGAATAAGATTGTTTCCTTTAGCCCTCTGTTAATGGCTTCCTTTAGCAGTAATACTGTTTTAAATAGGAAACTGCCAGGTACAGTGTGAGCAGCAGTAAGATGCGAAGTGTTTTGAGCGAGGATATTTATACTGCAGTGGGATCTAGACACGTATTGTTATAAAGAACTTGCATGTTGACTGAGACAACTATTGGCACAAAAGCTCCATGTGAGAGCAGTTTCACATCTCCAGAAGAAATGTTCAATTTCTGCATCAATATTTTAGAGGCTTTGGCCATCCCTGCTTGCTACTTCTGTTGTTCTCTTTCTTCTCGTCTGCAGGCAGCAACAAAGGAACAATAAAGATCTGGATAATTACTTGGTTATTTAGCTCTACTCATAGAGCCTTCATGAGTTTTGTTATTTTGGGCTTTGTTCCTTCTCCCACACTTGCTCTTTCAGGAAGAGCTACAGTTCAGAGAAGTCCTTTTCCTGACTTCTGGTCTCTGGATTGAGCTTTCAGTTTTCTTCCCCCTGGTTCTGGGCCCCACTGCTGCTTGTAAAGATCCCATGGTGTGACAGACCTTGGTCATTTCCCAGATCTGTATCCAAGGTACTTGGAAGCCTCCTGCCTTGGGCAGCACTCAGACACAGGTCTTAGTGCCACAGTAAAGCCTCACTGACCTGTGTCTCAAGAGCAGTCCTGAATCCCACCAAATCTTCCCAGTAGCAAAGGCCATGCTCCCTTATCCCTTTTTCACAAAACCTGCCTTATCTGATGGCCTCGTTTTTTCATGCTGTAACTCTACTTCTCTTTTTACTAAAATATTTCCTGTGGAGCGTGTAGAGTTTCCATGTAGTATCCAAGAAAGCAGCAATTCCTTTTTTCGCTTTCTCAGCAAGCTCTCCTCTATTAACATTATGCTTTCATTCAAAGAAATATTTGCTTACATTTCACCCAGGGAGAATGATCTTGTGGTTAAGATGCAAGATGGTTGCTGTTAAAAGCTGCAGTGCTTTTAGCCATCCTGTTTTCTCTGTAGTTGTAGTCCCAGCCTTATTCCAGGTTCATTGCTTGATGTTCCCAAAGTCATCTGGTCTTTTCATCCCTTCTGAGAAGGGATGATACCCACTGCACATCCTTGCTGTTTAAATTTGATGGGTATTTGCAGAGTATTTGGAGATGCTCTCAGGAAATATTAGTAGGATCATTAATAAATGCATCTTGCTATTACAGCATCCTCTTAAGGTGCTGTGTATATAATTCTAGACTTTCCCACTAAACAAGTAGAGAAAGCAGATGCTTATTACTGTTTAAAATACCTTTCTACACTAAATGTGACAAGGAAGATGAGTATTTCCTGAAGCTAAGACCATCCTTATGGGAAGGACTGCAGCAGGCTCAATTAACTGGGCTGTTACTTTAATTTCATTTTAGAAGCTTCTTGTTCCAGTCCAAGTTAAATTGATTGATAACTTATTTAACCGGAACAAAATGAAGGTTTGGCTTAAAACTTGACAAGCATTTACAATGCTTTAAATCACTTTCAAAACAGGCTTTTAGTTGAACTAGTGGACTTGTTTATTTTGGGCTTTGACAAGCCTTTGTGCCCTCTGTGAAAAAGTGCAGGTGCAATGGCTCACATTTCTCTGGGCCTGCCTTAGTGAGGCTTCCCCTCCTCTGAACCCAGCTCATCCCCAAGCACAGCTTGACCCCTTTCTGGAAGGCGCCACTTATATTTTTCTCTCCAGAATCAGTGAGGAGATGCTGTCTAAACTCACAGGGAGCACTTCAGGCCAACTGGATACCCCTCAGTGTCTGCCTGGTGTTTACCTCTGCAGTTTGCCCTTTCAGCCGTATCGCAGCTACAGAGTGTCAGCCAGCCCTTTTGTGACTGAGAAATGTTAAAAACCGCTGTTCTGCTAGTGCCAAGCCACTCGTGTGCTGCACATCATGAGAGTACAGACAGGGCCAAGAACAAGGATTTTTCTGTACCATAAACTACTGGAGTCTGTGGGAAGAAGGTAGGACAGGATCCCAGTCCATCTGCACTGAGCTTTCGGTGCTGGCTTTAGATCCTTGCATGTTTGGGTAGTGCCCTGTGTCCCTTGGTGGTAGCAAGTATCAACCAGCTATTCCAAGGAGCTCTGGGCCCAGCCTGACAGCAGTGCTGCCTTCTAAAGAGCTGCTTCCCCTTCCTCAGCTGTGAACATTAATCTCAAAGTTCAGTGATCATTAGCTAAAATAATTGTCGCCCCTTTTTAGTTACTCGGGACTGAAAATTACCGAAGGGTTTCACCTTAGTTGCTTAGGCTCTAATTATTGTTAGATTTTTGTTTTCTTCAGGATGTCGATCAGCAAACAGGATGTCCCCTGGGCATTTAGAGGAAATTGCTTCTGTGTTTCCTTGAGGAGCTGGCTGTGCTTGTTCTGGTAGTTACAACATTTTTCTCAAATCAGAAAACTTGCTCTGGTGGTGTAGGAGCTCGTGGCCTCACTGAAAGTTTCCTTGACAACTCCAGTGTCTTGCCTGATCACAATGGATGATCACAACCAGACACGCAGTGATGTTTCAGGTTGCCTCTGCTTCAAGTGCAGAGCCAGGGAACTGCCTTCAGACCTGCAGAGGTGTGAGGTTTGCTCTGATTTTTGCCAGAGGGGCTTGGTTCATCTGCTAGTGCCGGGAGCCTGGAGAAAATGGCTCTGGCTCTTGTTGAACTGAAGCAGCTGTGGTTAGCTCTCCATTGCCTGTGAGAGGCAAGGGAGCTGGCTGGGGCACAAAGACCTCTGCCAGGGAAAGGACAGATTCCAAAATCTAGGCAGGGTTCAAGGAGGGGCTTTGTAGAGTTTGAATTTGTGATAAAAGCAAATCATAGATCCGACTAGAACAAGGTAGGAGCTGGAATAAAACTACTCATGGTGGTGTGCATGGGAATTGCCTCTGCTTTGCTAAATTCCCACTGTAGCACAGCTCGTGCCAGCCAGCCATCAGTTCCTTCCACATTGAAGTGGTGGTTCTCTTCTTGCCTTTAATGGCAGCAGTTCCCCCAGCTGCTGTGAGGCTGGAGCCTTGCTCCTGGGTTTTACGGGATTGTCAGCTACAAAGGGGCCGTGACTGGGCTGGTTTGCGGAACCAAGGCATGCGCTGTCAGGCCAGATCCCGGGCCTGTGGGAGGCTCTCTCCTGTGATTTGAGCCGTGCCACTGTAGCTTAACCTCACCCCAGTGCTGGGCAAGAAACCTGGTTGGGTCTGTTTGGGGTCCGTTTTTACCCCATGGGAAGTGCCTGTTCCGATGGCCCGAGGCCGGGCTGTCGCTGTCCTGCTGGGGGTAGGGACCAGCCTGGCTGGGGCTCTGCTCAGCACTGTGATCTTTGACAGCAGTTTCTGCAAAAATCATTATTCCCTAGGCAGCCTTTGCATTTATTTATTTACTTTGTTTCTTTTCTTTTTTCACTTTAGTTTATTAGTTGCACGTGTGGCTTTATCTGGATAAAAATGCATGCAATTTATGCATGCCTACAGTAGCATATGTTTTATATATTGGGTTTATAGGGATGGTACTGATTCCTGAATTAATTTGAACAGCAAATTGTTGTTGTATCTGCACACAGTATGTCTTTTCTTTTTTTAACATGTATTATATGACACACATCTGGTGGTGTTTTAATTGTGTTATTGTGGTGCCTCAGAGTCCTAGCAATGAATTTGAAACCCAACTGTACTAAGCACAGCTTTTTCACATGGGACACTTGGAGGGGTTGAGCGAATTGTTGAGCAAGAATGTGGGTGTTTTTGTCTCTGTCTTGGATCATGGACAAGAACCCAAAGGGGTTTGCAGGCTGCCTTCACTGTTGGGCAGCATCAGGAGGCAGCTTTTGTGCCCAGCTCCAGGTAAGGAGAGACCTGCAGTGCCTCACACCTGGAGAGCTGCTGGCAATTTTTGCTTTTTCTAATGGTGGTTCAGTTGATGTTTGTGATCCCCATAAGAAGGACTTGGAGCAATTCAGGAGAACTCTCCAAGTTTGTCCCACGGGTTAGCCTGTACCTGCCATGGGTTGTCTGTTCAGTAGAGCTGTGCCTTGCTGCTGTACTGGGGAGGCTGAAGACCTTCCAAAATCATTCCTGTCAATGCTGTATCCAAGAGAAAGTGGCCTCTTTTCCCTTGCTGAGGGGTTGGATTCGTTCCCTTTGGGTGTAGCATTATGCAGGAAGACCATAAGGACACACTAGTCCTCTGTCACCTCCCAGCTTTTCCCAACAGGCTCTGTTTGGCAGCAGTCTCTCTTCTGCAGGAGCTGCAGGCAGCTGCTCTCATTCCTCATAACCATAGTGCAGCCTTGCTTTGGGATGTGTTTTTTCTCCTGAGGTGTGTTTTTCACAGAATTCAAGCTGCTGCCTAAGCTGCCTTCCCCTTCTTTTTCTTATTTATTCTCCAAAGGTATCATTGCCGTCTATGAATTTTATCTGCAGTGGTTTTGATAACGTTTTTCTCAGATATTGATGGGACTATTGAATAGCTGCAAACCTTGTTTAAATCCTTTTACCTTCAGTAGCAAACATTAATGTTTATTTATTGACACTACTTTCTGAGAACTCAGCTGATCTGGTCTCCACTTAAAATATGCTTTATTGATATTTATATAGCACTAACTTATCAGAATGTCTTGTAGTATGAGTGCATCAAGAATCCTAAATGTATCACATTTATCCAGTTTCCTTTTCAACGAAACTTATTGAAGAAATGAAACCAGGCTTACTCAAGAAGATTAATTTTCCAGAAAACCTTGTTGAAATAGTTTAATTGAGTCACTTTACTCCAGTTCTGTTTTTCTTTTCTTCTGCTGCTCCAGCCTGGCATCACAGCACTGTGCCTATGGCAGCCCAGCCAGCCCTGGTTGCTCTTTTGAAATGTGCATCCAATATTTGTCTTTTTTCTGTTTTCTCAGTGGATATTCCAAGATCAGTTGAAACACCTGTGTGACATGATCTCCCATTCTATAACTTCTGCAACTGGTCTGGACTTTGTTCTTGGCAAATGTTGTCTAATATCTTCCTTTAGCTGTCAGAAAGCTGGGGGATGTCTGTTTTCTTCCCAAGGTCGGGGCTGAACTGCACTGAATGTTTTGCCTGTCTGACATAATTAGTAATAAGTTTGCCTTGCTTTTTGGGATCTTCTTTTACTAAGATCACTTTTGAAGGTTATCATCACCTTTCATATTGAAATCAAAACCCTTGGTTTTGCAGAGTAGCATTACCAGAAGAGAACTACTGTAATATACAGAGGTATTTTTCTTGGTTGAATTTTCTAGTATATTTTGAAACATTTCCTGCAGCTTTGGACAATTTAATATATATATTAAATCTACTTTTGCTTTGAACATCACAGCTGTTGATATTAGCCTTTAATAGATGGTATCTGTATGCATAGATGGCAGCAATGTTAAAGCTGTCAATTCTGATTGCCTCCTACATGGTGTTTAAAAGCATCGTGTAAGCTCAGCCTAATTTAGTACATTGGCTCCAGCTGAACACAGCTCTCTCCTTGCTAAGTGGATGCTTAGTCAATCATTCCTCTGTCCTGCTTGGAGCTACTTCCCTTACAGTGATCCTTTTGCTATGGTCCACTGCACCAGATTGGTAACACTTGATGCGTCTGCTGTAAGAGTTCTGAGCTCATCTTCAGTGTATCCATTTCTTTCCCATTACCAAAAAAAACGTGCCAAATCAATTTTCTATTTGATGCATATTGGATGGCATTTTATAACCGAGAGTCGCAGGTCCGAATCATCTTTATGTGAAACTTGAAGCTGCAAATCTTATTTTCAAGAGGCACAGAAGCTTTCAGCTCTAAGAGGCTCAGAGGCTTTCAGTTCTCTCATGGACTATTTATTGGATGCTACTTCTTGAGACCTGTCACCTTGTTGTGATCTTCTCCACAGGCTCCAGGGGAACCTCTGCTCTGCTGCCTAGAGCACCTCTTCCTCCTCCTCCTCCTTCACTGATCTGATGACTGCAGGGCTGTTTCTCTCACGTATTCTCGCTCCTCTCTCTGGCTGCAATTGCTTCTGTGCAGCAACTTTTCCCCCTTCTTAACTGTGTTATTCCAGAGGTGCCGCCACCATTGCTGATGGGCCTGGCTTTGGCCAGCAGTGTGTCCATCTTGGAGCCAGCTGGCATTGTCTCCACTGGACATGGGGGAAGCTTCTGGCAGCTTCTGACAGAAGACACCCTGCTACCAGGACTTTGCCAGGCAAACCCAATACCTGCCCCTCTGCTGCCTTGCCTGCCTCTCCAGCCAGCCCCGAGGGCTCGTAGGTGCAATCTGGGTGTGTGTGCCCTGCTGTGGAAGGCAGGTTTTAGTTAAGTAGGTTGTGAATGCTATTTCCCCCTCAGCAGTCCAAGTCCCACTCGGGCACACGCGCTCGCTGGCTGTAACCTAAGCAGGTCTACGCTGACACAGTTTATCACTGACGTATGTCAAACCCAGATTTTCCCAGCTGTCTGCTGCCATCTGCCAAGTGCGGCTGGGGGCATGCAGAGTGCAGTTTGCTATGCAGGCCTGATGGCAGCTGTAAAATCGAGCAGTTTTGCCTGCTTAAGCACCAGCTTTTTTCCAAAATAAGCATTAGCTCTCACATGGCAGCGAGGCTCCTGATCCTGAGAGCTCAGGCCATGGTGGGGAAGCTGTGCCGGCTCTGCTCCACAGCCGAGGCCACCTGCCAGCCCAGAAGCTGTGAAAAATCATTGCAGCAGTTCCAGAGCTGCAGAAAAGCCAACCCCACTGCTCCATACAGCCTCTGTGTGCTGGGCACGAGGGAGAAAGGCTTCTCCAGGCCCCCAGGGCACTGGCCTGCTCTTTAGATGGCACCTCGCAAGAGCCATGAGGTCAAACAGAGTTCCTGCCTAGTTAGAAGTGGCACCAGATCTGCAGAAGTGTCTCCTGGAGAGCTGAAGCTGAGCTCGTTGCAGGATGTTGCCCTGGCTAATCACAGCACCAGACAGTTCTTCCAGAAACTGCAAAGGCAGCTGCCCATACCAAAGGAGCTTGGGTTTCATTTGCTCTTACAAATGGAAGGTGACTCTCATATCTGGTTGCAAGCATTAAGATGTGAAGTTAGGTTTTTAGTGAGTAGTTAATGTTGCTCAAGTAGCTGAGAAACTATCAATAGCTCTTGATAGCTCTTGAATATTTTGATTTTTCACCGATAATATTTTTATTACAATTAGTTGTTGAACTTGCCTTACTTTAGCAGCTGACTCAGTCTAAGCACAGAAATCCTTCGCTAGCATCAATTCGAGTTCTCTGCATCCCAGAGAGAGGTAAAAACGAACCACTGTGTTACAGACTGCTGCACTACAACACAGGTTATTGATGTAACTTAGCCAAAAGAAGCTGGTAAACCAGGATTAGGAACCAGCAGTCTGCATAGCAGGTAAATAAACACTAACCTTCGAAACATGATGGAACTGAGTGAATGCTAAAAAAAGAGACAGTTTTCCTTCCGTATCATAACACCGATGCTGTTTGCTGCTTCATCACAGTTAAGTAAAAATGGACATGTCATATTTAACGTGAGTTATGGCCAAGACAGCCCATCACAGCATCCACAGCAGCACCACCCAATTAGAAAAACTACTCTAATCCAACCTGATGCTACTGTCATTTTTTAAAATGAGCCCTCCTTCAATCATAAAATACTCGGGCCATAACATTGCTTTCTATGCCATATGTCCTTATTTAGAGGGGAAAAAAAATGATTGCACCCTTAATTCAAAGGAAACGTTTCCCTCTGAGCCAGAACTCAATAAAATGTATCAAAAAAAATTGTGGAAAAGGGCAAGCAAAGAAAATCAAATTGCAGCGTGTGAAACGATTTAAGGAGGGACCTGGGGAATACATAATCTCCAAACTGCCAAGTTAGAGCAAGTATAAAATATACAAACAAGCCTGATATTTTTCCCAGTTGATCTCATTATGAGGTATGCTTGGGATAGATAAATTTTGTTAGAATGCATTAAGGCTGGATTTTCAAGGAAACAAATCAGAAGTAATGTGTTTAGCTGATTCCACCTTGTTTTGATACGTGGGTCTTTTCAGGTTTAAAGAAGTACATTTTTAAAGCCAAATGGTTTGTTTTGTTTCAAGCATTAAAACCAGAGGCAACAGGGCGAGTTCCCCCCACCTTCCTTTCTGGAAAACAGACGTTTATAATTTCAGCGTGGTTTTCAATCACTGGGGTAGAGCTCTGTGCACTGTTTCATTGCCACTTACTGTTGCCTGCCTAAAATTCATTGAGCTGGCCTTGAGTGCAATCCCTTAACAGACTGTTTCATCCACCAATAGTACTTTTTCCAAGTCTCCAATATATTTTAATTAAATTGTCCATTTGTATTTATTAAGGCAGTTTACTGTCTCCTGCTGCAGAAAGCTGCTACTGCTGATAGTCTACCAGAGAAACATGAGCTTATCTGGGACTTGATAATAAAATGCAAGCATATGTTAGCAAAAAAGTCTCCCAAAATATTGTTTAAGACTCTTTTTCATGTTTATTGGGAAGGGGACAGGCCATACAATTATTTTTGATAAGTTTTTGGAACAGTTGGTGTTATCAATTCTTGTAGCCGTGGGAGATCATGATCTTTGTTAGAATGAAATGCTACGTGCAGGAAATTTTTCTTCCTTATATTAACCCTGTAGAAAGAGTTGAAAAAGGGTCCTTTGGCAGAGCTGATGATAAAGTCATTACCTGCTGATGAGATGTAAAGTGGTGTTCAGCAGCATTAGTTTAGATAGATGAGCATGATAAGGTTGATTCGTCCTCGTCTCTGGTGATCTGAAAGCTTGGACCCAAACTCTGGGACTTGGACGCCTCTCAGCTCTACCCACTTATCTCCAAGTGGCTTCTGCCAAAACTGATTTGCCATGGAGTCAGTAACATGGAAATCTGAAGGTTGTGCTTGGTCTGTCCTCTCTCTCAAGACAAATGAAAGTGGATCTTCAGAGCTTTAAAAAGGAATTAAACTTAGTTCTCAAAGTTAGCGTGTTCCTGAAAGGAGGTAACTTGGCTCAGTGCTGTGTGGAGCTCTTTGCCCTTCTGATATTGAAGGGCAGCTTTATTTTCATGGACTATTCCTGGCTCCAGAGTGCAGCACAAAGTAGGTGGGTGCCATTCCTGCTGGTGCCTGTCCACTGGCAGAGGTGACAGGATTAGTGGATTAATAGACCCATCTGAACCACCAGAACAGGCATCTCTGAGATGAATATTTTAATTATGTCTCTCCCTGAGGCTTCTGCTTTCTGTCTTTCCTTCAGAGCTGCACGGAGAGAGGTTGCTGGGAATTTCTTTTCCCACCCTGTGTGTATGCAAGACCCATTTTGCACAAAACAGATACAAACCCAAGCAACAGCGAGGGGTTTAAAATGAGACTGCTGTGACTTTAAGAGCGAGAAAAAAAACTGTTAAGGAAGGAAAATAAAAATCCCACAGCCTGTTGTAGCAGCTGTAGCTTCAGATCGTGTGGAAAATGAAGGCAGATGATTCAATTTGGCCTGTGCCCTGAGTACATTTCCAAATGCTTCTGTGTGTGCGCAAGATAATGAACAAATATATTGAGATGGCACAAGATCAGTCCGAGTTTGCCGCTGCACAGGCCGTGGAGCTCCCAGTAGGAGCGCACTAGCTGTGCTGGGTTAATGGGGGTGAGGGTCGGGGAGCCCAGCACCTTTCAGAACAACTTAAGAAAAGAATTTGTCTCCTTTTGCCCCAGGCTCCCCGTGGCACTCAAATGGAGCTTGTGATAAATCGAAGTGTATTTATTAATAATGAGCAGGGGCAGCGTGCCCATGATGTGAAAATAGGTGTGCCAAATAAAAACGTGCTCTCCTCTGACATCGGAAAAGCTTAAGTAAATGGAGAGCGGGCTGATCTATTATGATTAAAAAGCAGGGGCTGAGAGCCAACATAGTGGTAATGAAAAAGCCCTTTTAGGGAAACAAGACCCATTCTGCCCATTCATATATTCCTCCACCCCCACCCCACAGGAAAAAGCAGGGAGGGGGAAGTTGGATGGGAGAGATGGAAAGGGAACAGCATTCCAGGATAGCAGAGCTGGAGTTATTACCGGGATGAGTTATGATATTTAATCATGCTACATGATGTCCAACAGCGCAAGGTTCATAATTCTTGGCTCCGAACATGGCTTGGGACTGTCTGTGAGCACCTGCAGAATGCAAATTGATCATGGCCTTACAAACCCTCCGTACCTACCCCCAGTCCTTCCCTGCCGAGCCAGCCCCGTCTGCAGCCCTGGCCCGCTCCTACCAAGCTGGAAATGGTCCCTGCCATGTTCCCAGACACAAATCTGTCGTTCCTGGTGAAAGCTGGACTGCAGCTACTGCAGGGAGCGGGGATTGCCTGCCACCAGCTTTGCTCTGTGGTGTGTGGTGGGTCTGGGGTGTTATTTATCTTGCAGGGGATGGCTTTGGTCTGGTTTTTAAGCAGCTTCGGGTTTAATTAATGCTTTTGGAGAATTCCCTTAAAATGAAACAGGCTCTGCTGGAGTAAAACTTCAGCACCTATTCAATGTTTCAGTTGATATATATGGACATTAATGTCTTGCTGTCTTAGGGTTTGGAAGAGATAAATTACCAAATAGCTTCAGTTGTCCCCTTGTGCCTTTTTATTTTCTTCCAGCTTTGCTCTCCTGAAGTGACACAGTAGTCAGCCTATGTCTAAGAGAAGATGCCCTCCCACCTCCAGCCCTCAGGAGACAAGGCTGAGGAGTACCTTTCCAAGCCCCCCTCTGCAGAGCTTTGGGCCATCAGGGTTATTTTAAGACATTTTGTTTCTCAGATGGCTCCCAAAATACTTTGAGCAGACCTGAGGGCAGCTCGATCGAATGCTCTCAGGTTTGGCCCACACACTTCCTCCTGCTGTTCCCCTGTCTCTGTTTTGGCTCTGTTGCGCTGGCTGGAACCCTCCAGTTCCAGTTTGGAAGACACAGTTTGGATTAGTCCTGCCTCAAACAGGGCAAACCCATCCACGGGATTGTTATTGCTCAAGGAGCTGGGTGCTCTCATTGGGTGATGCAGAGGGATGGGGAGACACAATGTGTGTCTCAAAAGGATTTGACTTTGGGTGAGAACAGCATGTAACGTTGAATTGCATATGTAATTCTGGTTGCTGAAGGACATTGGCACTGTGTGTAAGTACCCTGGGCAATCAATATGGGCTGCTCAAGTTTTAGATGGGATATTTGGCCCATCCACCTGAGGCGTTTAATCCCAGTGGCTGGTGTTGCACTAATGCCTCTGGAAGTCCCTGGCAATGTGTTGTATGAGAGGATGTAGCGTGTTCTGCCCGTGGATTTGGGGAGTTGGTTGTTTGGGTCTGTGCTGAGGTGAAGGTGACATCCCCAGGGTGGGAGCGGGGCCAGGAGCCCACCTCGCCTCTGGCCCACCTCAACTTTGCAGACCCTGGAACAGTAATGACTTCTTCCAAGGGAGAGGAATACTAGTTTTTATAGTAAAATTCAATCAGGGAACGTGGTCAGGAGGAATTTCTGGAACTCAAGCAAAAACACACAGAGAAAATCACTAGAAATCAAGCAGCTGAGCCAGTGGCAACTTTGGGTAAGAAGCTTTTGACCAGTTTATACCCAGGTCTGCCGAGAGTGCCCCTGAAACCAATGCATCCATTTAGCAGAACAACTTGTCCTCTTCGTTGGGTCCTGCATGTGGCTCATTAGGGTAATTACTGATGAATTAAGGCAGCTTGGCTGAGCGCTGGGGCTGCGGGTGTGCGGGCTCCCCTGCTGGCAGGCAGCAGGTGTAAATGAACAAGATCTGTCAAAAAGGCTGATGACCCTCTTAATTCACAGCAGCAAACTGGGGACAGAGGTAGTGCAGCAAGTTTAATAATTGATATTTACTTGGAAAGGTTAATGGCAGCAGTGATGCTTCTAATTTGCTTGCCCGTGCAAGACCTTGTCAGGTCAAATTGTCTCAATTTGTTACTGTGTGTGTAGGTGTAGTTTTCCTTTAATGAAATTTGGAGAAAAGAAACAGGTGGTGTTTGGAGCTGACTGTAACTCTAGAAAAGCAGCAAAAGGTTCCAGTCTGGTAACAGGTTGGGTGAGTCTGTGCTAACTTTAAACAGCTGGCAGTTTAGTCCTTTTGAATTAATTCTAGCAACCATTTGCACTTGGGAAGGTGAAAGGATTTGGAATGGCATAATTTATTTTTCCTTCAGTTTGCAGCTGCCTAGGAGTTGTTTAGGTCAGAAGTGTAATAATTTTGACAGGCTTTGATGTGTTCCTAGGTGGGAGCAGGGAAGGCTATGCATCAGAAATCAGAAAGCTGCAGAATTCAATGGGTATTTCTGTACTGTGTTAGGGAAATTGTAATTCTGCCCTGTAATGGTTAAGTGGTTCCTATTTCAGGAAGAAACAAAGCACCTGCTGTGTCTGGAAGGATTGAAATTGGCAGGTCAGATACTTTACATCCAAGAGTTTCAGAAGAGCTGGCTGATGACTAGAAACTAGTAGAGTTGGGTTTTGAGTAAGTGTAGAAAGACCCAGATGACAGAAAAAAGCTGGTGTGCCAGTGTTATGAAAGGCTGTAATTAATGGGGTATTACCATTTGTCTTATTGGCTTGGCATCAATCCTAGGCAAGATAATCGGATAGCTGAAGTAGTAATTGCTTAATAAAGACCTAAAAAAGAATAAAATAAGTGAATGACAATCATTTAATGTATTTAGAAAAAAAAAACCTTACCAAATGTACTTAATTATACGTGGAATTAAAAATTTGATGGCTTATGGCCAATATTGATGTAGTATAGTTAGATTTCTCTTCTTGATGTTGTTGACGCATTTATTAAAGCAACAGACAATATGGATTGAACATCGTGAACTTCAAGTGGATATTTCTTGCCTTGATATGTGGTGCTGGTAGTTGCAGATGCAAGCTCACTGGTGTTGGAAATGCCTCTAGCAGGTCCCAGCAGGGATTGCCCCTCATTGCTGTGCTGTGCTTTTGAACATTTTGACATAGGAACAAAGGTGAAATACTGGTCTTGACAGAAGTTTGCAGGTGGGCAACATATTGGAAAGGTGGTGTACAAGGAGTGAGACAGGGCACTGTACTGAGAGTGGTGGTTGTGTGATGAGGTGGCCACGACAAAAATTTGATTTCTATCTCTTAGATGTGTCTACAAGTCTTATCCTGCAGAAGAAAGTGTATTGGTGAGGTGTAAGGTGGCAGAAGGGCATGCAGAGCAAGGACATTAATCAGAAATTTACTGAGCATGGTGCTTTTCCTGTCTTCTGCTACCCCAGCCCGTAGAGGACTGTGTACTCTGGATGAGAACTGCAGCTCACTGTCCATACAGTACCCTGAACATTGCATTAAAATATTAATAGACTGTGGGGCACTTAGCTGGCAGCACTACCCAACATCCACAGAGTGCAGTGATCAGTGCTCCCAGCGCTCAGATTGCCGTGCCCGGGGAAGGACAGCCTGCCCAGTGTGCCCAGTGAGCCCAGTGCCACAGGGGCAGGGCTGCAGGGGTTACATCAGCACCACGAGCAAACCCTGCTGGCTGCCAGCAGCACCATGGAACAGGACAGCAAGAAACAAAGGGATTTTATTGCCATTAAAAATACCAATTTGTACAACCCGACATTTTAAATAGTGTAATTTAAATGGAACCAAACTGATATGAATAGAACCTATTAATAAATTAAACACTTCTTTCCACCCAATATTTCACGAGGGAATTAGCAGAATAATTTGTTAGTAAATGAGCCCAGGAATGAAGCTGTGAATGACATCTATCCTACCCCTCTCCTCCCCCTGTAACACTCTTTGCAGATGTAAGAGGAAGGTTGCTGTGATTTCAGACATTGGCTCTCTCACTTCTATGCAACCACAAGCACAGCTTCAGGTGAAGGGACTGCGATGGTGTGGCAGTTAAAGCACCAGCCCTGGCTGTAAGAGTTAATCCTGCTCTACTTGTGGTTCTGTGTGCTATCTCAAGCAAGTTGTTTCAGGCCAGTGTCCCTCAGTGGCCACCATGAGCTCTCAGTGCAGTCACTGGGGTGGCCCCAGGGCACGTCTCTGGGCTGGGAACCGATGACCTGGCCGGGGGGTCAGGAGCAACAGCAGTGGCACAGCTGAGGTGTGCTGGGAGCAGCGTGAGGGAAGTCTGTCTGTCTGTCCGCTCCCCCTCGTGTCAGGCCCGAGGACTTTGGCACAGCCTCGCCTGCTTCCAGGGGTGCCAAAAGCACCTTCCCTCTCATGTTAGTGAAAAGGAGTGTGGACACACGTGGTCAAGCACAGCTCCAGAGAAGCCCCAGTGCACTCCAGCCGTTCCGCGGTGCCGTGGGCGTAGGAGCGAAACATTGACTTAAACTGCTGTCAGCAACCTCGGGAACAGGTGGCAGAGCAGTGCTTGAAAATCTCCTTTTTCCCCCTCCTTCTTCTCCCTCTAGATGAAGGTCCCTACAAGCAGAAGTGGCAGAAATAGCGAGGAAGACAGCATCAGGGAGGCCACAAGCTCTCAGCGGAGCAGCTCAAGGGACCGTCTCAGTGATGTAAGTACCATTCAGGAGAAAGCATCGCTTCATTGCAGCAATTCCCGCTGCTGACATGGCTTTTCATAAATCTTGCTGAACAAATGTTGGCATCCAGAGGTCACTGTGTAATAACTTTTTTTTATGTCATGATTGAGTGTTACGGCGTAAGTGGTTGAGCTCCCTTGCAAACACTATAATCATGGTGCAAATAATATGATAAGCGAAAGATCAGAGATGGGAAAACAAAATGGAATTGTTATTCCTTGGGGAAAAATGGCTTGATGTTTTGTTTTGTTTTTTCAAAGAAGTTGTGTTAAAAAGCTTTTTACAGCATCTCTGGGTTTAGCTGCTGCACATAATCACATAGTTTGGGTGCAAAGTTAGTTCATCTAATTTTATGCTTCCTGCTGCCAAGATATGAGAGGGTTTTGGGGGAAAGCTGTCTTTCTCTCAGGAAATTCGATGGTACGTTGAGTGAAATGTTATGATAAAACAAAAGCAAACGGTGCCTTAGTGTGTAAACACACAAATGGGCTTTTGAGTCACCAAGAAATCAATGGCAGTGCTGGGATAATTTTATATGAAGGCTTTTTGTGTTAGCAATTAGCATTTCGCCTTCATTAAAACATGATTTTTTACTAATTAGGACCTTTCCCGTTAGGAGAGATTTAAATGAAGAACAATAATCAAACGCTGGCACGAGCATGTCTGAAATATTAAATTTGCCATTTCAATGGCAAGCCACAGAAATCCCAGAGCGAGTGGTTTTCATGTTGAGTTCTATTAATGTAAAATATGCTTCATAACTAAAACCTGTCACAGAAAACGGCTCACACCAGCTAAATTCAATTGGACAGTTAATTTAGCTTTAAAATTGAAAACACTACCTCCGCTTCAGGATGCAAAAGGAAGAAGGGGGGGGAAGCCTTTGATAAGTGTAATGTATTTGCTATTAAGGCTTTCAGAGCCCATTCTACAGGAGGAAAAGGGAGAAAAAGGGGAAAAAATGGCTCCCACAAATGTGTTTAAAAGCTGAAAGTATTTATTAAAAATGTCAGCAGAAAAGTGCTTTTGGCAGATTAAAGCGGGATTCAGCTTGACAGCTCTGACAGGGAAATGTGACGGGGGAAAATTCTCTCTACATGTTTGGAGTGTGAATGGGGCGCTGTAAACAGCCGACGCAGTGGGAGGAAGAGAAAAATAACGTGTCCTGTGATCTGCTTCCAGGATTGCGAGCCCACGCGCCGCGGTGGGGCCAGGCAGCCTGGGGGGGCCCCCGGGACAAATCTCCTTGCTGTGGGACGTCTTTGGCTGTGTTATTAGTCAATAATGATGGTAATTTTATATACACATACATCGATGCGATTCTCTGCTTCCCCTCCTCTTGGCCACTCCTGAGGGGTGTGTGAGCGGGAGTGCCTGGGAGCTGCACTGTAACGTGGGGCTGCAGGAAAGGAATAACATATTCCAGCTTAGCCATTAGCTTAGGTCAAAGCGTTAAGTGGTCTTGGAGACTTTTCTTGTTAAGCCGATGCACTTCCAGTATTTTTCCTCCTTTCCCTTTGCCCCCAGAGTTGCAGGCTGAGCCTGTAGGAATTGACTCTTAGTGCCTAATTCCTGCAAAATCTTCAAAGCCTGTTCAGCAGCCAGTGAAATTCAGTGGGAAATAGGCACTCTGTTCTTTTTTAGTCAGCGGAGATGCTTGGGCAGTGCCTGGAGGCCGGGGCACACTTCAGAGCTTTGCTGAAGCTGCTCTCGTGACCTGGCGACCCATCGCAAATGAGAATTTTTCAAATTAGTAATTAAACAGTTTGAAAAGTAAGGTTCATGAATCACAGAATGCTCTTCGTTCATTATTTGATGAGTGCAATTTAGCTCTAATTACATATAACGCTGCCTCGCGTACTGGTACATGTTCTGTAGCCTATTTAGCGACTGTCTGAAAGTCTGAGGGAGTCCCACGGGTGCAATCAGATGGTTTTCCCCATTTCTGTGCGAAGGGATGAGGAGGCAGACTGGCTCTCTTACTGTAGAAAGGGAGAGGAGACAACAACATGCTACTGAATGTCGATTCCTGCAGGATTTTCTGTCTGGCCACGCCTGATCCCTGTTGGCTCTGGGGCTGTATGTCCCAGCACGCTGTTTAAATAGCTGGTGTGCCACTGGACTGGCACAGCTCCTTACATGTCCTCAGGATCAGGACCACAGGGCAGGCAGTGTGTCCAGGGAAGGCAGGGACTGTGTTCCCTGGAGGTTGGTGGTTACAAACCAAGGCTCCAGCACCCAGCAGTGCCCTTGCAGATGGATGCTCTGCAGCAGGAGGCACCTGGGCTGTTTCTCACTCTCCTGCTGTTCCTCGGTGCATTTGGCCTTCAGGGCTGCTTTTTGTGCTGCCTTTCCCTCCCACGCCTTTCCCCATTAACTGGGGTGAACAATGGAGTAAATGAGGCAGGAGGTGACAGGTCTGGCTGCTGTGGGGCAGCACACAGCAGGTGTGGTGGGAAATGTGAGTACCGAAGTGTTGGCTGTAGCGGTGCCACCTTAGGAGCGCTGGGTGCTCCCTCCGGCTTCAGAGGTGCTATTCTGAACAGCTTAGCCCCTCTGTGCCATTTGTTTCTTGAGGTGACTTGTTCAGTGGGATGCCAGCAAGTTGTTCTTTATTTACATTAATGCATGTCATTAGTCTCTAATGGACCGTGAAGTCAGGAGGTGGCCTGGTCTGTTGTGAAATAATTGCACTCTAAAGAAAACTGAGGCAAGTGATTGATTATGTTTTGCACACACACACACACACAAACAGCCATTGGTTCATCCACAACAAAACCCAGAGCATTTTGCTCCTTCCTTACCACAAGTGAAAATTCTGTGGGGAGAGAATGATACAATTTCATAGTGAGACAGTAATTGTCTGGCTTGTATAGTAAGTCTTTCCAGACATTACACCGAGTGCCATTTATTATGGGTCATTGGGGGGAAAAAGTGCTTATTATGATCTAGTGAAATCATCTCTGGCTGCAGAGGTTTGATTTGTTGAGGCTAGGCTCTTCTTCGGGATGATGAAACTTCAGAGCAGAAAAACAGTGAAGTTTTAGCCCAGGTTTTGTGGTGTGAAGAGGGGATGGGAATCTGCCAAGTTTTTATGTTCCCAGTGTTGATGTAAAATTCCCTTAAAAACTACTACAAAGCTGACATCCCTCTTACACATGTACTCTCAGGTCTTCTACAACCAAGACAGAGTCAACAGCCTTTTTCCAAAATGGGATTTTCCTCTGCTGTCTTTCAGAGTGAGGTAATTGGAAGTTGCCAGAGAATTAAGAGCCAGATAAGCCATATTGCTATTTTGTTGTGTTGACCCAAGTAAAAGTGGAAAGCTTGGGCATTTTGTTTTGGTTTTCCCCATGTTCCATAATTGTCCTAATCTTTTCTGATGTCCTGAACAGTCCAAAAATCCACACAGAGCCTTGTATAATGGCTTGAAAAAAGGGTTTTTATCTTTTTCTTGACCCATCAGCTTAAGAACTGCCTGCTTTTTAATGGATTTTCTCCCTCACTAAATTGAATGGATCGTCCCTCATTATCATTTAAATAGAAGCCTCACTCCCTGTGAACATGGAAAATTTGAATGTGGTAGTAGAGCTGTGATAATTTGAAATATTCGGAAGGTGGGGGCAAGGAGGGGGAACAGGCAGCAGAGTGCAGAATTGCTGAATATAATTGTCATGGATTCTCAATTTTGTTGCCACAAGATGGGAAAATAGACTAATAATTGTCTTCCAACCCTAGTAGAATAGTTGCCCTAGTTAGCTGAAGCTAACACTCTAATTGTCATGGGGGCACAGAGATGAATGAGGATGTATGCAGGGCACAGCCAGGGCTAAATTGAGTGATATACTAAGGCAAAGAGCAAATTGGCAATTATTGGCCCAGCTGAAAAGGTTGGCAGGTGTGCTGCTTTCTCGGGAGCCCTTAGGGGGAAATTGGAAATATAAAATATCGACCATAAATACTCGCTGATTAGGAAATATGTTGCAAGAGGTGCTGGCCACTTAAGAGTCAAAACTCTCCTTTCAAGGGATTGGCTTCAGCTGTGCATAAAACCAGCAAGCGCTGCTACGAAGTTGTTGAGAGCCTTTTCCTCTCATCCCCCAGGCTATCTTTTCTAATTTTTCATCATCCTATCCTCATATGTTTGTTTGTTTTTCTTTAAACATAATAAACGAAAAGCAGTCTTTTAGGAAATGCAAAGATTTTCGTCTCTCTAAATGTTCTTTGGTAAGTGTTTAGCATATTGTATAGGCTAGATATAAAATTCTCTCTCTGGTAGATTAATACAAAATAACTTCTGTGATTTCTAATTCAGGCAGTTCACTGTGATCTGCTTTTCTTTGTGTGCCATCACAGGCACTGTCTCCCCCTTCCCTCCTACTTTCCGTACCACGCTTCCCCTCCTGGGGCACAGGGATTAGAGCAGCAGCAGGGTACAAAGCTGGAGGTCCCTCCCGTGTGCCTCAGGCTGAAGTGATGCCAGAAGCACAATCAGATGAGCCTCTGAAGTGAGAAGTGGACCACAGTCACACCACAGCTCCGTATTTATCCGCACTGTAAACTTCGATGCCTGTGGGATGCCTGGCCTTGGCTCCAGCAGGGTGGCAGTGGGACCCCAGTGCCGTGGTCAGGGGTGTTACAGAGCGCATTGAAGGAGTTTTTGGAAGGCCTGGGGTAGTAACATGTGGGCTGCACACTCTTTGTGGCACGTGCTGTCCATTGTTCCCCACGTGTCACACACTGGGATCTGATCTGCAGTTTGAAGGTGAAATACGACCATCCTAGGGAAATGGAGTAGCAACAGGATAGTTTTTAAGACCCTTTCCACAAACCATGAGTCTTGGGAAACTGGTTTCAATATACATGCAAGGATCATGAAACCTTGCAGGTCCCATTCTTCTGGAGGCAAGAATTCCCATCCCTTCAGCATGCTGTTGGCTTTTATCTGCATCCCACAAAACACCAAATGCTTGCATGACAACAGCTTCGGCAGAAATGAAGTTCTAATGACTGGCACAAAGTTTCTGGTAGTGAGGCATAGTTAGGAGAAAAGAAAGTCTGGAGAAGTTCTGTGAAGCTGGCAGAGGTGGTGATTTGAATGGGAGCAGCACTCATGTAGGTTCTGTGCATTTCAGAAGTGTGAGGTCTTTTCCTGTTGTTCCTGGCTAAGTGCACTCAGTTTGTTCATTCCTGGTCAGTGGCTGTCGTTCCTTCTGCTGCCTGCAGCCATCAGCTGTAGGATTCCAAGTGTCTTGGGCAGAAGCTGTTCTGTAGCTTATCCAGCCACTTACAGATGTTCAGACCTTGTGTAGTTTGATACTTTACCAGACTGGTTTTGCAGTGTTTTTGAGCACAACAGTCTCTGTTTATCCAACAGAATAAAGTAAGTGAATTCAAGAAGGAACACATTCAAGCGTTGCACGACACCCAGATCATTCATCATGTGTTGTGGTTATCTTGTCAGGTCCGGGTTTCTAATCTCAGCGAGCATCAGATGCACTGGGTGACCTTTGCCACATCAGTTGAACTCATTGTGTCAGCAGACAGGAGTGTGGCTATGGAAATTAATTGCATTAAGAGGCTCTGTGTTAAGGTCTGGGATATCTCCTGCCCTTGGCTCTTTTTGCCCTCCTCCCCACTTACCCTTCTCATTCCGAGATACTGAGTTTTATAAGAGACTTGCTTGGGAAGGAAATGAGACTTCTCCAGTATTCAAAGCTGAACCCATATTCTGTTGTTGAATGCTCTGTAAATGACCAAGGGGAGGGTAAACACCTGCCATTCCTGGTGCCTCTGCCCTCTCTGACTCTGGGACTGGCAGAGTGGAGGATGGGTACAGCTGAGGTGAGTTTCATCCTGAACAGGTGCTATAAAACAGAATTCAAAATCAGATCTCTCTGTACATACTATTGATTAACTCTGCTGAGTGCTAACCAAGCAAATCAGGCTTGCAGCTTTGGGCCTGTGATTTGACAAGGCAAGATTTGGCACTAAGGAGGAGCTGGGAATTCTGCCTCAGTTCCCTCCCCTGCTGGGGGCTCCTCAGGTGCCACTGGGCACATCTGAGTCTTTCCCTGCCTCAGTTTCCACACTAACACAAGGATGGCATTAACAGTAGGGTTGGAGGCTGGTTTTGGGGACTGTCCTGTGCCACACAGGAATAGCTATTGGCTGAAAACAGCCATTTCAACAGCTGGCTGGGAGGTACTTGATCCTCTTGGTTTCAGCCAACAAAAGTGGCACATGTCAGAAAAGCAGGAATGAACTCTTGATATTTCTGGAATATGTTAATTTGTGTGCTTTAGCCAAAGAGGAGGGAAGGGAGCACTACAAACAAGCTAGTTTTGAGGTTGTGCTGCCATCACCTGCTTTTAACTAATCCCCTTATCGTTAGGTTTTATATCAAGGACACAAAAGATCCAAGTTGAAACCTGCCTGACCCATTGAGAGTGGGGAATTGGCTTGAGGTGCCCTATTACCTTGATTATTACTGGATTTTAAAGCCCTTCTGCTGTCTTTCGAGTTCAGTAAGTAACCCAATAGCTTTAAGAAACTGAACAGAGGGTGTCTTAATTTCTTTTGCATCATGAGAGCAGTGGAAGGCCATGCTTTTATTTATATAAGGGAAATAACTTTTCCTGTCAATTTTATAGACAATCTTGGAAAACCTGCTGCAGGTTATTGGTGAGATTTTCTCATGATTTTCTTTTCTAAATTGCAGTTGCCATTTTTATCACAAAGAAAGAAAGAAAGAAATCTTTTAAATACAGTTATAGACAGCAGTGTAACTCAAGCTCTCAAGGACATCAGTGGGGGGATAGTAGAGTCTTTCAGCAGTAAGATTTTGCCTTTGCTGCCAGAAAGGTGTATTTTTTTTATATCCAGTGTAATTAACATGAGAGCTATCCCAGGGTAGAAATAATTCACTCTGTGACATAACTGAAATGTCTTGTCTGTGCTGTCTGGTTCTGTTTTTAACCTTGGGCTTAAAAGGAACCAAAAATCTTTAGTTGTAAAAGAGCACATCATCTGCAAAATATTATAAGCCATTTATCTTTATGCACAAATGCCACCTAGCAGTGCAGCTCCACTTGTGCATCGTTAAATGCACAGACCATGCTCATTTTGCCCCTAACTAATAACAGTCTCCCCTAGGAATGCTGGGTGTTCCAAACAGCACTGGAAGAGGCAAAAGCTGGCACTCAGGCCAGCCAGAGAGGGCTGCTGCCCTGCCTGAAGGTCTGCTCAGGATTGCTGTCCAGCTGGAGCAGCATCTGCGGGCTCAGCATGGGTGTGGAGAGCTTGGCCAGAGGGCTGGAATTCTGTCCCTGCCAGCCCTGCTCTGGGTGGGCAGTGCTTGGGCTGTGGGGCACATCCCTCCCCACGTCCCATTTGCCCTGCAGTTCTGGGGTTTGCAGGTGCCAAGGTTTTTGGAAAGGAGCAGCATAGCAACTGTTGTGTCTGGCTGCAGGGAACTGGCTGGGTGGGGTCATGATCCTGGCTTTGAATTGTCTGTCTGTCTGTCAGCCCCTTTCCTGCCTGCCATGGTTTCTCCAGGCACTGAGGGCCAGAGCTGAGCCTTCTTGGGTGCCTGTGCTGAAGCAGTAAGAGCTGGTTTGGGTTTCAGTCTCAGGTGAGCCACAGGGCCCAGGCAGGTGCTGTGCTGGTGGGTGCAGCACCAACAGGAAGGTGGCTGGCTGGGTACCACGGGCTCCATCGTACCCTGCTGCTTGAGGCCCTTCTGACAAGGAGAAAATTGACCAAACCAGCAAATAGGCTCTTTGGAGAGTAAGAGTTTTGTGACAGCCCTCCATGTAAGTGCTCCTGTCCTCGTAGGTAAGAACCTTGGTAAGTTGTTCCAGCTGAAGGCTCGCCCCAGTAATTACTCCTGCCAGACAAGCACTCATTCACTGTGAAAGGAGGTTTCTTCAGCTTTGGGTAGATGCCAAGTTAAACTTCCACTAAGATTTCTTATATTTGCAGCCACAATTGATTACTTTTCTCATTATTTGATCTTGATATAGAGACATACGGATTGAGCCATGTTTGTATTAACCCCCAAAGATTTTTTTTCTTTAGGAACATCCATCACAGTTGCACGCAAACTGTTCTGCTCTGGCACTCGTGGCTGATATAAGCTGGGGTTTTTTCAGAATTTCTCCATGTGGCAATTAGTATGGATCTGCCTAAAGAGCCACAGTGTTCCCAGCTAACCAAGAAAGCAATAGTGGTTTGTCAGATGTGCAGAAAAATGCATGCAAACAGCCCTGCAGAGTGTGGGGCATGGCTGTGCATAAACCGAATTGTTGGAAAGATTTTACAATTTGACTCCAAAGTATTCACCAGTTACTGACTTTATATATGCAATAAAAATTCTGAGAGAGGGGGGAAAACCCCACCCTTTTTCACCGCTGATTTTCAGGAAATTTGATGTTAGAACTTTTAAGAGAGAAGAGGCTCTTGGATGTGAAAAATACCACAGTAAATTGCCATTCAGTTTTAATTATTTCTGATGTAACACTTTATTCAACAACTGGTTTTATTGTTTTCTACTCAGTGGTTTTAAACCAGTGGTCTGCAGATTCTGGGGTTCTTGGACAGCTTGGGCAGCCTGAAAGTTATCTTTAAAAAGCCAGGTCTGTTAGTGTGTTTGAGCTTGTTGTCCAAGAGTCTGCTCCATCCCAGGAAAACATTTTGTGTGTGCACAAAGCTCAAAGACTGAAAATATCTGTGAGAGTGAAAATGCTCTGAGGCTGTCTCCCTAGAGAGAAGCTTCTAATGAAACCTCTTGTTTCTGTTTTTAGTTATTATTTCCAATTTGTTAGACCTTGTCATTCTTGGTTAAATCTCAGTTGATGGAAGGCTGGAGTGAGAACTTCCACTCTTTCTCCTTTCCTCCTCCTGCCTTTCCAAGCAGGTAATTTGCCTCCTCGTAATTTCTGTGTTTACTTTAGGTGAACTGCCTGATCAAGCTCTCCAAAGTGTCAGAACACATAATTGTGTTCAGCTGTTTGACATACTTATGTAGATACCAGGATATTGTTATTAACCTTTTGCTATACAAGGCTGAATTCCATGAGTATTTTGGGGTATAGAGTACTTAGAGAGAGGGATAAGTTTGTCATAGTTTCTCAAAAATAGGGGTAAATGCTGCCACCCTTCATTTCACTGGTCTGTAGCTTTATTTCTAGGCAGTCTGTATTGAAGAGGTTTATAAATAAATCCCTACTTTTTTTTTTGCTAGTGTTTGAAGGCAGTGGCCAAATCCATGTGCCATATGTGGAAGGTGGGAATTCAGATGCTGTTATCAGTGTTGTTGCTGTCTCAGGCTCCCCTGTGGAAGCTGTCCTTTTCCAGCAGCACAGAGGTGTCTGGAGCTACAGCAGGACAGAGGGGCAGGCACAGCGTGCCAGCGGTGTGGGGACTGGCACCCTGTCACACCTTGGCTGCAGACCTGTGTGTAAGAGCTGGGTCGTATCTTTCCTTCTGTCTGGCACCCTCGTTCTTGTGCCAGCTGGTGAGAGGGTTAACAGGGAGCCTTCCTCCCACACCCACATAATTGTAGGGCTTTGCTCGTGTCTCTTCTTCGCTTTGGGAATTTTCCTTCACGGGCACTTGGCTGGAGAATTGCCTGTCTGGTGTCAGAGGCAGGTGCAGGCCAGTGGCACAGAGCTTGCATGGGCAGAGCAACAAGACAATTGTGTCTTCCGCTGAGAGCAGGAGTCTGGAAAAGCTTTCTGTGTCTATCTAGGTATCCTCTGATCAAAAGGTTTTCAGACTGCTAGTACAAAGGGACTGTTATCTTGCTGGTGAAAAATTACAAGTATTTGCAATCAGTTTGCATCAATCTCTTTGGGGTATTGTGCTGTGCTGATTTAGTAACATGATAACTTCTGGCACTGCTGCAAAAAGACCAAACAATCCTCAAGATCAGCGTGCAACAATTCGGTATTTTTGGTACCCACTAGAACATCAGTCTTAGAAACAGGACTGCTAAGACTCCCTGGATCTTGTTTAATAAAATCATGTGGTGAGGGCATCATGATTATAAATCACACTTGGAAATTGGCCTGCAGAGTACTTGCTGGGTTATGTGGTGTCGTGTGTTCCTGGCTCCTTTTTAATTTCCGAAAAGAAGGCATATAGCAGCAGCTGGAGCTAGAGGTGGAATTCATTTAACTGCTTCGAGAAAGCCACTGCCAGCAAAAACCCAGCAACTCGACAGTCTTTGGTCGTAGAGAGGGGAGAGGGATCCAAGTGACTGGAGCTGGTGTAATGAGAAGGAAAAGAACCAAATGATTTGGCAGCACATGAAAGAGGTAAGGATGTGGTAGAGAAAGGAGCAGGAGGAGCTGAAATGAAGAGCAGGAGTAAACAATGTAATTTAACTTATTCAAAAGGGACAGAATGCTTATTAAAGCTCTGAGAGATGATAAATTAGTGCTTTGCTGCTATTGTTATTTCAGATAGAGTTGTCATATGGTAATGCTGCAGCAATGAAGGCTGTAGGCTCATGGATTCATAGAGGGGAATGGAAAGTGGGATATTTGGTTACATGATTGAGAGTTGGAGTTGATGAGGCAAAATGCACAGCCCTGATTCTGGAGGGCATCCTTACATGTGCGTGCTGTTCCCAGGAAGGTGCCGTCACATCCTGAAGAGGGATGGTTCAAAGTGTGTGTCCTGCTGCTCTGAAGACGTATCCCACGCTGAGAGCTTTTACCTTGGTCGGGAGGAGCTGTCGAAGCCCTGCTCTGCCTTATGAAACCCTGTCTGAAATAGCCTCAGAGCCCTCCCCTGGAAGTGCTCTTTGGCTGTTACTCCTGTGGCAGCACACAGAATATCAGGAGATCATTTGAGGTTGTGGAGTTTTCCCCTAAGGAATACTGGGCTGGGGGAGGGAATCGCAAAATGATTCTTATCTTACATTACACAGAATCTCTTGCATTACTTACTGTGGCATATTGTTTCCTCCCACAGAGTTCTGCTCAATCGCTTTCAGGAAGAGGCTACTCCGTAAGTCATTTTACAGCTAATTCTTTCACTTCTGTTGATGTTGATTGCAGAGGTTTACACTACCTATTGCACAGCCACTGACATGGAAGAAATGCAGAACAGAAACAGGGTGACAGCACAGGGCTGTCGTGCACCTGGCAGGGCACAGCCCTGACATGTGAGAGTGCATTAAGAGCCTGGGGGCTTCTTAATTTAATATTATACTTACAGGGAGGAGGTTTTTTTCAGTTTATGGTGTATTTCAGCTAGATAGTCACCTCTGGAGAATTACAAGAACTGAGTGGGGAGAATTTTGAACACCAGCAGGGAGATGCTTTCCTCCTCTCCTCCCTCCCCCATACAGGCTTTCATTTGTGTGTTAAATACAAGATTCAAATACACAATTACTCCCATTTTATGAAGAATTGTGCCCCTCACCATTGTGAACAAAAAAAAAAGTCAATATTCTCTTATGTACAAGCTCTGAGTTATAAAACAGGCTTGCTTGTTTTCAGGGGAGGGTGTTGCTGGTGTTTCCTTCACAGGAGTGCCACAATGTTCTAGGGTGGTGTTACAGGGTCAGGACGCGTCTGCCTGTGTATGCAATGTACCAGACTTGTTTAATTGTCCATTTCTGTTCATATGTACCTCATTTGTATGTGCAATAATGACATTTCTTCATGTAGAGGTGGATTGATTTGTTTATTTTGGGTACGTTTTCTGCTCGGCTGTCCAAAAAGGCAGGCACAGACATCTCTGAGTAGAGTAATACAGAAATAGGCGAGGGTGTGAGAGGCTTAGCAGAGTCAACATGAAAATTCCTGGAATCACGTTATATCTGACTCTCAAAACAGATGTATGGTGGGGAGATACGATACCCTGGTTGTTCAGCCAGTAAGTCACGTGTAGTGCAAAGGTTAGAGATGAAGGTGTATGCAAACATGAACGTAAATGTCTCAGTCCAGCAGACACTTCCTGCCTACGCTGACTGACAGTAATTGCCTTTTTCACATCCTCTGCCATGATGAAGTTTTGCCTTCTAGGTGAATGGTCCCAAACTGTTTCATACCGAGAGCTAAAGCTGCTCGTTCTCTGTAGGACCAGAACAAGGGTGATTTTATGTACTTCAGCAAGTTGATGTGGAGGCCTGGAACACATTGCTTTTTACGATAATCACCAGAATTATTTTCTTTCAATAATTTATGTTGTAAGTTTAGGGCTGTGTGATGGAACTTGCTGAGCTTCTACCCAGTGCACAAAGAGAAAAAATTGCCAGGCAGTGCAGAATTTATGGTCTGATTTCATAGCGACACTGTTGCACACTATCATGCATATGATCAGAAATTCATAATACAAGATTAGGTACATTTTCATCATAAAACCATTACAAAATAACATATGACTTGAAAAGTCTCACAGTTTTAATGAAATAATGTCACAAATTTTCAGACAGTAGTTTCATGTCTACTGAGTGTCCTCCTGTCTAAATCTTGCCAGTATCCCAGGTGAGTATCATTGCTTAATTCACTGAGGGATGAGGAGTGTTTGCTCTCGGACCCGTTGAGTGCTGCTTTCCATACATTTGTACAATCAGATTCACCTAAGCTTCTAAAGGCAGATGCTTTATCTTCTATTTGTCTGTAAAATGCCATGCATGCCCATGGCACCACATAAATAATAATGAATCATCTTCACAGATTTTATGACTGAGGGCATGGTTTGGGAACTAAACAATTTCCCAGTGGCTATAACATAGGTTGCAAAATCGTAATGGAAAAAGGCCAAAGAATTCTTCTCAGAGTCTCAAGGCCAATAAATCATAGGACTGTTTTCTTCCATTGCTGGCTATTCAGAAATTTACTTTTGTTTCTCAGAGAAATGATTTTGAGAAAATTACTAGCTCCTTCTCTGTGCATGTGTGTAGGGACAAGGTTCTCTTATTTTGCCAGCCCGTAACTCCTCCAGGGAGGTAAGAGCTTTCTGCATGCCAGGGCAGTATTTTGAGATTGTGACTAGTGTGAACTGGTGTTGCTTTTCCTTATGGATTGTCCTTTTCCCTGTTAAACTGCCTTCTGCCCCACCACGTGCCAGCTCTTGAGGCTGTTTCCCCCAAGACTCCCCCAGTGCTGCTCTAAAGTGATTTAGCATAAGTCAGACTGCCACTTCCAGCACTGCCAGACCTCGCTGGCCCAAACTCGCCTGGGAAGCTGATTCTTCCAGGTGGCACAGAGATATTCAAACCACCAGATCCAGACAACTGGTCCCACACCAGGAGCTGTCCATGATAACTACAACAGTTTCCATTTTCTCTCGAGAGCAGCTGGATGTGAAACATTAAGTCACTGTTTTGGCTCTGCCCCTGTTTACATCGAACGGGTTATTTCCCAGACATGGGGAAAGCAGTGGGAGCTGGAGGCACGGTGGAGACACCACTGTGTTGGGTGTTCCTCCTGATAGCTGTGCTGAGGGCTTGTGTTGTGGAAAGCTTGTGGAATGATGATCTATATTGTTACTCAGCAAAGTTCTTGTACCGGGTTCCATCGGCAGCTGTTTAAATACCACAAACTATTTTGTGCGTGCTCAGTTTTAATTACCTCGTTCTGAATCTGCACTCTTCACCATTCACTTGCATCAGCTGCCCTTGCAGAGATGTTTGCTTTCAGAAACATTTGTAGAAAATGCACATTTTAAGGAAATGAGCATTTGCAAAGAGAGATCTTAAAACCTTACAGGAGGAATCTTGCATGAAAAATCTCAGTCCAAGGTTTGGCTCATCCAGCTGAGCCATCAGGGCCTGTCTGGGCAGTCAGAGCAGACTCATTCATTGGTGAAAAACCTCAGCAAATGCCTCGTCCATAAAGTACAGACTGTGGAGCTAGGGGCAGGAAGAAAACTAAGTGCAAGTGTCTAAATAATTGACTCCTGAGTGTTGGATATTCCAGCAACTTCCTTGACTTCAGGCTTCCCATGGAACATTAGGTGCCTAAATAAGGAGCATGCTAGAAATAACTGTGAAATTCTCATCTCAGAAGTTACCACATAACCTCTGGTGAACTCCAGCTGCACCTAGATTTAATTTAAACCTCAAAACCGGCATTAACAGTGACCTGGCACATAGTTTCAGAGTCTCCTGTACATACCATGGACAAAATTTCTTATAACCCTATTTCCCAAAATAAAGTTTCCAATGGCATTTACTTTTACTTGGATAGGAAGAGCCATTTCTATGTCTGTACTGCTGCTGCAAGCTCCTTCTCTCATCAGTAGCATGTGTTTCATATCCTTATCTCATTAAATGCATACTTCCGCTGTGCTGAGGAATAGAACACGAGTTTGTTTATGGAGGTTAATATCTCATTCCCTCTATGACTTGATGGTTACATTTGTGTGATAAACTACTCCAGCCATTTGTCACATTTCCTGCATGCACAAATGAGATTAGTGATCTTAGTCAGAGAGGTCTGTCTGTCCCCTGAGCAGACAAAACAGATTCTCTTTTTGGTAACAGGATGAGAGGCCTGTCTACCTGAAAATGCACTGATTTGTTAACAAGTACGCAGAGAATCAGAAATTAGAGTTAGAATTATTTGAGGTTTCTGTATATCACTGATACATATCCATCCTGTGGACGTTTGTCAAATTTATTTCTAATAGTTAATTTAGAATCAAACATAGTTATAAAGTAGTTACAATGAATATGAGTACATACAGTTTGTTATTAATGGCTAAAAAGTTGCAGTTGTTTATAAGGTTGAGCACCCTGTAGAGACAAACCCAAGCTGCGGTAGAACTTGACTCGGTTTTGTGGAGAGGATGGAAAAGGATAGAGCTGGGGAATATGTGGTAGCTTAAAAAAATAAACAAAAAACCTCTTCCAATAAATTATGTAGTTTATTTATAGAGCATCTGTGCAGCTGTTCATCTTCTGAAATGGAAGGGGCTAAAATGTGGGAGTGAATGAAAGAACAAACTTGAAAGCATATGGCAAATGGATAGCCAGTGAGCCAACCTGTCTGAGTGTGCCTTGGAACGAAAGTACAGGAGGATGAGATGTCTTTGTTTGGTTTTATTTGTTCTTGAAAGGGTTGGGTTTTTTTTAAATGAAAACAGTAACATACACTTGGCAACAGCAGCAGCTGATTTTTATTCTGAGCTTCTGTAAAATATCAAAGTCTTTGTAGCCTAGTCAAATCCCTGGCAGCTGATCAAATTCTGTGGATTTTACATCTTCCTTGTTGAGCGCCGGAAACCAGTGTCTCAGATAACTTGGGCTGGAGCTCGTGGATAGAGAGAAATGTGTTCAACACCATAAGGCTTGCAGAGACTCTTGGGTCATCCAGAGCCAGCTCAGTGCTATCTGCAACCTTCATTGCTCCTGCTTGGTGACGTAGTCTTAGAACAGTTATCTCCTCCCCCGGGTGAAGTTGAACCTGAGGTGACTCAGGCAAGCACTGGGTAGGCTTTGAGCACCCTGAGCCCACTGCACTGTCTGCCTGGACTGCAGTCTGCCCCTTCCTGGCTGTTCTTCTCAAATGATCTTATTCCTTTTTGGAGCTGGCTTTCCAGTTGCTGGCAAAGATCTTTACAGCCATCCAGGACTCCTGTCCTGTGCTGTGAGCTCAGTGTTGCTGTACAGTGAGGCTGTTGCTGCCCACAACCACCCTGTCCCTGTCAGATCTCTTGAGCTCATGGCCATGTCTGCCCTTGCTGGGACAGCCAGTTCTGAGCTGCATTCCCCTGGTTTGCAGCACAGAGATAGCACCCAGTGCTGTGACCTCAGTGGGAGGGAGGACAGGTACAAATGGCTGCAAAGTGCTGGGAAATCATCCACCGAGGAACTGTTGACTCTGCAGGTTTATATCCCCTGTAAAGCTCTTTTCATGGCCTCTTTCAGTTTTGTGCCAGCTCAGTGCAGTTCTGTGAAACCCTGAAGCAGATGGTCCCTGCTGAGGAGACTGTTCTCACGCCAGAAATCCGTGGTGTGAGCATGGGCAGGTTCATGGCTTCGGTGTAATGGTTACAGGGGCTCACTGAAGATCACGCCAGCAGCATTCCCCTGATCCAGGATACTCTTGTGCTGTTAGGTTGGAACCAAATTATGACTTGGAAAAGTACCTTCAGCAGCACCTTTTGAGTCAGTACCGCTTCCTGCAGGGACCCCAAGGATGACTGTATACCTTGATGTCTTTAGGATGGCCGTGGAGAAACTGATGTCTTGAGAAGGATGAATTTCTACATGAAGATAATAAAATTATTGCAGTGAAGTATGTCACACTTCTGTTTGGGAATTCCTAGTGTGCTTCCCTCGTGGTGTGGAAGCACGCTCGGTGACCAGAGGCACACTGGAATTGTGACTAACGGGGTTTCTCCACTTGCTGGTCTGTCACAAGCTAATGAAAAATCTCTTCTGTAGGTAGGTAACGTTTCTTGGCTGGGCTGGAAAATTCATTGTATTTTAGGAGCTCTGATAAATTAGCATTTTTCCATGCCAAAAATCGATTCTGGAGACAGGGCTCTTGTTATGAATCTAAAACTCCTTGAGCTGGAGCCAAAGTTAAATGATAAAACTGAATTTAATATGTATTTCCTACAGCAGTGTGCCTGTGGGCTGGCAATGTGAGCAAGACTTTCTGGACAAGATTTATGAATAGGGGAGTAATAATTCCAAAATAAGTATCAATCTCCTTTTGCCATGATGTTAAGCATAAAAGAGGGACTCTAATTGCCTTTTTCTTCTGGACAAGATAGGTCCCCTTCAGGTGGAACAATACTCTGTCTTCTTTGAAGACAGATAGGGAAAAGAAAAAGGGACTATAAAAAAGTGATGTGGCCTGAAAGTGCAATGACAGCACAAAAGATTTTAAAAGATAGAAAAATAGTAATACAGAATAGAAGCATAATGTATTTTGAAAGTTCTCCCTGTAAGATATCAGGAGTTTTAGAGAGCCAGGAATAAAATGGTGGGTGTCAGTCCAAAGCATTTAACTTCTGCTGGTTTTCTTTTCCCGTGTTCCTAAATAGCCTCTCTTCACAAAAACTATCCCCATGCTTGAATTCACCTGGGCAGGCTGAGTTCACTGAATAAATAAAGAGTTTGTTTGCTCTTAGTGTCATGTGGGATGGAGCCAGGTTGCTGTAGGCCAGCTGAGGAGCTGGCCCTTTGGCTCCAGGGGCTGTCCCATAAGCCATGAGCTCAAAATGAGCTGAGTAATTAGTACACATATTATTCCAGATCTGTGGGAGCTCTTCTGAGGGTTTTTGAAATGTCCCATGAAAAGCTTAAGCAGAAGTACAAACATAAATAAACTACATACTTCAGCTTTACAAATAGTGAAGTCCATGAACTTCCTTACAACACATTTTCCTTTAGAAGTTCCCTTTTCTGAAAGTCTGTTTCTTCTTAGATGACCTCTGCTTTTAATTAGGATGAAAAGTCCCATGGATTTTCACTTATCTCCACAGCCGTAAGCAAGCACAAAGGGCCCTCTCTGGCTGAGTTTCCCCCTGCCTGAGCAGTGGCCTTGGCAGAGGGGCTGCCTCGGAGGCTCGGCGGTGGTGCCCCTTTGTCCCTGTGGCCGGAGCGGGACGGGATGATCCTGATTTCCATAAACCCCCCAGCTGCAGGGAGGCACAGCCAGCTGACACCGTGAGCCCCGGCGAGCCCCTCGAGGGATGGGACATCTGACTTGTGTGTGATTTTTGCCCGTGTTTTTAATCTCCCTGCCGCTGCCCTCCGCCCGGGGCAGTGGGGGGGAACAGACCTCTAATCTGACTAGAAAGACGCTATTGTTAAACAGACGCATCCCCCGAAATTCCCAGTGCTCCTTGGCTTTTGGGCTGGGATAACCTCGCTGTCACTGGCCTTGCACGCTAAAATGAATAGTTGTCCTAAATCCATCTTGAACTCGCCAGCCTGGAAAGGATTACATTCTGCTGAAGAGGAAAGGCAGAGGATTTTGAGAATATCTGGTCTTTATTTCTGGACCTTTTTGATTAAGACTGTCCCGAAGCGGTTGTCTCATATACGTGCTGTAGCTTTCTTTGTGTAGCAGGGCAGGGTATTTCCTTGTCTATCTCAGCTGTTTTCACATTGTTATTTGCTCTCATGACTCTTTCCCTAGAATCCATTGCCTTGTTTTAACCCTCTTTCCTTTCCCTTACCAAAGCCAGCAAAAAGATGATTAAAGCAGACAGCTGATTAGAATCAGAGCTCCTTACCTAACTACCACAGTGAGCAGGGGTTAAGTGTGTGGCCTCTTGGGGGATTTGCTTTTGATTTTTCTTTAGTTCTCTGATAGTCTTGTGCAGTGAGAATGGGCAGTGCTGGTGTTCTACAGCTACAGGGAGGGTTAAAATAGCCCATTTCTGAGGGCTGCCCATGCGCTGGTGCTTCTTGTGCTGGGTGCTGTGGTAGGTTCCTCAGAGGAAACTCATGGGGGTGGGTGGAACAGGGGTCCACACTCTCTTGTTTTCTCTCGTATTTCACTGTGCCTTTGCAGAAACTGCACCCAAAACCACGGTGCATAAGGGAAGCAGCAGAGGAAATAACAGTGCCACTGCAGGATGCAGTTGTGGAAATAAAAGATGAGCATGTTTTGTTGGCCTTGATAGTTGGTGAACAAGAGAGATCAAGGAAAAGGGATCGATTGCATCAACTTTGTGGGTGTTATTGGCATTAGAGAACACTGTCTGTCATCTTGAAACATCATAAATATTTAACTGTGCAGCTCAGTGGAATACCCTGATTGCTTATCAGTCCCAAAATGGATTCCCCTATGTTAAACTGTATTGAAATAAAGTAGTCTAGAGAGAGTAAGTTCTTTGGGCGATGGTAAAACTAATCACTGCACTTCCAGAGTGTAGGGAAGGGTTCCTGTAGGTTGGTGGTTTTTACTCAGTTTTATCACTTGTATTTCTTCCTTGTCACCTTTTTTTTTAAATTGGGATATGTTATTATAGGCGAGAGAGATCTTCAGTTTCTTTCCTGTCCTAACAGAAGACAAAAATGCAACTTTAATTTAGCAAAACAACAGATGCAACCCTAAGTCAGCTCTCACACCAAAGAAAACTTTTGGTAACATGCTGAAGGTGTGGGGGCTCTGCTGTGAAAGCTGCAAATGGGTGGAAATCTGCTGTAGGCTGAGGTTTCTCTCCTTCTCGCTTCGTGTTTCAGCCTGGATGCGACAGAGCTGGCTGCTAAAATGTGAATATACTGGGCCATGTGGTTCCTCTGCAGTGGGAAGGCAGCTCTCCTCCGTTCCCTATGGGGTGAGAGAACAGAGGGGCTCTGTGCTGGTGTCCCTGGGCAGGTGGTTCAGGGAGGAGCCTGGGGCTCTGGGCTGCTTTTCTAGGAACTGTTCAGCTCCTGCTGCAACCGTAAAAGAGTTGCTGAAGAGCAACTTTCTCATCTGCAGTGCTTGCACTGCTGGAAGAGGAGCATTCACATGGAAACCTTGGTCAGCCGTGTGAGATGTTTTCTACGCAGGGTCAGTGTTTTCACTTCCTGCTGCCGCAGCGTTTCAGCATCACAGCTGCTCGTGGTCAACACCAGCCCCAGTCACCATGACCTGCTGGTAACATCTTAGAAAGGTGTCCTTTCTCCTTTTCATAGCAAATAAATAAATGAAACAGTAAGAGACTTCCTATGTGGTGCAAAAGGATCAGCTGCAGTTCTAGAAAGCCGGGGAAGTGTGGGCAAGGGCAGAAATGTAAATGAATCCATTGTAACTTGGGTGTGAGATAGGAATCACACCGGGGTGGGAGGTCTTTGCAATACCACTTGGCAACTGGTAAGGACAAATACTCTCTGCTTCTTCCTTGTCTCTTTGTTTTATTAAATACCTTTATGGAGGCAGTGGTGTAATTCTGAAATTCAAGCATTGCTGTATCCAAAAGTTGTTTTAAAACCCTTCAATCAATGTTACTTAATTCCATGGAGAAGTTTTTTACTTCCAGTTCAGAATACTCTGTGTTTCAGCATAGTTTTCAGGTGATTGTAGCTGTTCTCTCTTTTCTCAGCCTGTCACAGGTCAGAAACTCAAAGGCACTGAGGTTGAGTAAAACAATTGTTCATCACTCTGAGTTCTGCTTTGTTTTTGTGGGAATTGTCTGCTTCTGTAGCACCTTCAGTTTCATTACTTGTTATAAAGTTTGGTTTACTAACCTGCTCTTGGAACAGATACAACCACCAAAGCTGCTTTTTAATTAGCCCTGTGGCCCATCCGGTGTGGATGTGCTGACGTCCTGGCTGCACAATGTACTTCCAATGAAAGGGAACAGTCTGCCATAGAGTCTTGTAACCTTGAGGTCAGTCTTGAGCTCAAAATTGCTTTTGATTATGGAGTTAGTATGTGTCTCAAAAATATAATAAAAAAATCCAGCAAGCACTAGTGGTCCTTACGCAGTGCTGCTGAGTTACACACTCAAGTGGTATCACATCTAGATTTTAATGGAATGAACTGCTTTATTTGTAGATTCTTTCCAGATGCCGTGCTTCTGGTTGTGAATATTCAGAGGTTTGCAACCAGAATGATGGAAAACTGGCATACAGCTACATCACTGTGGATGTGGCTGCAGTGGTTTCTACAGGAATGTAGCCTGATTCATACCTTTACTGTCTGCGTTTCATCTCTGTGCTATATGATGGATAAGACTTTGTGTGCCTGAACACTTACAGCCTAGGTCTGTAGTATCCTGAGGAATTTTCTTGTCTGATTAATTCACCACATGTGTTCACCAGAAAGCCTCAGGACACGGTCAGTTTTTGGGAAGATGTTACATGTAGCTGCTAGGTGCTTGCAAACCTCAGTTCAGGTTTTTTAGACTGGTACATTGTTATCTGTAAACAAAAAGAAATTTTGGGGTTGATTAAGAAGCTGTCGTGTGTGGTTCATGGGTTTTCTGGACATGGGGTTGAAATGGTTCATGCTGCCCTTGAAATCAGCTAATCAAAGCAGGACAATTTTTGGACATCCTGTAGCAATTAGGGTACTGTAGATGAGGGATGGTACAGACTGTGTATTGTGTGCTTTGAACTCATGCAGCAGCATTTTCAGACCAGCTGGTAATCACCAAAGGAAAAAAAATTGTTGCCTTTGAGGTGGGTAAAGCATATATGTGTTTTAATGGATTGATGAAATTCTGCCATCGCCTGCAGGGCAGCAGCAGCATTGAACAGCTGAGAAGCTAAACCTGGTGGGATACTTGTAATGAACCAAGGATTCAAAATTTGATCTCAAAAATCACTTGTCTAAAAGGCTTTTGCTGCACGCATTCCTCATAGCAAAATACAAGCAGGTGTTGACCAAGCATGGCTGTAAGGCTCGTGACCAAAGTTAGATCAAACCTCCCCTTCCAGTTCACAGAACACGTTTTCCCCATGTATTGATGTCTCTTCCAAAGCTGCTTAATAGTATCTTTGTATAGTATCTCTAGTAGCATCATGGTTTGAGAGACAAAGAGCTCGAGTCATGAAGATTAGGATGTCACAGTGGAGATGCCCGAGGCCACAGAGCACTGGGTAACTGGGAGGCATCGAGCAGGAACGGGTGCTGGGTGCTCACAGACTTTGCCTGAGCATCTTTCCTTTCCCCTAAAGACTCGTTCTGTGAGGAACCCTAATTCAGTTCCTTTCTAGAGAGCTGGGGAAGAGGGCAGGAGAGAATAATAAATGGTCCCTTGAAAACAAGAGGCAGCAATTGACACCACACAACGACCCAAACAGCCTATTTAACTGCAGCCAGTTTCCTGCTGAAGATTCATTTCGAAGCGATTGCGAGAGCCCTCGAACAGGAAGCTGCAGCTTCACCAAACGGTTTCAGTATCAGTGTGTTATCTGTGGTCATTCCCCTCCACAGCTTGCGGCTGCCTTCTGGTTAGCAGAGACAGACACTTTGAGCTGAGCTGGCATCAGTTCCCACCTACTTAATCAGTTAAGTTGTGAGCCCTGTGGTTAGCTCGAATCCCCTGGTCGTCTTGTGGATTGCCAGTGACAGGAAGGGGGAGATGCATTGAGTGGTTCCGACAGGAATAGCTTGGTTATCTGATGGTCACCCCAGAGACTGATAAAATTATGTGAGCTCTTTTCTGAGAAGACATCAAAAAAGCAGAAACTGTTGTCTCTAACCACCTGAAGAGTTTACAACGTCAAGGGAAATTTTGCTTATCTTGAAAGCCTCAAAACTGTTAACCCGCCTTCACCACTGCAGACCACAGCACTGCCTCAGACTCGTGGTGCACAGAATGAAGTACAGACCGCCCTGTGCAAAGCTGTAAATTCTTACTGAGGGAACATTATCCTTCAGATCTTTCAAAATTACTTTGGCACTTCAAATTCAGAGGTGAACAACTTGAAACATATGAGAGGAACCGAGCTTTTCCGAGGAAGCGTGCTCTGTATTTTTAGAAAACTTGGCCTCCTTGAGTCTGTCATGTTGTCAGGAGTTTGGGCATACAAAGCGATGAATCACCTTTCAAAGTGTAGCCTGTTTGATGAGCCTGGATTGATCTGAAGCCAAAGTGATGGTGACTGTGACAAGGGCTTGCAAAGGTTAAGCAGAGAAGGTGGTCATATCCTGGGTATGACTTGGGGCACTTGGTTTGTTTTTGGCATGTATTTGCTGAGCAGACTTCAGAATCAGAATGAGATTTCCAGAGAGAAACTTAAGCAAATGAGGTTTTAAAATAATACTTTCAAAGAGGCCTTGGGCAGGTTCCTCTGAGCCTCAGTGCCTGGGTATCTCTGGCCTTAAAATGGGGTAGTGGTACTCGAGTCTTTTCTTGAGATGTGTAGATGGGAGAGTGTTTTGCCGAGTGTTTACTAAAAGAGGTGAGGTAGTTCTGAAGATCCACTAATTTTTTTGTCTTGTGCGTAGAGTATAAGGAGCTCTGTGCTGCTTGTCCCATGTCCCTGTCTGACCATCCCTCTCCTCAAACCAAGTCCAGGCTTCTGTCCCAGGCCACAGCTCGCAGCCCAGCTCCCCACGCTGCAGGTGCCTGTCCTGGCAGTGGCTGTGCTCCAGCACATGCTGCCAAGCAAGCGTGGGGAAGGCAGTGCTTCCCACTGGAGCAAGGGGCTGGACTCCCTTGTTCCATGGTGAGAGGCTCCCATGGCTGGTCCAGGGCCCTCATGCCCATCACACCAGCCCTGGGCACTCCAGCCCCTTCCTCACTGCTGGCCTTGGAATAAAAGCAAAGGTGGGCTTGGCAGCTGGGCTGCAACAGCACAGCCTCACCCTGTACCTGCACATCTCAAAACTTCACATTGAATTCACACAATGTGATGTGTGACTTGTAGCTGTAATGATCCTCATGATGAAATCCTGCTCGTCTGCTGCTTTTGTTCAGGTTTTGAAATCACGGCTGGGTGTTTGTAAGGGCGTGTGTCCGTACAGGAGGCATAAGAGATGCTTTAGTCTGCTGACGTTGTTTGGCTCAGCCTCTGCCAATGACAACCACAGCAATCAGGGTATTTTGGACTCAAAGCTATTTCCTTTCCTGCTGCAGATTATGTCTGGTATGCATAACGTGTTAATTTAACAAAGCAGTTCTTTTGATACAGCTTTAATTTTTTAACAACAGCTCGAAGGCAATGATGTACAGATTATATAGTGTCACTTTCCCAATTAAAGTTTTACAGGAAAATACTCTGGTTTTGCTTTAAGCCTGTTTTGAATTCTTCCTTCTGGCATTTGTGCAAATGGAAACTGTGCTATTGCAAAGCATCCATTTGAAACCTTGAAATATTTACTGAGGCTGCATTGAATACCGAAGCAGGAATCTTCCTGTAGGCTTGTTGATGTCTGTCATATGCATTTATTTTGTAATTAAATGTCTGGAAGCTTGCGTGTGTGCCTGAGTGGTTGGTTTCTTGTGTTTTACTTTTTGCAGCTTTTGTTGTTGTTACACTGGTTTTTCTGATAAATGCTTTTAACTCATCACTTTTAAGAGTTCTATGAAAAATTATCCACAGCCAGACCACATCTTTGATGTATAGCAATGAACCTCCTACTAACTGTTGTGCAGAACACTGAGGAGGTGGCTAAACCGCTGCCGTTCCTAGAACACCAGACCTTGTGAAGCTCATTGCTGCAGGAGAACATGCCGGTTTCAAGGCTCTGGGATGGAGAGCACCTGAAGGGAGTAGCTGAAAAGATTTCATTCTCAAAACACTACCCACAAAGTGAACTATTTTATTTTTTTCTTTTCTTTCCCTGTCTTTTCTCTTCTTTCTAGTCTTTTGTCTTGGATAATATCAGGTCAGTGTCCTTTCCTGTTTATACAGGCTGGAAGCAACAGGGACTGACCATATCCAAAATTGCCCCCAGAGTGTGTTCCAAGGGATGTGATGGTGTGGAGCGTAAGCTGAATCTCAGAGGGCAAGGCACTGGCATTAGACAGGACCAGGGGTCATCAGCTCTGGTGACAACAAACTGTGCCTCTGTGAAGCTGCAGAACCAAATGCCCCTTGGCGTTTGCCTTGTGCCCTGGTGGCTCTCTGCAGGTACTCCCCACTGCTCGTTCTGACCCAAGGCATATCCCTGCCCCAGGAGTCTCACTCACCGGGAGATGGTGTGATGACTAGAACTAGAGTATCACACTCCTAATGCAGATGACCTTGCAGCCTGCAGTGGCAAGAGTTACTGCCCAGATTTGCAAGGCAGCAGGGTAGTGTGAAGGTCTCTGTGGTTGCATTCCAATCTAGCTGCTTTTAAAGGATAAGGGAGCATGATCCCTGAACCTGTGCCCACCCAATGGGCTGGGGCAGGCAGCTTCTCTGCCTTCAGAATGTGCTGAGACTCTGAAGTATTCCCTGCTGCCAGAGTGCCAAGGAAGCCACCTGGCCCACTTTGAAACCAAATGCTGCGTCTCATGTGTTTATCACTTCCCTTGTTTTCGTTCTTTTTCCGTTTCCAACTGATCTCTTTCGATTAGTCCTACTGCTGGATAATTATGACTTTCATATCTACATCTATTTCTCAAGCTTGGCTGCATTATTTTTGGGCAGCTATTTAAGACTTTGTTTATTTTAAAAAAATATTATGTCCTTATTGGCATATTTGCATTTCAGAACTCACAAACAATGATACTTCTCACAGTACATCATTCTTCAAATATTTTTCTCAACAAGTAGAACTTTTTCAGGCATGCCAGAATCAGCTTCATTATATGAATCCTATTTATGGATCCTATTTAGAGCATTTGCAGGGAGGCAATTAAGTGGGCTGTTCTCACAGATACATATATCTGGTCCCATGTGAGAAGAGAGGGTAAGAATTGGTTGATATTTCAAGGAAATTACAATAGTTACTGAGGAGAAAGTCCCTTCCTTTTTTGTTGTTCCTTTCCTTCCTTTTTTTCCTTTCTTCCTGGAAAAAAAGTACATATTTATGTGGGAAATAAAAGCCAAAGCCTTCATTATCAACACCAAAAGAAATTGATTCTGCAGCAGTGTTTTAGTTCAGTGACTTTTATTTGTATAAAGGCCAATGAATGATGTAAAGATAATGGTTTTATCTGAAGGATGTTAGCACAAGCTGACATTTACCCTCTGCAGCACTGATGGGCTGCACCTGGCTGGTGCAGAGAGCACAAGTGTGGGCAGAGTGGCCTGTCAGGCCCCACTGCATCCCTCACCTCAGTGGGCTTTAAATCATCCTGGGGAAGGGGGGGAAGCAGCAACCCAACTCAGGGATTTTGGAAAGTGTTTCTGTTGAGTTCCTCAGTTGAATGATGGCCAATGAGCTGTTGGCTTGGCAGAATCGATGTGATAGTTGGCTTTTGGAACTGAATAATTAAATTTGAATAGTCTTGCAAATGTAAAGGAAATCAGTTCCTCAAAAGCTTCCAGTACTACTGCAGCATTGAATGAGGAAAATTATGGAAGTTGTTTTAGGCAATGCAGTTTAAATGAAGAGGATGTGTTCAAACATGCATGAAGAGCAATGCAAATGAACTTTAGATTAATCTGGTGTTTAGAAAGGAGGAGTTTGGCATGTTTTTGACTAAAGTGTTAGCATGGTGCCCATCGTATTGGCCCAAAGTGCTCTGACACGCTGCCTCAGTGATTTGTGCTTTAAGGTTTCTGTTCAGGTGTTTGGGTCACCCATCAAAACAGGCTCACAGGGAGATCAAAGGGGACAGCAGGTTCTCCAAGGAAAAATAAAAACTAGAAAAGCAGTTTCTCATTAATTCTTTTCAATGCTGTGCTGGACAGCCAGCGAAAGTGAGCAGAAAATGGCTGTGTGGAGGGGTTGAGCAATGTGAAAACTAGCAGAATCAAAGCTGCTTTGGGGGCTGCCTGAGGTGTGGGGCCAGCAGGATGATCATTATCTGTGAGATGTGTGAATGGTTCAGCCTCTGAACAGCACATTTGGCACTACCAACTGGTTTATCTAGAGGTTTGGGTGGGACAAGGAAAGGGATTTTAGAGTTTTTTGCTTTGTTTCACTTGAGGAATGGAGTGTGAAGAAAGATCCTCAATAGGACTAGTTTCTGCTTCACATCTTGGATGGTTTACATCTGATCTGACCAAAACCTTATCTCTGATCTGTCTGCCTTGAGTAAACATCCTTGTGGGTATTCTGTTCAGGTAGCTCTTTACCTCACTGGCCTTGGACAATGAGTGGGAGAACAGTAGGATTTTCATCTCTGCCAATGACAGCAGTAGAAGGTTTCAGGAATCCCAAGAAAACACAGTCTGGAGAATGGAGTGGGACTGTGTCAGCTCAGCAGGACCACAGTGTGGCTGTGACTTGTGGCTTTACTGAGAGTGGTGTTTTTCACTCACCAGTACCTTCTCAAGTTGATTGATTTTGTCAGAATTTGCTTTAAAAGGAATGAATTCTAATCAGTGGTTGTGAAACCCAAGGCAAACTTGTCATTGAAAATAAGCTTACAATGGTTTGATCAAGATCTCATGATTTGAGGTTTTCAGACATTTAAATGTGTTCAATTGCTGTGAAGCTGGAAGCACAGGTAGGAAAGACTCAAAGTTGCATTGTGAAGAGCTAGATTCAGAACTTCCTGGAGCCTTGCCGATGGCATTTTCTGATTCCAGACTTGTAGTAATGTGTTTTTAATATTTATTTGGGTTTCTGTTTGGTCAAAGTCTGTTGCCATTTTACCCAAACTTCTTTTATAATGGTAGGTTTCTCTCATACCTCACTTGGAGTCTTGCTGGTGGTTTTCAACCTCTTCCAATTTGCAAACAACCTAAGAAAAACACCACTAAAGTTGCAGAGCCCTATATTTTGAATGCAAAGCCATCTTGACCACAGGCTTGCTTTTCTTAGCTACCTTTTCACAGCTCATTTAAGAAGTACTCAGCAAAGCTGGAGGTCTGATGTCCCAGGGCTGAAAACCAGTAGCTTGATGCAGTGGGGCCTCATTTCTGGTTCCTGGCTGTGCTGTAGCGTGAATACAGACTCTGCAAACCATGTTTTACAGAAATTTTGTTCAATAAAAGTATGTCTTCAGTGGCAGAGCAGAACTCTGTCTACCGCAGTGGACTTTCTTCTTTCTCACTGGGGTTGGGGTTGGATTTGTTTGGATATTGTGGTGCTTTCTGACGCCTATTTAATTTTGCTGGAGTGGTATTTTTGTGACACCATGGTGCTGTGAGAGTTGTAAATTATTCTTTTACTGAAGTAGACTTTACAATTTGGTGGGAAAAATTGCTTTCCAGCAAAACTCAGCCTGAAAGTTAACATGTTCATTAGTCACTGCAGTGGCCTACAGTAGTACGACTTGTGGATTATTTTACAATATGTACTTTTCTGGTTGCTTGCACAAACGTAATACAAAAGTCGCTTTTATATTATTCTTTAAAGTTTCAGCCTTGAATGCTTATAATTTCTGCATCCTGAATATTAACCAACAAAGGAAGCGAGGTTTTGTGTTCAAAGCCAAGAGGAGGAGACAGGAGGTCTGTGCTGTATTCCCAATGCTCCCGTAATCTTGCTCTGGGATCTGGGGCGTGCTGTTTGCTGTGCCTCAGTTTAGCTCATGCGTGGGGCAGGGAGACCTTCTGGGTGTGTTCGCTGGCCCAGTTGTGTGAAAGCTTTAATGCTCTATGGGATTGCTGGTGGAAAAATGTATTCTTGTGTTCAGAGCACAGGAATCCGTGGTTTAGAAGTTACCCCAACAGTTCCAAATGGCATTTCTTCCACTTCTGGCCAGGGCTGGCATCTGCCATGAACACCCCCATTTTCAGTATTATTTTCCCCCTTATATGTTTTGCACACAGGGGCTCGAGGAGACTCTTGGAATCGGTACAACCACACATCATGGTTTATCCTTGAATTCTGTGTGTTGTTTTTCAGTGTCCTGGTGTGTAAGGGTGCCTCTCCCTAAAAAGTTCCTGCAGAAGCCTGGCACATTGTGTTACAGCTGGCCCCTTATTAACTCTGAATTTCCCTAGTTTCTTTGCCTTTCCAGGTCTGAGTTAGACGGCTTGATGTTACTTCACAGCCGTCCTTTTGATGGCTGGAAACGATAATAGCCTGTGTCATCTGCCCTTTAGATGGAAGGGTTATGCCTCGTCCTTTATTCCTCGTCTCTCCTGACAAAACCCGTCCCACAATGCGCCCGAGCCGCTCGCAGGTGTTCCCGCCGCTCTGCCCTCTCACATGCACCGCAAATTAGTAACAGAAGCTAATGGCCCAGCATGCGGCCATCAAAGGGCTGACAATTCCAGCCTTTCCAAAGGGCCCTTTATGTCAGAGCCCCCCACGAGACCTGTCCGGCTGAAAAGGCCGTTTGTGTGTCCCTGTGTGCGGGCCGGTGCCGCGCCCCGCCGGCCGCGGGCCTCACGCTGCGCCCCGGCCCTGTTGCTGCTGGCAACAGATAAAAATCGCTGTTCGCCACAGCGGGGCCCGCAGCACATCAATCATCCGCCCAGATAAAGGCCTCGGGCCTTTGGCCCCATCCCTCGCTTGTTCCTAAATAATTTCCACTGGCTGAGCATGCTATGGTGTAGGCTGGGTAATTCAGTCCAGAAAACTTCATTTCACTAAAAATGCTTTGATTCTTTTTTTTTCTTTTTTTAAAGACTGTTTTTGTTCAAATAGATGTTTGTTTCGAAAGGGGGAATTTAGCTGATGAAAGGGATGCCGTGAAAGTTCAGAGTGAGAATAATAAATAGGACTGTGTGGTTAAATGTAAAGTACAACCAAGCGGCAGCGAAAAGAATTAGCATTTACCAGGAGTAACAAAGCACCTTCGCACTTTAGAAGACGCCTTTCAGCTTTGGCATCGTTCAGCTTCCTGAATTTATATATATTTAAATAGAGATTAATCTTTATATATGGATAACATCATTTCCACCACACCTTTATTAAAGAGATTTATAGCCGGGTATCAAATTACACTTTTAATACAGCCTAGTTGATTTTTTGGTAGCAGCAAATCATATTTGTAACTCCGAATAACTAAACAAATTTGACAGTAGCAAATTTTCTCCTTGACACAGCTAATTCTTCATCTTGTCCTAATGTTCTGCTGTAAAGCCATAAGAAATTGTGATGCTTAGAGCCTGACAGTCATAGGTTTTGTTCTTGCCACTTAGCAATCCTTCAAAGAAGAAACCATTGCAATTTAAATTGAGGGACATCACAGGCTCCATAGCAGGGAAACGCTCTTTGTAGATAAGCCCTGTTTTGTAATCTTGCTGGCTTGTGCCGTAAGGATAGGGTGGGTGGGATATAGAGGAATACTGAAGGTAAAAATCAAGTGTTAGGTCACAAATAAAATTGCTGTGGAAACCCTAAAAATTAAATCTCAGCCAGCCTGCCCTCTGCACAAGCGTCTTTGCATACTAATTGCATGGGTCTTTGTATTATTGTAGATACTAATTACCAGTCGTTCTCAGTGGGAATTGGACACCTGATTCTCTAAAGCTGCTTTTAACCTCCCAGCTTACAAGCCTTGCATCTCAAGGCACCTCGATCCTGACTTCCAAGTACAGGCTTGATCCATACTCGATCTGTACTTTCAAGTACGGGCACTGCTGCTGCTTCGCTGATGGAGAATCCTGCAAAGTTTTGCAGTGCAGGCATCATCTCTGGGTTGGATGTGATGATGGACTTCAACAACAGCTGGAAAGCAGGCTGAACAGGGATTCCTCACTGAGCCTGCTGCAGTCACTTTACTGGGGTTTACTTTGCCGTATGGCTGTGTTTAAGCTAAAAAGGACAATTAAAAAGAGTTAAATTCTCACCTGAATGGTATTCACGGGAGCTGAGCCTTTCCTTTCACCAGAACAGGACTTCATCCAGGTACCCTAACAAAGTGCTGAGCTTCTGAAATATGACTTGTTGCTTTGTTGAACCTGGTCTGCCTTTTACACTTCATTGGATGGATGTGATTTGTATGAAGAATTTGAGAAGTTTTCTGTAGAAACAGGAGAGACATTGGCCTGACAAAGTATACTTGTGCACTATGTCCTTCAGTATCTTCTCTGAAAACAAAACAGATTTTAAGATGGATCCTGTTGGATTTTGAAATAGGTAACAGTAAAATACTTTCCACCCAGGAAGGTCACTATAAATGCTGGCATCAGATCTAAATGATGTGCCACTACCCCATGCACTACTTCTGCTTCTTTTTTTTGAACTCCTATATAATGCTGCCTAAGAAATATTGCAGGGAATGACAGAGAAGGGTAGGCTTAAATAACCCTGAGGGTGCTTATCTTCCTTGGCATTAACTTCATATCCACATTCATTACATGAATGGGCCAGGGAAACTGTTTCTGTGACAAATTGGAGTGCAGGGTAGGTTGAACAGACTCAGTTCAATTTTGGGTAATGGTATACAATCATCTCTATGGCGATGCGTAATGCATGGTATAGTTCCTCATTTAGAGAAGTTTGAATGCATAAAGCCCTATGAGAAACACCGAGATAACTCAGTTTCCTCTTTTCAGAAGGAGTTGCAGTGTGCTCAATTAGCTGCTCCGTTCCCTCCCCTTCCTCTTAATAACACCGGAGAGGAGCTCCCCTCCATCTCTAATTCTGCCTTGTCAGGGCTGAGCTTCCATCGCAGCTGCGGTTGCGAGGAAGATGGGGAGCACGTGAGAGATGCTCAGGCAGGAGATGGACAGGCACATTGACACAGCCATTATTATTCCATGGCAGCCAGGATGGGTTACTCTTGCATTGCCCTGCTGCGTGCATACATCAGACAAAAGACAGCTTCAATTTGAATGGGAAGATGAGTGGAGTCGGTGCTTGGGGAGAGCAGCCTCCAGAATCTTAACTAACACGTCTGAGCCTTGCTGTACAACATGGCTGGGAGTTTGCTGAAAGGTTGCTTGTGGAAAATGAAACGGCACTTGTTGATAAATGTTCTTCGTGCTAATTGACCGCTGTGTTTGCAGACAGATGCGCTGACCTAGAGCATCCCACGTGCTCGTGCAGATCCCTAAGATGGGCTAATTAACTTCTCCATCTTCATTTCCTTGGCAAAATCCACTAAACAGAGTTATGCAAAGCAAGTGAAAGAAAACATTGGGCTATAAGGAGGAGGAGACCCGGGCTGCATATAATTTGTGTGTTAAGAAATGGCCAGCACTGGGTATCTGCAGGGGGAAGACACAAAATTTCCTATTTTATGGGTATAAATAAGAATAAAGAACAATCAGGAAGTCAAGAAATTGTTCTTCCTACCAATTTTTAGATTTGGATGCCATTTTATCAGCTAAACCTAGACCCCTCATCCTGCTTTTTAAGGCTTGTCTGATAGGTACCCTATGGAATGATTTTAATCACAGTGACCGCTGCCAGGCAGGGGGAGGCTTACTTTAATGTTTTTAATTAGATACAGACCCACTGGCAACATTTTCTTCCATTTGTGTTGGATTGATGCCTGACTTGACCTAAATGGTTCACAGCTTCCCAGTATTACTGCCACAGTTTACTGGCATGCACTGGTTGTTGGATGCTGAGCATTTCCCTGCTGATGGCACCTGCTCGGCGTTTCTGGTTACACGAGAGGATGAGACAGCGTTGTTGCGCCTGTGATCTTTGCAGTACGGGTGTGCTAACGTTGCAGCCTGCCTTGCCATTTCTTTCAACGTGGTGTGGATCCCACCACCTCGTGTGTTTAAATTATTGCTAAATTGCAGTGTTTTGAAGCCACAGGAATATTGCTTAAAGAACTCTTCTCATAAAACAGCTCATTAATATGTGTGATATTCAGGGTTTGCCAAAAGTTTTGTGGTCTGTCTTGCCTCCTCCAGTCTTCACTCCTCTCTGCCCTCAAAATGTCTGCAGGAAAGCGTGGGCAAAATTCATTCCCCTGTGGCTGTTTCAAACTACACAGTTCGGGCTCATCCTTTGATCCCTCCTCATGACTTTATTTCATTATCCCTTAAGTATAAGGAGGAAAGTTAATGACATCATAAAAACTAGAACTCTATAAAAGATGTTTCTGCTGATTTACTGCCAATGTACTAGCAGCATGTCATATAACTGCCCATTAAAGATGGTGAGTTGCTCTCCTGCCTGCAGCTTTCCTTATCACCAGCCCTTTTATTTATGACCAGATTATAGGGATTGGGTGTGCACGGTAAAACATAAAACTTATTTTTATCATGCATATAATTAACCCTTTAATTATGGAATTAAGTTGCATCCATCCTTCTTTTTAATTTAAAAAGGCATTATTAAATGTTCCTGTTTTTCTTCAAAGAGCTTAATGTGTTGCTGGGAGAATGAAGTTCATGGTTTCTGGTTATATCCATCTTTCCCTGTCCAAGCATTACCTAAACAATTATGATCAGTGAAGAGGATGGGAGGGATAGTAGAAGCTTTATTACGTAGATAAACAAAATCAGTATTTTCCTGTTCAAGGAAGTTGAATTTGGCCTATAGAAACCCTGATCTTCTTGCCTCCCTGCTTCTTAAACTTTAGTTCTTGAAGCATCCCTCCTCCTGCCCCTTAGGATACACAGCTTGGTAAGCAGTTATTTGCTGTCACAGAACCCTTCACCACTCTCACTGTAATGGGAGACCTGCCTGGTTGTGCAGCTTCAGGCTCTTGCTTTGAGCAGCATAATGTGAGTGTTTCTGTGGTACCCTTCCCACTGGGCCCAGTACCTGCTGCTTGCAAAGAAAGCTCCTTGTCTTGGCTACCAGGAACAATTCCAGACACCAGACACTCCATCCCTCCCACCTACAACTCTAGATACTTCAAGATAAGCTTCCTGCTCTGAAATTAGGGCTTTTCCTAGAGCATCTCGAGTTGTAGACAGGAGTGAGGAAAAGGCTGGGTGTTCTGACATGACTCGTTGCTCCTGAGAAACTTGGCCAGTGAAGTTACTTGTTTAAAATGATCATGTTCCTTGTGCATTAGGCATCTTCTATTAATGCAGCCATGGTGGTTTGTTTGCTGGATATGAGGCATTGGATCTCAGTCTTGGGAATGCACTGTGATCGACTTTCTACATTATTAAAAGCTGTTTGTCTTTATGTCTTTTACCCAGTTAGTTGTTCTGATTTTGTTTTGCGTGAATTGCTGACAAAGAACAGGCATTCCTCTAGTGAAAAGCCAGAACAAAGCTTTGCATTCATACCATCTCTATTACCCAGGCTTTTTATTAATATTGACATAGTTCTTGAAAATGTCTAAGAACAAATGCTCTCTAATAGCTGTTTTGCTGGGTTTTTCCTTGGCTGTACTAGGAGTTCAGGATTCCCATGTGCAGAGCTGATAGGCTGTTATAGGGAGATGATAGTGAGAGGGACACTGTGCTGGTTACACGTTTGCCACTTCTCTCAACTGGGAAAATCTCTCTGATGGTTTCAGTCGTTTTGAGATGGTTTCTCCCCCTCCTTCCAGGAAAGAGAGGGAAATGTGATGTACGATTGCATAAGATCGTTTTTATTCATGTGAGTGATGAAATAGGAGAAGTTCCAAATGAGGAAGTCATAAAGAAAAATAATAAAGGAAGGAAGCAATGAATTCAACTCTCAGTGCTTTGTTGTACGGCTGTGATTTATAAAGAGGTATTTATTTCTTTCTTACATCTCTGCATAGAGTAAGACAAATAATAAGAATGTTTAAAAATAAAGTATTTCTGCGTCCATACTGGCTCCTGGCTGCCTGTGATCTGCTCACATTCATTTTATTTAGGATACAGTAGGTACCTCTGAGCTGACAATAGCACTGATGCTCAAAGTGTAGGCAACAGAAAGTAGTTTTGTTTTTTTTTTAATATCCCCATTTTATGAGCAGTAAAGAATAGCAAGTACCACACTGTTCTGAGGGAAGGGTATTGAGCATGACCCATTCTTAATTACAAAACTGTTTTAGTTGATCTGGTGGCTTTAAATGATGCAGAACAATGCTATTGCCTTTGAGGCAAACCTTGGTAATTGTAGAAGTCTGTAATAGGTGGGTATTCAATTGAGTGGAGACTCGCAGGTCCCTGGCTGTCTAGGCTTGAGACTCAGAACCTGTCAAACAGCAAAGGGAAGCCTTTTGCATGAGCCCCTATTTACGTGCTGGTTTTAAGGGTGGTGGGATCTCAGTTCATTGGCTTAGCATGAAGAGGCCTAAATCATAAAGGTCAGATATTCCATGTGTGTGTTGGACCAGGTATTCCACGAGCTCCCCTCCCCCTCACATGGCCTTCCAAAGATCCTGTGCTCATTGAAAGCTTAATTAATTAATAAGTAATCAGTTTTCAGCTCTAGGGTATCAATTTGAAGGAAAAATTGATTTTCAAACCCAAATGTCTTAGACTATTTTTATTCTGAAACTACCATGTGTGTCAAAGTCCTATTTAGAAAAGTGTCCAACTCCACTCAAGGGCAGGCAGCCTGAGGAATAAATTAGTTTTTACCCATCAGTGGAAGAGTGTTACAGAGAAGCTTTGAATATCAGTGTGCTGGTGAGAAGGAACCTTGTGATTCTCACACCTGAATCAAAATTGGCCAAGTATTTAAAATGCACATTTCATTGCTGCCAGACATTTACCTAGGATGAACATTAATAGGATGAGAGGGAAAAAAATTAGAGGTTCAACAATAATTTGAAGTTCTCTGTTTATAATGTGAGAAATCATCAATTAATTCCATACCTGGAATAAAACATGCCCTCAGGCCTACCATCTGCCCACATTTAAACTTGAAGATAATAGATTTGGAAGAGAAGTTTGTAATTATTTGCTAGGTGGTTCTGATTAATTTACAAGGAAAATTGCTAATACCGATAGTGTATTACCCTGGGGCCAAGTGGAAATCACAATATTGCAGAAAGGGATAACAGGTAAATGATGGCTTGTGTGTTATCTGTTAGCCTGATTGGACAGTCTGATTATTTTTCTTAAGCCACTAATGGATGCATATAAGATTAGAGTGTGCTTTGGACAACATGACTATAATTCTCACCTAACAGGCTGTAGAAAATAGGAAATAAATATACCCCAGTGGCATTCTTAGAAATTAAAAATGCTAAAGGCTAGATTGTGGAATTATAATAGATTTACAGCAGCGTGACTGAGATCAGAATCTTGCCTTGTAGCACTGAAAAATACATTTATGGGGTGATCTGTGCTAGAAAGAAATTATTACACGGGGAATGCATGGGAGCAGACGACTCTGGCAAGTACCCGTGTGCTTTCAAGATGTGCTAAAAGAGCCACTGCAGAGCCTTGTATTAAATTCAAGTTGAAAAAGACTTTACTGGACTGTAGCCCAGTGAGTATGGAAGAAGATAATTTATTTTGAGCTCTGAAATATTTAGTTTTGGCTGCTATTTACTCTCATTGGAGAACACTGTGGACCTTCTGTGCACCATTACAGTTACAGCTGCGCAGCTGCATGATTAGAGACTGACCTTTAAAAAGGGTGTGAATTCTGTGTTGCCAAGGTACAACTGGTGGAGCACAAGGCATGTGTGATGTAGAGAGTCCTGCAATAACAGCAGAAAATGGTAAGGTGAGACAGAGAGCCCCTGTCTCCCTGGCTGCTGGCCAGAGCCACTGCCATCAGCTTCGCTGCTTCTCCAGTTCCCTCCTGCTCCTGTGTGGTTTGCTTTACTCAGTGGTAGCAAAAGCTGAATGGAGAAAGACTCCTAAAATGTTTTGGGTGGGTCTTTAGATTAGGGTGAAACTGTCTCATCCATTTAAAACAGGAACAAGCTCCCAAGCAGTACCTACTCCCCTGTGGTAGAATCCTCTCATGTAGCTGGGATCAAGCAGGGAAGCAGAGCTGTTGGTCCTCAGCAGCTTGTGTGCACATACCCTGGTGCCTGGTGACTTACACAGATCTCCCTCAGTTCCATCAGACCCAATAAGTTACGAGTCTCTGACAGCCTGCTGCATTTTTGGAAGGAAGAGCTATCAGTCATAACAGAGGGAAAAAACAGACTGGAATAGGTTTCTGTTTTCCTTTTCTGTTTCCCCATCTTGTGTTTTCTCTCTTGTTGTAGAACCTCCCCTTACCTCCTCCCTTCTGCTGGGAGCTCTCCTGGCTGCCACTCATCTCTAAATAGTTGTGATAACTTGCAACATCGGGTTTGTGCTGGTGGATTGTTGCCATACGCCGCTGTAAGTTGTCAGTGAGCGTCTGAAGCTGTCAGCTCAGCCGCTCTTTGCAAGTCCTGCTGCTGTGTGAGCCTGAAAGCCGCCCCAGATGCCCCTGCCTCTCCCCAGGACAAGGCTTTGCCCAGGCTCAGTGTGCTGCCAGGATGCAGCCTGTGGGCAGGGATAACTGTGCTGCTATCAGACCTGGCAGGGATCTGGGCAGGAATTTATTTCCATAGTCAAGTGCCTAAGTTAGAGGAAAGCTGGTGCACCAGCAAGAAGAGAGGCCATGGTAAGTTGCAGAGACAGGCTCCATGGCAGGGGGTTGTCTCCATGCTGTGGGTCAGTCCATCATCCCTCCATGCTCTGCTCTTTGCCATGGCTCTGGTGCAGGGGAATTGCATCCACCCAGCAAAACGCTCAGGAGGGGAGTGCTGAGAGAGGCTGAGTGTCTGTCTCATTCTGCTTAAACTTTGGCAGAGGGTTTGGTCATGATTGCCCCTGATTTAATTGTTCAGACAACCATCTATTTGCCATCAGTCTGTACAGAGCTTTCGTTCAAGCTAAACTGACATATGCTCTTTGTCACTGTCACGGTGTCAGCAAAGTTGCAGGCGCTGCATTTCCAGCACTTCCTTTTATTGCCTAAAACCATTCTGAGAAACTGGAAGGGGCTATCCACTGGTTGCATTATCTTGCCTGGATCTTCTTAGTTACACTTCAGCCCTTTATATTCAGGGAGTTTTATCTGAGTATAATGTATTTTTTTTTCCTCTGGTTACTTTTTAATTAATATCCTGTAACTGCTTCAGACTTGGGAGGAAAGTGGTTTTGGATTTCTCTTTTATCAGGTAACTTTAATTATTCACTCCATTGACTTCATTAAGTTAAAACACCTTAATATTATGAGTGGAATGATGATCTTTGGAACAAGACAAAAATTATTCCTAATTTTTTGGAAGCAAAATGGCTGAAGTGGCACCGAAGCCTCATGTCCCTGCTGTGAACAGACAGATGCTCCATTACTTGTGCTCTGCTGTGTCCCAGTGGGTGATGCCTGCAGTCTCCCCTCCTCTGCACTGACCCATGGGGTTAAATACAAATTGACATTAAATTAGTTCCTGCTTCTCTTCGTAGTTTTTCATTTCTGTTCCATAGCTTTGAAACTAAACCAAGGAGTTGATAGGCACAAGAGGGGACGTTGGAATCCAGTGTGGTGAGTTTGCTGTGTGATTATTGTTCTTCATCCCGTGACATCCTGAAATGCCGGTCATTAAAAGATCTTTTGCTTTAGAAAAGCACTTCCAGCCTTCAAACTCGGGCATCTTAATGTAGAAAGCTTGTATCTTGATTATGTGTCACAGCATCAAAAATTAAAGTCTTCTAACTGGCAGGATCGCAACCTCCTGCCTGTTGTTGTGAAATTCACATTGCTGGCAATATTGCAAATGAAAACAGGAAAATACAGGATGAAGGAGCATTGTTCCAGCAACTTCAGTGCTCCCTCAGTTGCATTTATTTAGACGTTGCCTGTGGATTTGGTTATTTTTATGTTCCTGTTGTTTTTAGTAAATGTGTTGACTGTGGCAGAGTGGAAGGATCACACTTGCATGAACTGCTGTGTCCTGTGCTGTTCAGGACTGCATTGTCCTCTTCAGTTCTGCTGAACTTCAGCCACTGGTCATCCTGTCATTTCTCAAACTGGCTGCCAAAGTCATTAGGATCTTTTAATAATTGCTTGCATAGGTGTTTATTGTTATGGAAGTATCAGCATCTGCTTTTCTTGTGCCAGAGCAGATGAAGCACAGATGAGAAGTTAAAATAAGTGTCATCCAGGAGCCAAATAACCTCCAGTGCACACCAAATCCAGTTCAGAAATGATCCAGGGCAGTTCTTAAAGCCCTCACAGGTGGACATACACCCACCAAGTGGGCAGCTCCGTGTTTGCCAGCAGAGGAAGAGCTGCAGCTGAGGATGGTGTTCCTGGTCTGCTGTGGGTGAGGTGTGTGCTGGTGGCAGGGCTCTCCTGCTCCTAAAGCCATGGACTCGCAGCAGGTCACAGCCCTGCATCTGCCAGGCAAACCCTGCTCCCTTTGTCATGCAGGGGCCCTCTCTGAGCCACGTGCTCCCCTTCAGAAAAAAACATCTTAGTTTAGGTGCACTGTTGTATCAATACATAATTATCCTGTAGCACAGCTATATATTCTCACAGTTACCTGTTCTGGCTAAGTAGATTTATTAAAATGTGATGGCAGGAGCTGTCTTTAAATGAGAATCAAACTGAGAGCTGCAGGCTGCCCTTTAGTCACGTAGCAGGTCTGGTCTAACATGCCACTGGGTCCTGTGCCCTGAAATCCTTTCTCAACCAGGGCAAGAAAATGAGACTTGCAAGCTAATTTGACATTCAAATATATATATATATGTATATAAACAGGCAAGTAAGGTGGTCCAAATCAATCCTTGAAAAGTGTGTTTTGAACTACAGAACGTTTCTATCCTTGCAGAATGACAGCTAAAACATTGCTGTTAAAGCAGCAAACAGAAATTTCAGTTGCTTGTCAAAACAAGCAGCACTTTCCTTCTGCGGAGCCAGAGATGCTGAACAATAGGCAGCACCTTGCAAAACGGCATCTTCATTATGCAGGCAGGTTTCTAATTCACCCAGGAACAGTGTATTATTTCTCCATAACACTTTATAATAAGTGGACATTAAATTAATGCTACATGACAATGGAATTCCTGCAGAGTTATGTACTACCCTGAGGCAAGTGCCAAAGGGATTTGGTGCGATTAAAAGGAGACAGTGGAAGGAGGAGAGAACTGATGGCTTACGGCAGGCGCCTCAGCTCAGCTGAGGATAACAGGACTGTTCAAGGGTTTCAGGCCTGAGGGAGGGCTAAAAAAATCCACAAGCCCAAACCTGAACTCAAAGCATAAATGTTAGATTTTCTGGCTCAGGTTCTTGGGAAAATGATTAACATCCTTTGCTACATTCTCGCAACTTTAATCATTAAAATCCTTTTGTCTTAAATGTGAGCAGGATGCGTGTGTGGATTTGGCTCCATGGATCAGAGCCATGGGAAGCTGTAGCTGAGGGGAGAGTTTCACACACTTTGAACTAAAAAGGACGGGAGAGGATCACAGCTGTCTGTTGTCCACAGGGAGATCGTGCCAGTTCCTTAGGAGATCTGTGGTGGGGCTGTGCCGTATACATGAAGCTTTCATTGGCAAGAGATCTTCTTTCCTCCCTTTCCTCCTATCCGGGGTACTGAGTTGCAGCATGCTGATTAAAAGTGTTTTTCAGAGGAAATAAGAACCAGGCATGAAGAAGAAAGAGCAGCAGCATTTGCTGTCTTCTTGAACATGATGGAGTCTCTTGGACTTGATGACTGAAGAGAACACAAGGTAAAACTTGTGTTCATCTCTTCCATACAAAGCTGAATTGCAAGTAACGGGGAGTCCTGTATTCTGCCATTCTCATTGCCCGTCCCAGTGTGCTGCCTCTGAAAATACCAATTTTAATCCAAGTGAGAACTCAAGAGCAGCATATTCATGGGAGAAAAAGAGAGTTGTTTTTCTCATGAGTATTTTTACTAGGCAGTGGCAGTCAATAGGCTTTTTCTGTGTGTGCCACAAAGGCGTAGCAGATAGTTAGAGAGCAGGCATGCAGGCATGCTGTATCATCATCCCTGCAGAGAACAGAAGTAGCAGGCAGCTTCCTTCCTTCATGGCAAAGAGCCTGTAAATGAAATCTTCTCTCTGAAGACATAGCAGAGGCCAGATGGGAGAGGAAACCTAACCTGGAGTGTAAAAGCGGCGTCCTGCTGCTGACTTCTTGGAGGACAACAAACAGTCGGAGGCAGCCTTTGACCAGCTCGGTTGGTGGTAGGTGCTGATGAATAATTGGGCAGAAGGCAGCGAGTGCTGCTGTTTCATGTCACCAAGACATGTTTCAGTCTGAAGCCGGAGCCATTTTCTCATTGGTGCAGCAAGAGCTCTGTATTCTTTTTCTCTCCTGGGTCTGCAGCAACACTGGCCCCAGGGGAAGCTGCAGGGCCCGTCCTTTCCCCTAAAGAAAGCAAGAGTTGAACAGTTCAGTCCAGGGAACTGCAGCCCTGTTTGTCTAAAGGGATGGTGATTTCTCTTCCCAGATCTGATTTATCCCCAATCTTTTCAAGAAGAAACTGTCATTGTACGTCTGTGTAGCCTGAGCACATGCTGTGGGAGCAGGTGTATAATTGGTTCCCTGTTTCGCTGAGCCGTGACCTTCCAGAAAGAGTCCCTGCATTTGTGCAGCACTTGATAATAGTTCTCAAACTCAATCCCAAAATCTTACTTTGGTTTGGAGTAATCATAAAAATGAGTTTCTGTTAAAATAAATAAATAAAGCTCATCCTTGTTAGCAAGTGCTACCTGAGGCTGTCAAATAGCCTCGCTGACAGGATGTTCTGTTTCCACAAAGCTGTCTGTATTCACAAGGGTATAATGTGCAATTCACAGGCTTGGCTGCTGCTTTCCAGCTTTCCCTAAAAGATCTGCAGTCTCCTCGTGAGCAGATGTTGCTAAATCCCAAACCCTTTATAAAGTCTTTTCAGGTAACTCATCCTTCTCTCTCCTGTTTGATGCTCTGAAATATATTTTTTTAAACACCCACATTCAGCCAAGAAATACGACAAATAATTCAGATAGCACAGAGCTCTTTCTTCTTGGTGCCTTAAAGTTAACAATGCCTGCCAATGGTGTGTTCATGGCAAATAAATATCAGAAATAGGATAGTCTAAAAGGATGTCTCAGAAAAAGAACTAGAGATAGGCAGAGATACAAAGATAAGTTGGAACAAAGAAATGTCACGAGCTAATTATTCTCAGCACATTATCAGAGATGAATGGCACATACGTCATGTGCAGTTACCTTCCTGTGAACCAGAAAGTATAGATTAGCAGCAGACGTATCTGGTAGGTCTTGATGGTCTGTTGGGCTGATCAATAGCATCAGTCCTATCTTCCTTTTGTCTGGATTAAAATAATAATGCCTTGCAGTTTGGTGGGCACCCGAGCTGCTGTGAGGGCAGGGACAGGGCTCTGGGCCAGTCTCCCTGAGGTTTCTTAGACACTTTCCATTACAAGTTTGCCCAAGTGCTCTAGCAAAGTATTACTGGACAAATAGTAACGACAAGAAATATAACAAACATTGCTTGAAAGGGTTTGGATCAGCAGGGTTTTTGTTTTTAACTGCACAGGAGTAAATGCAACATACTGTGAAGGAAAAACCAGTGGTATTTAATACATACCTATGAGTAGATACTTGCTGTATAATCTCATAAAAAGAGAGTATGAATGTTTTCCTTGGGAATTACCTTTCCTTTTCCTGCTAAATTAGAATATTTTTGTTTCATGCTGAAGTCTGAGTTATGTCCATGGAATTTCCCAAGCCTTCTTGCCTCCCCTGCAGCTCAGCCCCAAGCCTAGGTCGGCAGTAGGGCTGCATGGAAACAAAACTCAGATTGGTCTCTGAGCCGTGTCCTTGGCCTGTCCCTTCTCTGTCCCCAGTCCCTCAGTGAAGAAGGTGCAGGTCACAGCTTCATTGTCTTTTCCATCAAAATGCAGGTGTGTCTCGTGCTGGTAGTTGATTTTCTTTCCCCGTGCCCTCTCTTTCATTTTCTGGTATTCCCGTGTCCCGACTTCCCTTGTTCTGACTGAGGGTTTCTGGAAGGGTGCCTCTGTACCTTACCATGCTGAGCTGAGTTTGATGGTGCAACTGGTGCAAGTGAAGTAAATGAAGAGCACAGTTTCTTCCCCATTGCCTTATTCTGGGCTGTGCTCTCTGGTGTGTGACTTGGAAAGTAAAGGTCAGGATGGTTCATTGCCTCTCTCAATCTTTTTTGCTTGTAAATTTATGCTTTCTTCCTCCAATTCTGCTTAAATTTCAAAAACCAATGGGCCAGACCTTTAGCTGGAGTAAATTGTCATAGCTCCATTGATTTCAACTGAGTGTGGCAGCTCTCACCAGTGAAAAATTGGTCCTGTAAGCTGAAATTATTAACTTACAAAAACATTTGATTATCATATTTGTAGTTTTCTATTGTTTTAATGTACTGTGACAATCTTTAGAAGGATGGTAGCTCATGATTGAATTATCTTTTTGTCCTTTCTAAAAATTTAACTGTTTTTTGTTCTCTGAAGGAAAGAGATGCCTGTGTTCAGAATATTTGTATTGTAGTGATGATGCTTTGCAGATGCTGATAAAATCCTAGTCCATGGGAGTTGAGCAGAAACTTTTCCTTTTTAGCTTTTACTTTAAACCTCTGCCATAAATGATTGTGTTTTGGTTTGCACTGCACCTGTGCATTATCTGCAAGGAACACACAGTTGTATGGGAATCTTTGGGAGATTTTGGGCTTTGTACAGTAGAGCAGCTGGGATAACTGAACTTTATTGTCTCTAGTTCACACCAGTTAAGAATCTGGACCAACCTATGAAAACGATTGTGGAACAATTTTAATGTAACAAAGTCCTGCCTTTGTGTGAGAATCACTTGGGCTGATTTGCTGACGCTTGTGAGTGCTGAATAATCGTAGTGAGCTTGTTGTTAGAGAGGCTGTGTCTCCTGTGCCATGTGCAGCTCCAGCCATTTCCCTCCAGAGCTGAGTCTGAGTCAGGAATGACAAAGAAATATCCGGCAGTTTAATGCTTGGATTTCTTGTACACAAGGAAAAATAAAGTTTTGCCTGTGCTTAGTACTTGGAAGAATTAATTATTCTGATTTTCTGCAATACCTTTCCCCACACCGAGTGACACAGGGCATTCGTCATTTGCCGTTTGACCTGGTTTTTATAGAACATACTTAAATGCAGTTTAATTTCATCAAGATTTATGCACAGTAAATTTCCAATTATTACTCATGTCTTAACGGCTTCATCCGGAAAGCTTGAAGCTTTTCCCCAGCATATGATCAGATGTTCTTTAGCACTATAAAATTAGTTAGAAAGTAATTTTCTTAATTTGGTTTCTTGCAACCAAATAAATGAAAATCCATCTCCAGCTGAAGCTGCGGGATTTAGGGTTTTCCTTTATTAAAGAGAAATTATAATCTATAAAGCAGGGATGTGGCTGGGGACGAATATTAACTACTAAAAGGCTTATCTGCCATAATATCTTAGAGATGCTTCAGCAACTAGTAATTCCCCATTGGTATTTTCTTATATATTTTGCTTGCAGCAGGAAATAGGACAACTCTTACGTATCCTAAGGAAAAAATATGGAAGATTTGGTTAAGCACTATCTCTTCTTCATGACTTGTGACATACCGGTATAAAAACAGCAAGGACCCTGATTTAATATAAGTTTGACACCCATTCAGGGAATCATTTAAGCATTTGCTTAAGTACATTCTTATTCAACAAAGCATTTAAAACATTCTTGGCTCCAGGCACTTTCTTTAAGTCCTGTTAATTTTAATGAAATTTAAGTGTGTGCCTAACTTTAAATAGATGCTTAACAGCTCAGCTGAGTGGAGAGCTACATTTTAGATGACACTGATGTTCTTTTTCTGGTAAGAAGAGAAACAGTAATTCCCCATGGTTATGGTTACTAAAAGACATGGAGATGTGCCATGATTGACTGGAGGTAGAGGGAGGAAAATGACATAGTGCAGGTGTTGCTGACAGGACTTGAAGTGAAATTAGACTCCACCTTTCAGTCTTCTTGTGCAGATCGTTTGCCATTTCCATGCTAAGGCAGATAAATTTGTGATAGGTAGATGCAGTACTGAGCATACCCCCAGCAGAGAGCTGTGCTGGAGCAGTTTATGAAAAACCACTCAGTGGTCCAACCTTTGGTGGCTGGTCCAGGCCAAGACTTTGGGAAGCCTTTGGGCACGGCAGCAAACAGCTTAGGCTTCTAGACAAGAAACCAGAGAAACCTTGGGTTAGATCTGGGACTTGTGTATTTACTGCAGTGTGCTCACTGATCTCTAGAATTACTGCAGCAACAGATGTGTGAGCTCACTGAGGCCTGACCCACCCCTGGGTGGCTTCAGTCCTGCCTCATCAAGGCTCTATTTTGAACTCCCAGCCTCTCCCCCAGTGTCAGTATTCACAGTGTAAATTCCTGTTTCTGTGGAATAAAGTCTTGTCACTTTCCTCCATCATCTGTCTGTCAATTTTTCCATGTTCTGTTGATTGACAGCATTATGTAAGCCGACCTCAAGCCATTTCCATAAGTACAGATGATAATCGGGGCACCCAGCAGCCAACATTAACCATGCCAGCTCCCTGTCTTCTGCAAAGAAATACATAAAATGTGATAATGAGTAAATGAAGTGTGAAGGCTTTCCTTCCTCTGATTTATGTGCAGAAGTGTTTCTAATTTTCCTGATGTTATCTCCCTTTACAGGATATAATTACCTGATTTACTTGATTGCCTTCTGGGAATATTTTTTATAAATTGACTTAAAATTGTTTATACTGTTGCAAACTGATAATTTCATAAAGTGCCTGCTAATCTGCTTGAGTTGTTTGTTGTATTTTATTTTGTATTTTTCCTCTCTGCCCTTCATTACTTCCATTTGTAGTTATTATGGGAAGTTGATATCATGCTTTGGACTAAGCTGGAAGTAGAACAGCTTGTCAAGGCTATTCATGTTGTTGCCTCAATATGTTACTAAGAATAGAGCCCCTTACTTCACTTTATCAAACAAAACCAGGGCTTTAACTTTTAATATACATGACAGCACCTCAGGAGGTCTTAGGAAAAGGTCTCCATGTGAAATGTGGTGCATAAGATCCCTTTTATTCAAACAGATGTTGGCGGGAAGCCCTCTCACTTCGCTTGTCTTAAATTCCTAAAATCTGAAGGCTTGGACTGAGCAAGAAAACATGTTTCCATGTTTCCATTGTCCTTCAAAGACATTGAGGAAGGGAACTTCTGGAGGAATTCTTGGGCTTCTTTGAAGTTTATGACAAGACAATAATGGGCTTTTTTGTTTCCAGTCGTTACATGGACACAAGGTAGCTCGTTTATCCTTTGAAATATGTAAAGCTGTATTTGGGAACAGAGGAGTGAGCACGTTGAAAAGTCTCGAGTATTGGGTTTGTATTTTACATTTCTAAATGGCTTGTAGATGTTATCCCTATGGATGCCTCAAGGATCTTTGTGTTTTCAGAGAGGAAAGCCATTTTGGGAGATGCTTCATGTGCACTTTATTCTGCAGCCAAGAACTCTGTTGCTCCTCAGTGGTAGCGATGCTCCCTGGTACCGTGGCAAATTGGTCATTTGACCCAGTATTCATCGTGGCCTGGCTGGCAGTCCTGAGCCATTTCAGCTGTCACCTCTCAGCTACATCTCTGGCTCTCATGTTCATATCCCATCCTCCTGCACTGTGCCCATTACCCCAGTGTGAAGGCACCTGCGCCAAGAAGGTGCCAGGAGCAGAGATGCTTTCACCTGTCTCAGGGCCAGGCTTATGCAAAGATCCCTGCGGATTGCGGTGATGTTTCAGCAGCTTTTAGTGCCCTTACTTTGGGTTTGCAACTTCAGCTGTGTTATGTTTAGAGAAGAGCTAACAACTGCTTGGTGCTGTTAAAGAGAGGGATAATTATGATTTTATTTAATAGCTTCTCTAACATGCTGCTCTATCTTATTACCATAAACTGAGCACTAAGCAAGTGAAGAAGCCTCTCTGTCACTGCACTCGCTGTGTTTATTGTTATTGTGCCGTGTCCCCCCTCCGGAGCCGCCTTGGGTTGATGGCTTGCGTTTGTTCAATGATACTTTACCTCCAGCTCTCCCAAAATGGCATCTGTTGCCCGGAGGCCACATGCTCCTCCCGTATAGGCAATTGTGTGATCTGTAAATAGCTATTAGACTGGCATGGCCTAAATTAACTGCAAATTGACAACTCAATTGTAAAACAAAAAATGACCTAGTAATTAACAGGATATTTCCATAAAGGCGTAATTACCATTTAGCAGGCCGCTAGTTGTACTTCCCTTTATTCTAATAAAGCCTCTTTTTATTTCATCCTTCTGCCACAGAAAATATTTTTGTTCCAATTTTTACCAATTTTTCAAGCTGACTTTAGGAAAATAAATGAGGATGAGTGAGTAGTCTGTCTCTGTCCTCCCCTTCCCTCTCCTGTGGGGAAGAGTCAAGTTTGTTTGTACTAAACAACCTTCCCTTAGCGGGGGTTTGGTTTCTTTGTTTTAACTTGGCGATAGCATCTTAACTCTGCTTCTCAAAGTTAAAGGCCTTCCTCCTTTTGTCACTTACAATCAATGGTATGTTGGTCTCTCCCGGCAGCTCTTCCCCACCCCCTCGTCCCTTCTCCTCCTCCAGCCCAGGGAAATAATGGCACTGATGAGCTCTTATCTTTTTGTCACACTCCTGCCAGCAGAGGAGACAAATTGATTTATGTATGTGGCATCCTACTCCTGATAGTGCCATAATTTACCACTAAATATTGCTTTGACACAATAGTTTTGTAACAAATACATAATGCATATTGCTCTACTTTCCCTCCACCTCAATCGGTTTTTGAATTAATGGAGTGAGACTCCCTCAATTCAGAGGAATCTCTTGTCCAACGCCTGCGTGGAGCCTCACGGAATACCAATCTGCTGCCTCTCCTCCTTCTCTGCTTAGTGTCACCTTGAAATGAAGCTGGCTCCCCCATTAGGTTTTTTTCCCCTTCCTTGCACTGTCAAATGAGGCGGTTCTTCACTCCTTCACAAGGAGTGATGCTTTACTCAAAAAGGCCTGACTTGATTTATTAGATAAAGAAATAAATTGTGTAAGAGGCTGGCAGGCTTTGCATGTCCTTGCACAGAGCTGAAGTGCTACATGGGAGCTTGCAGCCGCTGGTTTCATTACACCGGCAAAACACACTTGGAAATGCAAAATCCTTTTTGAATAAAAAAGGACAGACACTTTCTGTCTGACTTGATTGATAGACTGTCTCTGCCTCCCGTCCTCACCACCACAGAGAACAGATCCCACGAAGGGGATTCTTCATCCTCAGTAATTATTCAGGCAAGTGAAGAGTTCAGTGCTTGCTTTTTTTTTTTTTTTTAACAATACCATCCATAATGATTCTATCACTGAAATCATTTTTGTGTTTTCTTGTCACTTGGTTTACAAGCAAAACAAGAGAAGTAAAGGTGAAACTGGGAAGTGGAGGTGTTGGGGGCCTTTCCGAATACATGGTATAAAACACAGGCTTAATCTGGAAATGACATAAACGGGGCCTGGTTAACAACAGGAGGAGTGTGATGACTTCCTCTCCCTAGTTTTTTTTACTCCTTTTGAGGGTGTACGTCAGCTTGAAGTACATCTTTCCTCAGTTAACCTGATGGGTACTTTAAAAAGCAAAAAGAGGAAAGAGAAAGATTTTTTTTTCCTGTATTGTTCTGTAAGTATTTTGAAGAGCAAGGGAGACTGTGCCCCCATGACAACATTTCAAATTACTCTGCATTTGTGTGGTGAGAAGTCTGCTGAGGCTGATTGAAACCACATCCCTTGCCCTCCGGAGCGGTCCGTGAGATGCCATGATTCCCAAAGTCTGCACACTCAATGAAAGCCCTGGCATTTTTATGTTTGCCTGTTTTCTCTGCTGCCCCTTTGCTCTCTTTTTGATTTCCCATTTCTTCTTTACCAGTCAGGGCACAGAGATCCTGGAAGCGTGGAGGAGAAGTGTGAGGAGCAGCTGCTTAGCAAATCCATCAGTGACACAGGGCAAGCCTGGCAGGGGCTGAAATGTTGTATTTAAAGCCAGGCATTTTGTGCTGGTTCCTGAATTCAGGTGTCCTACCCCCACCTCCCTCATCTCCTCTTGCAGTTCAAAGCAGCCATGCACCTGCTTTGTGGCAATTACCCTACACTTATGTGCTACTAATAATGGATGTTTGCTCCCTGCGGGTCTTGTACTAATTTTCAGTCAAGCTCTATTGAAAGAGAGGAACTTCTAAAATGATTATGGGTTGTAAACTCTATCTGGCAAATTACTACATATTTCTAGCACAGTTTCAGTTGTCAAAGATACTTCTCAGCCTCTATGCTTCCAAACAGTCCTATCAATTATGTTCCTTTTGACGTTTGAGTGGAGCTACTGTCAGCTCACTTTGCAGCAGTTTCTCTTTGCTTTTGCAGCTTTCTTGTGTAACCAAGTACACAAAGCCCAGGGGAGTCTGAATCCTAAAGCAGTCATAAATGAAAAGTTGTGTTTTCTATGATTTTTTATTTTCTGGCTGGGAGAGAGGTTATTTACAGGCAGGTCAGATTTGAATTTCAAATGATGGTGGAAAATAGAGATGGAAAAGACAGTTTGTCTAAGTTTGTCCCATTGCAGGTAATCAGACCGTCCCCAGCTGTGCACGTGCAGCCTGGCTGCTGGTGGCTAAAGCAGCAGCAGCCCTTCTGCATGTCCCTGGGAAGGTTGCTGAACTCCTGCAGTTGCTCTAAATTGTAATTTATTTAATGAATCATCTTATTTTTTCCATTGCACACAAGCCAGAATAACAGATTTAATGTTTCCCCTCTTTAGGTGTCTGTGTTTCAGTATATTGTTAGTTGTCGTTTTTCCTTAATGCTGCTTAATGACAACATACTTCCCCTCCAGCATGGCATTTTTACATGGCTATTGCTGTCAAGGCCTTCTTGTTCAATTCATTCTGTCATAAGTCAAGAGACTGCTTCAGTTCCCTAATTATTTTTGCTGTTTGATTCTCTCCAGTTGAGCAGCAGCATTGTAATTCAGGAAGGTCTGTTGCTGACCGTGGTCTTCGAGCAGTGTCAGAGCTGTTAGACACGAAGTGATGGATTCTCTCCTTCTCTGTCATGTAGGGCCTGGTCACACGTCACAGTGATACATCATTACTGTAAGTTTTTTCAATCAGTGTATTGAGCTGAAAATGTATGACCCAGCCAAGTGATCTTAACTAAGACTGATGTTAATGCTCGGGATTTGGCAACAGAAGACAGAAATATTGCAGCGTTACGTGTGTGTGTCCAACTTACCTGTTCTGGTGAGCAAGGGAGTAGAATCGTGCGAGGCTGCCACAGGTGTGTGCTGAAAATATGGGACCGAATAGAAACCCTTTAACGTTTTAACCAACTTTTACTGCTACCCATTTCCTGGTTTTATTGTCTCCTCTGTTTTGAGGAAAGAGAGTTTCCTATAATTTTATTGCTTGACCCCATTAATTGTCACGTTGTCAGATGCTCTTGCATTTTGGGAGGGATATTAGATGTGATTCCTTCAACGTACTCAAGAACTGGTGATCTGTAATTACATACAGCCAAGAAAATTTGTTACCTGAGCCAAATAGCATTCGTAGATGTGAGCTATTAGTATTTCTTTCAAATTCCACATTTATGAAATGCAGAAAGCTGTGCTGATGAAAATTATGTGCAGTATTTAGCGAAGACAAGGCTGTCAAGTACTGGATTACTGCAGTTTTCTTAAATCTCTTTTCTCCTTGAAAATCACAGCATCAATTTACTATAAACATTGCCTAAGTAACCAACACTGAGCCAACTCTTCCATCTCTCTTTTGTTTGAGAAACCCTTCTTGAATTGCTCACTAAAATTATAGCATTTAGGAGAGGGAAATAGCTCACAGTCATCAACATTATCTCTTCAATCGTAAGAATACCAGTGTCTTATCGCTCAGGCAGTTGTTGAGCAATTCATTTCTCTGCCTCTATGCAAGAGGAAACAAAACAGCTGGGTGCCTATGAGAAACATTCATTATAATGCCAGAGTAATTAAGAGGTTCTTTTAAATGATGACTTTGCTGATCTTTCGGATGTTCCTAAAGTAGAATGCCTGCTAAGGCTGCAGTGTAAGGCCACGTTATTGGTCACAGTTGGTTAATTACTGTCCTACAAGTCATTAAAGTTTAAAAGAGGAGCAGTGCTAGTTGCCACTAGTTCTGCGTGTGTTTAGAACTGCAACATCATGGAAGAGAGCACCAATGGAGGCACTGAGCACTTTGTACATTTGGGAGGTTTGATAGGATCTACACTACTCATTAAAAATGGATCAACTGCTGCTTTTAAACCTTCTGTTTGTCTGTATCTCCTCTCCCAGTTCCCTTTCATGTGTTTCATGTCCAGAAACTATGACTGAGGTTTGATCTTGCAACAAGGAAAAGAGACAAAGTTGGAAACTGTTATTCATGAAGTGTGGTTGTAACTCACAAGATTACTGTGTGTGACTGCAGGTAATCCCCAGGGAAGGTTTTAGTTGATCTTGTCAGCTACATCCTTAGTTGTCCCCAGAAGACTGATCTGGGTGCGATTTACCTTTGTCTCATATTCTAGTCTCTCTGCTTTCTCCGATCTTCCCTTTCACATCTTGCTGCTGAAGGAAAGTTTAGATGTTTTTCTGCCCACATGGTTGTTCTAATTTTGTGCAAAACTGTAATCCAGATCACAAGAATCTGAATTCTAATCAGCACCTTTTAAAATTAACAGCTTTCTGAAAGCAGCCTTTCCCATTTCTCACAGTGAAGGTCTCCCTCCTTTGGTATGGGTAAGGTAAATCAGCTCGTTCTTCACAAAATCATCCAGAATTTGGCACATGTCAGGAAACTACCAAACCTTCAAAGTATGGACAGACGACAAGGTATTTGTGCTGTGGTTCATGGCCACCTTAATATTTCCCATCAGGGGTAGTGACAGTTCAAGTACAATGCAGCCAAGTGCACTGTCTAATAAGGTTGTATAATTTTGATATAACAGCCTAGCTCTGTTGTACTATTAAAGCTTTAAAATATTAATGCTCGTTAATGGTGTCACTCAGCCATTTTATATGATTAGTTTTAAGTCTCTCTTGGGTAGGCAAGAAGAGGAATTTTTAATGAAATGTTCCCTGCTCATCTGACCTGCTGTATTACTGCATGAATGCCATTTTTATGAGGCAGGTTTATGACGTTCATTACTCTGCTCCTTGAGCCACTTCATGGCTGCTGTAATTTTTAAAGAAGAGATAAAAATAAGTCAGTTCTTTCTTTGCAGTCAAGAAGCTCTGCATTCTAGCTTTGACCTTTAAGCTGTCATGCATGGATTAATCACATTTCAGCTGGAGATTGTTTTAGACTTAATACTAGCAGTGGACTGATTAGCTTACTTGCCTTACTGGCAACTTCTTAAGGAGGTTTGTCAATGATTTAGACAAAAAAGACAAATTCCAAATAGCTTTGTTTCTAACCTGCCAGCTGTGTGTGTCTGTGTGTGTTCACATAGGTATCCTTGCACATGTCAAATCTACGTGCTAATGCATATATTTTGTATGTAGATAACCTTAGTGCTACAACCACAGGTTCTTAGCACAGAAGATTGTGATTTGAGCAGCACTGGAACAGGAACCAAAATTCCAGACTCCCACTTCAGAGCTGTAACTAAAGAAGCTTTTTCTTTGGGAAAGAGAAAAAAGCTAAATCAAAAAAAAAAAAAAAGTTACCCCGAAACAGCGGCACTTGAACAGCTGTTTCCAGGTGAAATGGTATCACATTGTTATCTACTGTAAATGGGATCAGAAGTTTAACTGCTGCCAGCAGCTGCATACTGAAATTTGACAGAACAATAGCACAGAGCTGCTGCTGTTATTAGCAGCAGTGTAAGGTTTATGACCTTTGATAAGCAAATCTGGTGGGAACACTGCAGTGAAGTACTCAGGACTGGCAAAAAATGGTATTTCATGATTCAGTGATCATTTAAAGGAAGTTCTTGAAGTAGGAAAAGAAACAAGTGCTCTCTCATTCAGAATCAAAGTGTGGGAGGGGGAACTCTGCCGTTGGAAGGTGCAAAGACATAAGGAAAGCCTGGATGGAACATGCTAAGTGAGAAATTTTAAAATCTGAGGAGTCCTTAACTTTTACAGGGGAATGGTTGTTTTTCCCTTTGGTGTCAGAACATTCCTGTAAGCACTGGAAAGTACACTTGCTTCCTAAACCAGATGTTTTGAGGACGTAGGTGAGAAATCACATTATAAAATCTTCACTTACACAGCGAGAGCTGTGGCGTTGCACAGTGAGGAGAGTTTTAGCCAATGTGTAAGGTTTGAATGTGTTTTCTTGTTAAAAAGACCCAGCACCTCAGTGCAATGCAGCTCTTCATTAGCCAGCTGGGTATAAAGACTATGCCTGAAGTCATGTGTTGGGGAAAGGCAAGAAGGGTGGAATCACTTGGTGACCCTCCTGCTTCCGCTGTGCCAAACATCAAAGAGCAGTTAGCAGGGCCATGGCAAGTGTTCACATGGAGAAATGCAGAAATGGGAAAGGCAGAAGAGATTGGAGAGTCACAAAGCTCAGCCTGGGTCTCCTGGACAGAGGAACAACACAACATCCTTGTGCTGTGCTGTAGTGTGAAATAAATTGAGCCCCTAGCTTGTCAAACGGCAGATAAAAGGCTCCCTTTTATGGGGGGGTTCGGGGTGATAAAATAAATCGTGACAGCAGAGGCAAAGCTGCTGTGCATTCAGCTAGAAGAACCCTGTGATAAAAATAAAGCTGCATAATACATATTATGTAGATGTACTTTACTGTTTTATACTTGTATATCAACGAAAGGTGAAGATGTTTTATTCCAGCTTCAAAATTTCTGTTTTCAAATGACTGGAGGTGCTTTCTCCATGGTGCCATTGCATTCATGTGACCTTCTGTGAGCTCCTTTCTCTCCCTCAGTGCCTTGCTGCCTCCCTCACATTGCAGTGATCTGGGGTGGGGGACTGAAGAAATGCTACTGCAACACAGTTGCCAATTTTTTTTTTTAATATTTAAGGGCTCTAGTTTTCATTTGTGACAGCAGTTTGAGGAATGTTACAGTGTATTATCACAGTAGATGGTATTACTTAGTGAAATGTAAGGCTCTAAAATACACTATTTTAGAGTCCTGGTTAAGAAACAAATGTATTATGCATGCCTACATCTGCTTTTACTAAAGTGACAGGTACTAACTGTGCTGCTCTCCTCTTCCATTCACCTTTTTAATATGATTATCTGACTGTTTCAACAGAGCATAATTTGAAGAATGGATTATATACTGAGCATTCTTAATAAGACATGATAAAAGAGCAATTCATTTACTCCTCCCTTAAGTTTCACATGAGCTGAGTGAAATTTCTGCCAGTGCTTCTTTTGTGGGAGCACCAAAAAGCATTGGTGCTAGGAGCTGCTCTCAATCATCCTGGTTTCTTACTTACCTTTATAGGTAATGAGACAAAACATGCTGCCAATATTATCACATCAATTAAATTCAAAGGAGGGATGATAAGAGTAATCCCGTTTTATGGACAAATTGAGTTGTTATCACATGTGGCTCATTATTTTGAAAAATAGAGGTAAAATAAGGAAGATGTTCAGCGTAACAGGGATGGCCTTGGTGCAGCTGAGGATGAGGTCAGGGGTATGATGCCTCACTCAGACGACAGACTTGTCACCATTTCTTGATGATAATGTTTAACCACATTAGCTCTTGGATTTGAAGCCCTGCTAGCTTAATCCTGACCTTTTTTTTTTCCCCTAAAATTGATTGTGCAATTATTTCCTCTAAAAGTCAGTAGCTGTAGCTTTATCCTTTTCTCACTTTGCCTACCATTGAGATGTCAGTAAAAAGCTTTCTCAGGAAAGGTTATGGAAGAGGTGAGGTACCTAGACAATCTTTTATTGGGCAAACTGCTGTAGCTGGAGAAAACAGACAAGCCCTTCTTTAGGTCTGGAGCAGAAGTGTCAAACTTCCTGCTGAATGCAGCTTAGGAACGGGTAAATGGGATGAGCTTCTTGTGTTCTTCAAGCACCTCCAGTCTTAGTGGAAAAAAAAATGGAGAAGCAAAAGCAAATCCAGCTTAATTCATCATGTGGGGGCTCACGACATGGCATGTTTTTCCCTGGCTGGTGGTTATGTGCTCTCAGAAGGCATTAGGTATTTCTCACAAACACCAGGCAGAACGTGTGCCACGTGGTTCAAAGCTCTCTCTACTTGGCCTCAATCTGTGAGGGATCAGCTCTTCATGAAAACAGAATAATTATCCTAGCAGGGACAGGGAAGTGGCTTAGTGTTAAGTGACACAGAAAGTACCTGCTTTGCATGCTGAAATACCTATTTTCCAAAAAAAATGCCTTTCAACTGCACTCCTCCCTGGCCATGATAGCTTCTTCCTCCCCTTATTGCTGGTGTGGGATCGGTACTGGAGCACTAAACCTGATGCAGGTAGCACTCCATTACAATGTACTTAAAGTTGTATAGCTAGATACATAAAGGAATATAAATTTAATTTAATGGAATTATGAAAGTCAATAAAGTTGAACATACAAACTCATCAAACACCCAGTCCTGCATACACTGGGTATCTTGATGTTCACTTGATGTTCACTTCTGTGTTTCCCCAGTTGCAAACACTATAAAATCTTCCCAGTGTGACGTCAGACAAGGTACTCACCATCTGTGCCTCCTTACCTCCTATGCACGTGCTGACAGTATTTTCAAAGTGCTTTTTGGGTGGGGGAAGTTTAAATGGCAACTTTCTAGCAATTAATTATTTTATGTGACCCAGATGCTTTTCTTTGTACATTGTGCTCCTATGGTCTGAAGATTCCTAAATGCTTTGCAGCACATTGTGTTCCCTCTGTGGGCACCAGAAAAGGAACGTGTCTGTGCTGTTGTGTCTGACCCTCCCAAGGGAGTTTGGCAGTGCAGGTCTTTACTGTATCATGGACAACACAAGAAAAGAGGGATAATCCTGCAGCAGGAAACTGTGTTTTTAGAAATACAACTGCTGCATTGCATTCTCTCTCGTCACACTCTCCAAGGGACCCCCCCTGCACAGAGGAGTTGCCTGTATGTGCACCTTATCCTTGCATAGACTCATAAAATGATTCCAAAGACAGACTTTGTTCTCTGTTACTTCCCACTTTCTAAACAGTGCCTATCACCTCCTTCCTCCAATAAAATAATCCTGGAAACCAGGCTAATTGTGGTGGCCTTCCCATTGAACAGTCTATCATGCAGCTGTCTGTGAGACAGCTATAAATTCCAGCATTTATGTACCCTGAGCTTCCAAGTATCTTTAACTTTTATTGAAAAAGACAACATTAAATTACAGAGTTGGATTAGCTCTCGCCTCTCCTCCCATCTGGCAAGAGCCTGCCCTGCCTTTCCAGGTGGGCAGAGCTTGCACAGACCTTTGATAAATTCACTGTTGGCCTCCTGAGGTCGTGTTTTCTTCCACAATGTTGAGCATTTATCAGTGTGTGGGACCTTTGTTTCCATCTCCCCTGTTGTGGCCCTCACAAATACCCCGTATCAGTGCCCCTCTTTGAAGGGCTGGTCAGGAGCTCAGTGCCCTGGGCCCTCCATGAGCTCTCACGAAGCACAGAATGCAGGAGGGTTGTCTTTGTGGTGCCGGCACCTATCAGCACACTGCTAATTACCTCAACGTTATTTATACCTCACTTCTTGAAGTCTGGAACACAACCCTTCCGTTTTAATTTGAAGCCTTATCTTGAAGCTGAAAGATAAAACCAAAACATTACATTTGCATGTAGATATCTGTGAGGAAACAATTTGGGCAACAATTAAGATACAGTCAGAGGGGGGGGAATTCCTCATGCAGTGGGTCTTTAAGGAAGCACCAGAAGATAATTTTTTTTCAAACTTCCAGTGATTTTCTGGGCCCTCTGAAATGGCAGAGAGTTGCAGCAAGTAGGTAGGGCTCATTTCATCAGTGTTTTACTGAAGCCTGTACAGACATTACTGTGCCCTGTAGGACTCTACATTATCCAGCTCAAGGGCTTGCCCTCTGCCTTTTGCCCGGTGGTGGAGAAAACTTGCACGTAGCAGATGTGGAATTTGGCTTGACCAGTCCTGGGCTGGTGGTAGTTTTTCTTCCTGTGGTGGTTTTTCCTTAGCTGGAGTCTGCAATGTGTGTGCTGCTTTCCATGCCTGCCTCAGGAGCCTTGGCTGAGGTTATTCTGCAGCCTTGGCTGTGCTCATTCTGCAGCAGCCCATGCTGTTGGCTGCAAAGGTTTCTGCTTTCATTCCTGGGATATTGGCAGAAAGGCCTGCAAGAGCATTCCCACACAAGACTTTGAATCAAAGTGGAGGTGGGGATCAGTCCTGCCTGGGGGTCTAGGCTGGTGGAATGACTTCTCCCTTCCACAGCCACAGGCTCCCAGTATTTCAGGAACTCTCTGCCAGAGCCACTTTCTTCCCACAGTGTTAAATTGTTCTGCATTTCAATTGTATTGCTAAATCATGTAAACCTTAAGAATTAGAGTCTCTGTTGAGCAAGATGTTTGTAGGTCAAGTGCACGTATTAGTAGAGAGTTCTCGTCATAAACATGTCTAATTTTGTGATGTGCAACTCTGCACTCAGCATGCAAGTAAAGAATTCACTGTAGCTGCTTATTAGTAATTATCATCACTTTATAGCCTGTGTTCTCTCTGTTACATTGTTGCTTCATAAATATATTTGGTTAGAAAAGTGGATGGGCAGAGGAGTCAGAAAATCCTCCTTATCTTCTTTCCCAAATTATGTTTTAAAATTAAAAATCATAAGCTAAACTGCATCTTTGCCTTATGTTATGATTTTCCTATCATGCATGGTGAAGGGAGAATCTTTTATTTAAAGGCTTTATAGACAGATTAATTGACTTCTGACTTACTAAAAATGCACGTTTCCCTTGGAAGTCCCAGATTCTAAAACTGATTCAATTGTCCTAAATTTGAAGAAAATTGTGCTCTGTTTTCCCTTTAGAGCTCTCCCATATGCTAATTCTTATTTTATATCATAAATATGCAGCGACAGCAGTCGTGGGTTTTCTCTTTTTTCACACCATACATTATGTTACATGTTTGAGAGCAGAATTCACCATTTACACTCTGAGTGATTGGAAGGATGCTCAGTGCTATGCACAAGTTGTTTGGGTGTCCCTGTCAGATACTGGAGGCAAAGACTGTCTGTGCAGCTCTTGGAGGACCTACTTTATTTCTAGTTTGTGTGTTCTGGCTAGATTTTAAATGCACTTCAGTGATTACATATTTTCCATTTGAAAAAGGAGGCAGGGGGAACAATATGATGGCAAAACAATAAACCCAGCAGCATGAAATGAGAGCTTGGTCTAGGAAGTCACATCAGGAAGCAGGGAGAAGTGGGAATGACCAATCCGAGCAGTCTGCTGTAGCTTCCCTTTTATTTCCAGTACAACAAGCTGTAGGTCTTCCTTGCAAAGCACTTGTTTAATTACAGCTTCAGGAACATAAAGCCTGTTATTATTTTAACAGAAGGAGCTGAGACTGAAATAAAGCTGAGCTGGGCCCATGTCTTTTCCTGGCAACTTGTAATTTCATGGATGGAAAAAACACCTGTTCAATGGGGAATCCTTATCATTATGTTTTAGATTTCCCCATTAATTTATTTTACAGTCTTTAAGCACATATACAGATGGAAAGCAATCACATTTAAGGCCTCTCATCACTCTCTCCCTAGGAATTATAGTGAGGATGTCACTTCTTCATTAATTTACCACAGCAGGCTCAGGATTTACCTGTGCAGGGAGTGCTGGCTGGGGAGCAGTGGGACACGGGGACATGCTCTGGAGGGCACCAGGCACAGGTCAGCCCCATCCCTGGGAGGAGGTCACCTGCAGCTCAGCAGTTGTAGTGCCCTGGGGTTCTGCACCCTTGTCAAGATTAAAATCTTCACCTTCAGCTATCACCACATAGCCAGGAGTTAGAAAACTATTTCACTGAAATAGCTCAAAAAAATTAGATTCAAAAAGGCACTTCTGTGTCCTTGTAGGCAGAATTTAGCAGCGTTTGGTTTTGGAGGTGGCTGCCTTTAGATCCTGACCCTGGGCCAGGGCTTGAGGACCTGCTGTCCCCCCTTGCTGGCAGTGGCAGGCAGGGTCAGGGCACAAAGGTGAGCTGTGTGGCCACACCATGTGTGACTTGGAGCATAAACAGGAGCAGTTCCTGTAGCTGGAGGCTAGAGTCACAGCCATTGGGCTGGATTTGAATGAAAGCAGCAAATCTATGAAGTACTGAAAATGCTGATTTGGTTCTTTGGTCTTTTTTCTGTAGAGGGATGTCTGGTTTTATTTTTTGTGCTGTAGAAGTAGAACAAGGGTTAAACATTGAACTGAAGTGACCCTTTGCAGGACCAAAGAGAGCGCCTGGAGATGAAGGCTGAACCCAGTTTGGCTTGGAGCAATTAGCTTGTATTACAAATGACAAAATGAGATAAGGTGTTCATGAGGTCTTCCCAGCTCAGGGAAGTGCTAGTGGGACATAGAGATTTCCATTTTCACTGGGCAGCTCAAATCAGAATCAGTTAAGAACTGTAGCTGCCTGACGCCTGGTGAACACTTGAAATGGAATGCTCAGGGTGACAGCACAGTGTGTGTGTGGTGTGTGTTATGCACAAACTCTGGCAGTGGGACTGGCCTCAGGGCTACTGGGCTCTGTTTTCCCTGAAGCATTCACTGATACACAGAAGTTCTTCCCTGTGAGGGTGGTGAGGCACTCTGGTTGCCCAGAGCAGCTGCCTCATCCCTGGAAGTGTCTAAGGCCAGGCTGGGTGGGGTATTGAGCAAGGAGCAGTTGAGGTCATCCCCAGCATGGATGTGGCCACATGACAGCAAGGGAGCAAGAGCCTCCCATGGTGTGCAGTGAATTTTGTGCCACTTCTCCAATTTTTAGCACCAACAACCTTAAAGGTACCACGTGGGGCAGCAGGCTGTGGGGTGGGCATGCTGCTGGTACCATTCCTTGAGCAGGGCCTGGTAAAGCAGAGGATGGAGCTTGTCATAGGATAGACTGGAGTGCTGCTGTTCTAGGAATTTGTTGTTAATAAATATGCATAAAAATAGAAACAAAAGAGTATCAACACTACCTGATGGTCATTTGACTCTGTATAAATTCCGTGACAAGGAGGAAAGTAATCTGCTATGGGGGAGAGCAGGGAAGCTTCTCTTCTTTCACCCTCCCCTCCTTCATTCCTCTTTTAATAAAGAAAATCACTTTTCTTTGTCACCATTTTAATGATTCCCAGGGTACTTCACAGCACAGACATAAATCTGGAAATCAGCTCTCAGAAAGAATGAGAGATTTCTCTTCTCTAAATCACAAAAGTATGCTGAGCTCTTTGTAAATCCCCACAACAATGTAATTGCGGTTCTCCCATCATTATGTGGAATGTTTTTGGTGGCCTTTTTACAAGCTAAATAAATAGCTGTGCAAAACATCTGGAACCACAGTATGTCTTAAAAAGCTGCTTTTAGCAGGGCTTAGAATCTCAGTTATTACTGGGCTTGAGTCTTTCTGATCTGATTGGGATATATTAATAGACTGTATGGAAATATTTGCCTGGAAATATGATTAATGCTCTTAATTATTCATAGTCAGAGTTAGAATGATTAGTGTTTTATGGGGAAACTGCATTGATCTTTCTGAATAGTAAAAAACCCACAAAACCAAGGCATAACTGCCTTGTGCCCAGATGGTTCCACTGTCCAGCTGATGTCAACTATTTACAAGCACAGGGGGTTAGGGCAGAACCAAGCGTGAGAGATGTGTAGGAACTTTCATCAAAGTCTTAGGAGCTGCCTGCCACTGTAAACTCTTGGTATCCCAGGGTTTTGCCTGATTGGCATTGTACTGTGGAGCAATGTTGGGGTTCTTTTAGCCCTGCAGATACATTTCTAAAGAAGAAAGCTATAATTCTTAAAGTGAAAGCTAATCCACTGAAGCTTAGCAGATCAGTTTGTGTAATAGTAAATGATAATAATAATAGGCTGTGGCAGGCAGTGTGGTCTCCTGAAGTGTTGGCTCAAGCATCATGGAAACCTTCAACTGCCTCCATCAGCTCATGGTAACTGAATGTTTCTCAGCTACAGAACATTCAGAGCTGATTTTGAACATCCCCTTGCATTACTGCCAGCCTGGCCAAGCAATCTCATTTCAGCAGACTTTTAAAGCTGGGTGGGAAAGCTCATACCTAGGTAAACCCTTTCCTCTATTCTGGGAGGAACACGCTAATTTTTTGTCTGTGATTCACTCAGTTGCCTTTGTATGGTCCTGTGTGTAGTACACTGTGGGCGTTTGGGATCAGTAGGAGAAAGGGTCTGGAGTGGAGGGGCTTCAGCTGTAGCCTTCCCCTGCCCTGCGGATGCCCCTGTGTTCTGAGTAGACAAAACCAATTCTCATTTGAGTTCTGCAACATCCAGTGTAAGTTTTAGCTCCAGCGCTCGTGTAAGGACTTAGTAAATCAACGTGAAATGTATGATAGTTACTGTACTGGTAAATCATGTTGCCTGGGTCATTGCCCACATTAGCCTAACACAGTAGCTCTTGTGATTTGTGTGGGGTTGTCAGTGCAGTGCTGTGCCTGGTACAGGTCTGGGTGTTGTTTTCCAGCCCAAAAAGAAATTGTGGATAGGCTGTCCCAGAGCAGAGATTCTCCCCCGTGTTTTGGGAATGGTTGTATTCATCCAAAACGACTGCTCAAGGCAGCGGCAAACCGAGCGCATGAAAAGCTTCCCAAAGCTTTTGGAAAAAGCAGAGGTGCTGGGCTAGATCGCCATCCTGCCAGCAAAGAGCAGGGGAGAGTTGATCCTGCTAAGAGAAAGGAGGGACTAAATGGTCCTGTCCAGAGCTGGGATGCTGTGAACACTGCAGGGTGAAGTTCTTCCCAGAAATCCCAGTTAAACCAGGCAAGAGCCAAAGCTGGGTGGCAGGGCCTGGAGTCTGCTGCTTCTCACTGTTTGCCTCATTTTTCTAATTTTGTGGGCCTTCAGGAAACATTTGGGATTCTCATCAAAGTTGGACAGTTCTCTACTGTGCTCTGTTGGTTTTTTTTGTTTTTTTTTAAATGAGGTTTTTGTCATTGCAGCTGGGGATTTCTTTTTCCCCCAGTAGGGCAAGGGGATAATGGGCTCTTGAGAGCAAGTGCTGCAACAGCCAGGAACCTTTGAGACAATAGACCAGCCTTCAGAAGACTTTGTGTGACTGTGGGCCATTTACTGGGGTTACCAAAATGTTGAGAAAAGGGATAATTGGCAGCCCCCTGTCCTTGTCACATGCAGTGAAAAAGAGTTGACCCAGAAACTTTAAGTACTTTTCCCTATCAGGTATTTGGGAATTGCTGTAGCCACCTCATGGCCCTGTGAAAAAAAAATATTAAACCGAATAAAAGCAAAACAACTGATATTAATATGTGATTAAAACAAGCTTTTCTAGGCTTAACACTAGTCCTTGTGCTGGTTATTGAATACAATGGAAATTGCACTGTAAATTTTCCATGCAACATTGAGAAAATAATACTTACAGTATGTTTGATGGTCTTTTACACTGCAATTAGCAGGGAAAGATTGCTTTGGGGAAGGGTTTTCTCTTTTAAATACAACATTTCAGGATGGAATAAGACTTTGTTTACTAGTTTGGTATTGAAATGATTACTTTTAAAGTGTGACTTGAGCAACCCTGATTGCCTCCTGCAATGAAGGGGGAGAGAATGAAGTTCCCATTTTCTACTAGAGCAAAGTCTCATTCCTTGTGTCGCTTGAAGGATCTGTGGTGCTCAGCCACATTAATTGAGTCCTGTGGATTTCGAAAGTTTTGCTTTTCAAACGTGAGAGGAGCTGCACCAGTTGTAACTTTTATGAGGAAAAATCTGTTATAGAATAAGCCTAAAAGGGAAAAGAAAACATGTCTGTCCAGGCTGGCCAACTGGCACGGGCCTGCGTAGTAGTAAAATGGGTAATTTTCAGCCACATGGGCCAGGGAAGATCCAGAGCTGGGCTTTTTCCCTTCCTTCCTTCTTTCAGAATACTTTGGAGACTTCTAAAATAAACCACAGTTCAGTCCAAAAAAATAGCCACTCGAAAATCACTTCCATCCGAGGCCGGGGGTATGTCATACTCGAGTTTACTGGAGCGCTGTGGAAAGCCTGTGCACTTGTCAAAAAAAACCAACAAAAAAAGGGAGTGGGGGATCTACCTCATCTCCTCTCTCTCCAAACCACCCCTTCTTTCATGTGCCTTCCCAAATCTGTCATAAAAGGTATCCCAAGGTGGTTGTTAGTGAGCTCTCCTCACGAGAGATGATTAAAGCCAGATGAGTCGGAGCCCCGAAACACAGTCCCTTTGTTAGGGAAAACAAAGGCCTTGGTAATTGGATTCACATTGAGTGAGGCACTTAAAACAGCAAAGTAACAAGAAAAATCTGCCGGGTTATGTCATAACTGCCAGGGTGGGTGTTTTGTTATTTTAAAAGAGCATGACCGTCTCATTTTTTTACTAGCTTAGTCTGGTATATTGAAGTGGAAGATTAAAAACAAAATATATATCCCCAATTGTAACATATTTTACACAACCGACAGAGAGAGTTTGGGACGTGGGAAGCAGCGGGATCCGGAGCAGGTCACCGTGCCGGTGCGATGGCCATAAAGCAAGGAGCTGTTTCCATCTGTTTGCCAACATTGCGATGTGCTGCAGAGGATATACCCTCCAGGAGCCTTTGGAGGGGCAAAGAGTCAATCCCAGCGTATCACTCATCCTTAAATCTCACTTGTTTGGCTCATGGATAAACTATTCAGCTTCCAGTTGGCCTGTAGAGTCATTTTCCATAGCTTGGGAGCAGGCGTGTACAGATGGGAATTAGTCGTCACCATCTTGTGCTGTGTTTGGGGGAAAAAGCTAATAAATACCAAATTGAAGGGAGACCTGAGCTGTCTTGGGGATTTACTGCAGAAGTGCGTGTCTTCCAGACCTTTGATCATCGATTTTGCTTGGAGCACTAATGGTACAAGGAACAGCTGAATGTGCCAGGTTATCGAGTCTCCAAAAAAACAGGTTGGTGTTACTTATGGAGGTGCTAGTGAGATCTTGCAGGAAGGATGTGAAGTGGCTTTCAAAAATTGCTTTTCACTGTGTCATGGCAAACAATTTTAGATTTAATATGCAAATGTCTGCCAAAGAAAAGTATCTGGTTTGGCAAAGACTGATTTATTCCATCATAGGCTCCAGAGTAAAAATAAAAACAACTACAGAAAATAATCTGCTCTGAAGATCCCAGTGCCTATAAAAGATTAGTCTTAAGAAGAGTTAGCAGAGTGTTGAAAAATGTCGTGTCTTGTTTTCCATTGAAACTTGGCTGGCAATCTTGGATGGAAAACCCAGAATCACACAGCTTAACACCCGCAAAGCTCAGCACTTTTCAGCTCGGATTAAAACACTCGTAGTCGTCTGCTTTCTTGTTGCAAAGGCGTGATGCACACAGCTCCTGGGAAGAGCGAACCTTTGATTACCGAGTCTGTCATTAGGGAAGGGGCACTGCTCATTCCTCGCTTTGGAGACAGTAGAGATCTTCTTTATTAAAATTTCTCAAAGCTCTCTGGGGATTAAGGCACCCAGTTTCCATTAATTTGAATTAAGCATCCAGATCCTGCTTTGTAGCTTTGTAAAAACAGCGTTTCTTCCTCAGAGTCAGTGTAGCTGTAGTTCAGGGCTTTTGTTCTGGATCCCAACATCCCCAGCAGGAGCTGGGTTCAGTGTAGGGCCACAATAAACACAGGTTTTACAAACACAGTCACACTCATTCCCTGTGTCAGGCAGCAAGGTGATGCACAGCTGAATGACAGGATTGTTTTCCTTTTTTTCTTTGGGTAGGGTTACTCTCCCTTGAAGGAGCTGCAGCATTTGTGCTTCACAGGGTGTCTGTCTTCCTCTCCTCAGCTGCACAGTCACTTGCCTGAGCTCTTGATGCTTCTCCATCATCCCTGTTCAGACCTGAGTTCCTGTGGTGGTCCATGAGCAGCAGCTTCTCCCTGTGCTGGCCTTTATTGGTTCTCATTCAGCCTCTGGGCTTAAGCTCACAGGAAAAGTAAGAGAAGATATCTTGCAAGTCTAATGAGTTCCCACTTCATTCTTTACTTAGACGGAAAAGAGCCAAAGGGATTTAATTCTTCTCTTTTTACCCTTGCTGACTCCGGGAGCAGAGGGAGAAAGCTACCAAAGCTGCTGTTTGGCTGAGTTGTTGCAGGATTTAGAGCCTAAAGCCATGTCTCATTTCTATAAGGCCCTCATGCTCTGTTGGTAATCTCTGAACTGTTTCTTCAGGGATGAACAAACCTCAGTCACTGAGTGTGAACTGAAAAAAAAAGGTACTAGACTGGTGCTGCTTTTCTAGGAGCAGTGAGTGCAGGCTGATGTATTCCACCAGGGAATAGAGTCATTTCCCTCCTACGCATGTGTTGTTACATCTCTGCTCGCGGTCCAGCACAAGCATAATTTCCCAAGACTCTCCTGCAGGGAAGAGTTGTGAATGCAGCCCTTAAGTCCTAACTGAGCCCTTGAATCTTAGGCCTTAGTAGGGTTGGTGTGATACAAATTAAGCCTAACCTCTAAATCAATTTGACAATTACTCAGAACTGGCTGGGGATAGCAGCTGAAACCCACTTCTACAACAGCTGCAAACGGTGGGGTTGCAGAAGCCCATGCATTTGGGGAGCACGCGGGGGAGAGTAGGGAGATAGATGGACTCTCACCTGGGAGAGACCAGGTGGAAGAGCAAAATCAAGAGCCAGCGGAGTCTTTGGACAGTCTTCTCAGCCTCATCCCCCATGGTTCAGGTGTAGCAGGGAGCCCCTCAGTGTTCTAGAAGCAGAGAAGGTGTAACACATCTCCATACCAGCCCCGCTAAGAAATGGCAATAGCAGGGTAATAAGCAGCTCAGCATCTAGAAGCGTGCTGGGGAGGAGGGAGCCACAGCTCTCCTCATCACTGCAAACCCATTCCACATTTGTCTGCAGTCGGGCTCATTGCTCACAGAAACCTGAGCTGCCTGTAATGCACCAGATGTGCAAAAAGAGCAGCCGTTCCTCTTGCTATCATAGGCAGCCACACTTACAACAACAGCGACTTGTGCTTTGATTGCTTGTCTAAAACTAAAATTCAATTATGCAGTGCAGGCAGGCTTTGCTGTGACACAGAGGGTTAGAAATTAATGTTAACACTGTTTCTGGTTAAGACTTTTTGTGTTGATAAATAATTCATAAGGCAGTTAGCTCTTTGAGTCTGACAACACAAGAATATATTAATACAGTAGACTCAGCTAAAGGTCAGCCCTGAACAGTGAAGCATCTGAGCCATCTTTTATTCATTTTCTGACACAGACTCATTAATTATTACCACATTTGAAGGTCTGCACGGGAAAAGTGCTAATGAGAAAAAGGATATTGGGTTTGATATCTGACGCTCACTCTTTGAAATTACTTTAGATTAAAAAAAAGAGAGCAGAGAGAACAATACAAAACAGGCCAGGTAAGACCTTTTCTTTAATAAAAATTAAAATTAAAAAATGAAAGACTAAAGATAAATTGGGAGACATTATTCAATCAAAACCAGATGCTGCTGGATTGCCAGTTTGAGTGGCTGATGGGTGATGAAGTTTTTAAGAAAGCATTAATAAAGACGTGATTAAAACATATCCCTATTTAGGTGAGATGTAGTTCCTTTGACTCTTATTTCTTGCCCCCAGGTTTGTTTTCCACATTTTTCATTTTGGCTGACCGTTTACCTTCCTACTCTGTTTGTGATCACAAAAATGAGAGTTGTTCTGGCTTTCTGCTGTTGCTCCTGATGTTTTTCCGTATTGTTTCGATGCCACGCTGGTTTTAAATACCTTACAAAACCTACCTTGATACACTTATTCATGCAGCCATCTACCACCAAAGCAGATGGTTACTTTTCTCATTTAGCCTGGTTTCCTAAGAAAGCACGATCTGTGCCATCACAAGTCCTTGTGTGTCTCTCTGTACTTCCCCATTCTAATAATTTTTTTAATCCTGCCATAGAGTTGGTCCATCAGATTTGATGGAACAATAAATATCTCAAACCCAGTAAATTCTTGCAGTGTTTGTGGGGAAAAAAAAGAAGAGAACATATTTCAGTATTCCCACTAGGGAAAATGTTGACGCTTAAGCTTCTACCTTATTAGGTATCAGAGAATTTACACAAGAAGGAACTCTAAGCACAGGCCAAAGGTAATGGGGCTTCGTTAGCAGTTCTTCTTGGAGAAGTATCTGGGGACAGGATGTGAGCAGAACTCTGTTTATCCACAGGACAGATGAGAGCTCCTCATGCTTTCGAATTCGTTAGCACAAGTGTGCCTTGTATTTATTAATGAACGTGAGGAACCAGACCTGGGCAGTTCATGGAATTCAGTGGGACTGTGATGATACCAGCTTGAAGGTTTGATGTATGTGTGTGTGCAACTTGAAAAAATATGTATTTCTAGCTCCTGGACTTCCAAGTAATGGCTTATCTTTAATATAAGGTTAAAGTCAGGCCACCACTATACTCCATAATCTCTCCTGCTTACGGCGCGTTTCCATGGAGTTCCTGGGAAAATGCAGCAGCCTGGTAGGGAAATACTGCACTGCTTACATGATTTTGGTCTATGAAACATTCCTTATTTGCATAGTGCAGCCTGTGCTTTGAAGTGATACTATGCCCATGAAAGAGGTGAACTAAGGTTTTTTCCTGTGCTAGTAGATAAATGGAAACCTGTCTTGTATGGGCAGAAAGAAATGATCGATCTATTTTGAGTTTCATTTAGTTTCACTCAGAAAAAAATGTATTTTCTTAAACTGTGATGAAATGGTTGCTTTACAAATAGAGCTTTTCTCCATGCAATCAAAATTGCACTAAGAGATACACCCATTATTGATGTGAAAACTGAACCACGCCGAAATACAGATATAATATGGTGGGTTCGATGTAGTCATTGAAGGGAAGAGAGTCCTGGAGCTAAGACCAAACTCTTCCTTAGCTTTCATGCCACTGTGCTTTGTTGCTGCTCAGTGTGCAGGAGGGGAGAGCTTGCTTCTAATACTGCACCATCATTCAGAGATGTCATGCTTCATCACAGGTAATCCCATCTGCCTTACAGGACTTTACAGAAACATCTTGTCTCTCCACACAGTAAAATGTCCTCATCTTCACAACCCCATTGCCAACCTAAAACTTCCAGTACAATGTCACCTGCTGCAGAGAGCAGCTCAGACTCCTGCAAATAAGTGCAATTATTTGTTGAAAATGACTGGACTGTGATTTCTTCCTAAATTAAGGTAAAATTTAGAAGTTTTAAGGTAAATGTTACTCACCTTGGTTAAAAGTCACCCGATTTTTCAAGAAGGCTTTGAAATACAGAGATCCACTTTTCATCCGTGCCTGGGTTGTAGCTGCTGGTACAACGTGAGAGACCTTCCCTTTGTCAGAGCTCGGCTGAGTAAACTGGCAAACTCTATTCACTAAACCAGTGAATGATGTTTCGAGGCTGTGAAAATATTAGCATGTAATGTAACAGCTCTGGAAATGTAATGTTTGCTACAGCTGTGTATAAATTTGTTTAATGGGTCTCTAACTCACCATCAGACTCATAAAGGCAGCCACTGTACAGGCTATTAGGCTGCAGTAACTTAATTGCTCGTTAATTGGGTAATTAGTGCTTTGTTTTGCTTTAAAGCCTAAACACTCATAAAAAGTGAATTAGCTGAGTAAACAAGAATGGAATTTTCATGATATGCTGTCCCAGTTATTGCACATAATTAATCAACCTTTTATTATCATTCCTTTTTCTTTTTTTTTCCCCTCCTGGTGACTGCCTCAGGTAGGTTGGATAAACATCCCATTTCAAACCCCAAGGAAGGTGCCCCAAGTACATCTCATTAGCTGAGGCTGGTACCTATATTCCGTGGTTAAGGGGGTTCGTGTGCTGCCCCCAGAAGCAGAGAGGTTCATGAACAGCTCACATGGCTGGGACCTGGTTGGCTCTTAGGTGGGAAGCTGTGCAAGAAAGGACTAATTTACCTCTTCCCATTTCCTGGTATACGTGGTGTTCAGTTCCATAGCTCAGACTAATGTACCAGAAATGTAAATGAAAACCCAGCAGCCTGGAAAACTGGTTTATTTAACCAAGATGTGCATTAACATGAAACTATTGCTGTACTACTTTAGGTATTTGGGCAAGAGATGGGCCTGCAAATGAATGTTCTTAGCAGTAAATGTCCCCCTGGCTTCAACACAGGTAGTTAAACTAAATATTGAAAAAGGAAAAAGTTAATGGAAAGCCTGTTTACACCTAACTATTGGAAGCTTAATTTGCAGTCCCAAACAGGATCGCAGCACCCTCATCCCTGCCAGGGTCACACAGTCTTGAATGCCAAGAGGATTGCAATTGCTGTGCTGCTTAAGCAGTGAACCTCCTTAATTGGGATGACAGCCTTTGCTCTAACGAGTGGCTGCAGTCGTGCTGTAGGTGCTCCATGGTGCTTTGCCTTCCATTGCTGGGCCTGACTGTTTAATGATGTCTTAATTGGCTTTGAGAACTCCTCAAGAGGAGGAGAGCAGGAAAGAAAGGAATTGGTGCTTTTTTTATTATGTTTATTCTTCCTTTAGAGAAGATTCTAAAGGAAGGACAGCTGAGGTAGAATATTGCTCTTGTCGTGTACTATTGCATGTAGAATTTCTCATGTGAAGAACATTTTGGTTCCAGTCTAAAGCAATGGAAGTTAGTGCTGGATTTCTACGCTGAAGAGAAGTTAAGTATTTACTGGTAGAAGCAAATGTCAGCTGCCTGAGCGTTCACTGAGTAAGGCTAAAGGATTTGGTGCACAAAGAGAGCACGAAACGCAATTAAAGTGAGTCCCAGTAACTTTTATATTTGGCACTTGTGGTCAGATGTTGATACTAAATATAAGCAGAACTGTACTGTAAAAATTAGACCTCTTTTATTGCAGAGCAATTGAGGTTTTACGAAGAATGGCACCGATCCATGGAGACTTTTTCCTAGTGAGCTGATAAAGGGAACAGCTGCAAAGTTTGACTTGTAGAAAGTTTGAGTTAGAAATCTTTGATCTGCTTGAATATATGAAGTTAAACACTTCTTTCATGCTTCACGTTTTCCAGATTCAGCACTGTCTATGGTTGCTTTCTTGGCTGTGCTCTGTACAGGCATCAGTTGGCAAAGGGCTGAATGGTCTGTGAAGGAGAGCACCAGGCTCTTCCCTCCAACATCGTAGGTTGGCTCTGGATGGCCTCCTGGGAGCAGAGTTTCTTAGAGATCTGGTTTGGTGTGTGCTTTTATTTAAAACCCATCTGTCTGTAACGTGCAGAAGTTTGCCACGTAGCTGCTGCTGCGTTGTGAGACGCTGGAGCATGAAAGTGGTTGGCTGGTGGTGTGGCTGTGGTTTTCTAGCGCTCAGAATCCAGCTGAATATGGCCTAGTCCTTTTATTGATCGTGAGGAGGGCTGGAGCAGAAGGGAGGACTGGCCAGAGTTAGGAACCAGGCGCCTGGAGTTACAATAGCCAGATGAATCCTGTCTTGATTGTCTCTTACAGACCTGGCATTTCTTGAAGTCACTAATTGAGCAATAAACACTCCTTTTCTTTGTTGACTGCAGTAAGTCCACTAGACCATCACTTATTGTTTTTACTTCTTGAGAGACTGTGCCATACGAAACTTATAAAAACTCAGGAAGAGACTTTGCTGTTGTTATGACAAGAATTAGAGGAAAAAGAGTGCTCTTAATGAAAAAATTGAAGCTGTTTGAAATACCTTGCCTCTCTGCGCTTTTTTTATGTATGCTGCAAAATTCCCTACAAAAATGCTGACTTTAAAAAAACATGTGTGAAAGGTGTGTATTTTTTTTCCACGTAATCTTATACCTTTTTTTTTTTTAAAGTAGCATTCCAGAGAAGTTTTGGAGAATTGCAGAAAATGTATTCTGTAATTTGTACTATTCGTGTGCTTAGAGGGTTTATTTTTCCCTTTTGCAGAGATTTTTCCAGTCTGCAGTGAAACATTGGCTCCTCCAAAACTGTACAGGAATTTTTTAAATTGGCCGAAGGTATAAATGCCGGGAATTAACAGGTTTCAGCCTTTCTTTATGAACATGTATTAAGCTATATGTAAAACATATATTTCTCCCCAATAGCAATTCATCATCTGTTAATACCCAGGCTGCAGTGCCTGGCACGTGCTGGAAGGAGTAGACAGCAGGTTTCCCGTTAACCACTGCTTGGCTCTGCCCATGAAATACCTACAGCCACATTCATCCCAAGCAGGGTGCAAATTTGCAAAGCAGACAGACTGCCAAAGCGAGGCAAACGTGATTTATTGTTTCGCAGTTGCGTAAGTTCTGCTCGCGTTTTGGAAACTTCCCCTGCTCGGTAGCTGCTGAGGAGAAGGGGAAAGGAGGAGACAACCCCATGAGCACCGGTGCTCGAGAGCCTTCTGTGATAGTCTGTTAGGAGCAGACAACATCGAAATTGGAACCTCTCTGTGAAGACAGTCTTCAAAACTGAGGCTCCTTGTGGTTTTTTGCCTTGCATACAAATCTCATCTAACCAAGTGAAAGGCAGGTTTTATGTTTAACCTTTAATCCATTGGCCAAGTGAAAACTTCTCTCACTTTTGCTCAGGATCTCCATTTCCTCATTTTTTCAGGATTGTATTTTCCATCTTTCATTTGTGAATCACCTTCCTTGAAAGCTCAGTTCATAGTGGAAAAACTTTCTAGCTGTATGCCATGTGTTCCTTAAAACCGAGCCTGAAAAGCAAAGTGAGCATTGATAGAGCTGGGGGAGTGGGCTGTTACCTGGCCACTGGCACCAACTTCTTGTCAGCTAAGTGCTCTCATGGGAAGTGATGAAGATCCTGGCAGGCTTGTAATTAGGTGTGACCAATTAGTAACAAAACATAGAGATCATAACGGGGTGCAGCATTAGCACGGAATAGTTGTCCTCAGTGAATCCCCCAAATGTCACAAAGGGGGATTCTTTTGTTCCAAGCATCTTCCCTCAACCCTTCGGACCCAACCAAGGAAGCCAAAAGACAAGCATGCAGACATTTCTTCTCCCTCCCAGCTTCTCTGCTGAGACAGAGTGGTTCAGCTTGATGTTATTGTTATTATTGCTGGTATCGTAATAAGGGTGGCAGTTTTGTCATGGAGGGATGCAGCCCTCTGCAGAGCCCCACCCCTGGAAGGCTCTGACATTGTTTGGCAGCTGCCTTGATCTCTCTGTTTCAGGGAGTTTTCAGGAGGACTGGAAGGGATGATAAAAGCTGACAGAGAAGATCAAGCTGATAAATAGTCGGAAAATTTTCACGTACAAAACCCAGCAAATCTGAAAACAGAGCCACAGCAGCAGGGAGATTTATGTATTATGTATTGAAAAATACAAGCGTGGCACGCTTTGTGAATGCTGGATTGCCGGCTCTCCTCAGCTGGGCTTTCCAGTCTATTAAATTACTCTGGGCCATAATCTGTTATAATAAATCGTTTGCATAGCACCTCTGGAGCACACTGCCAAGCAGAGAAAAACAGGCGACTTTTCCTCTGAAAAGCTTGTGGCCTGACCAGTGAGGAGTCACAAATGAGGCAGTGGTTCAGGAGAAAGGAGATGGAAAAATTATTAGGAAGGGGGGTCGGCAAGGGAGGTTTTCCTGGAAGGGTTGTGTTTTTTAGTGGCTATGTAAAGGACAAGAGTTGGGGCTGAAAGATGAGGAGGGAAGAAGATGCTGGAAAATAAAAGAAGAGAGCAGGATGGGATTTCTATCATTTAGCCTCCATGGGATCAAGTGCATTACTGCTCTGAATAATGCCCTCGTTTAGCTCCGTTGTGTGATGGATTTGAAGCTTCAAAACATAAATGAAACTAAGGGCCTAGATAGCCTAATGCTGTTATAAATTTTGAAGACTTGGTTTCAAATATGATTCAGGGGCCTTAGTGAAATGCGTTTGGGGATCTCTGCTCCATCCCTGTTGGGTAATTGTGCACATCACAGAAACATCACATCTTGGCATGATGCTGGTGCTCTGCCAAATGGAGGCTCTGAGGCTGCAATAGCAAGGGCAGCTGCAAGTTGTGATTTAGGAATGTTGGCTGGGAGATGTGGAGGCAAAGTCTATGAAGTTTCTGCCTAGAAAGCTTTTTTAAAAAAGGAAAGAAAAAAGAATCTCCAAGTTAATTCTCTTGTGGAAAAAAGCATGTTGGAAAAGAGGCAAGTACTTTGTGAAATTGCCAATGCCCCATTTCCCTGGGTTATAAAACTTCTGGCAAGCACATCAGCTGTATTCCCCTCCCCTTTCAGATTACATGTAGTGTGTTTGAAATAATTTTTTAACAAATCACAACATTAAAAAGGAGGACAAAAGTCTGAATAGTATCTGCTAGGTCAAAGATGAAATACTGGTCTAATGCACAGCAAAAGTAGCTACTTCCATTACTGTTGCTATTCTAAAACTCATGGTCACTGGCTGGCTGCGTCCACCACCTGGGATTACTGACATCTTTCTCTGTCATCCAAAAATGTAGAAAAACTTAGGCTGCAAACATCTTCAACTCTGTTTGAGTAGCTCTAATTTACATGACTTAGGTAGGCGTAAAAAGTGAGAAATGACCTTTTCAACATGACTTCAGATATTAAAACGATCTTACAATCTTATTATCATGAGAACATTTCGCAGAGTATTAAGCTCAATAAATTACCTTTTCCCCAAGCTGCTAACCCTCGATCCCTCAGGGGCAGCTGCAGCAACGATGTTGGTTCACGGCCTTCTTATTTTAGCTGAATTGCTTAATTGGTATGTGTTCTACATCCCCGATTGAGTATTTGGAGCACAAATGAAGGTTAGAACCTTTGCGCTAGTTATCGACTGGAAGAAAATTGATTCACGCTCAGGAGTGCAGTTGGGAGACAATTCACAATCCTCCCTTGGAAGGAAAGATTCTGCTCTTTTCTTTTCCCCTAGATTTCTTGCAAAGGTCACTCCAGCTGAACACGGTCGTATTTTTGGTTTGGTGGTTGCTTTTTACACAGCAAATCACTGTTCGAGAACCTGAGTGTGAGTTTCCTGAAGGTGTTTGTAGCTGAACTCAAAATTGAGGTGCTGGGGGTGTTGTCCTTCTCTCTCCCTGCCTCCCACTGGTCTTTGCAGACCTGCATTTGTTCTCCAGAAGAGATGTCCCTGTGTGGGGAATCTGTGGAAAAACAAGTTGTAATTCCCCAAGTGTTCTCCACCTGTGTTGGATGGAAGAGAAGGGAGGAAAGGGTTATGGAAGAACATCACTGTTTCAGCTCCCTACCTTAAGATGTACCCCATAAGGTGACTTCCCAAAGACATGTTTCCATTGTGCTGAACATCTTTAGTTCAGTGAGTGAAAATAAATCCTTAAGTAAAGGTCATTCAAGACAAAGCTCAGAAATGCCAGAAAGTGACAGCAAAATTTACCAAATTGCTGTGCTGAACAAATTTAAACTGAGTGCATGTGCTTTGTACTGGCTGATAATTGATCTTTTCTTTGCAATATGATCAAGCCCTTCTGCATCAGCTGCTACAGATGCCTTTGTTTTTTTGTGATCTTTGTAGCAGGAACCTGAGCTTTCTTGTGGCCTGTATTAATAGAAACACCAAAATGGCAGAGATTCTGCTTTCTTTTTAATGTTCACTAAAGGACAAACATGTGACTTAGCCGGCCTCAGCAAGATTCCCTGTGGCTCCATGAGCATGCCAAAAAGAGAGGCAAGGCAGCCAAAGCAAGAGGCATTCCTGGACTACAGAGCATGTTACACATAATCCAGAAGGGAAATGGAAAGAAAAAGCTTAAAAGTCAGACAGACACAGAGGGGGCAGCAGGATGTCAGCTCAGCATGTTGACATGCCACAATCTGTTAGCTCAGTCTCATTAATACGGAGGCCAGCGAGAGAGGAGATAGACAGGGTTGGAGGAGGAAATTTGGCAGCATCAGATAAACCCAGATAGAATCACTGAGATACCATGAGATGCTTCGTCTGAGGAACACTGTAAAATTAGAATAGAGCTCTACTCTTGAATTCAGCAGTGAGCAGCATGCCACCTTGAGTGCTTTGTTCAGTGGGTGGTAACTAATCTGAGCATTGGTAGATCTTCCCCGTTGCTCCAAGGGACAGCAGTACAGTAGAAATGGTGATTTTTGTACGATGCATGACCAGGTACAATGAGAGAGCCCATTTGCTGTGACAGGTTTTGCCTCTGTAACTCACTCAACCCCTGGGCTCTGCAGAGTTCGGGTGGGCATTGGCCACCATCCCAGGGTCAGTGGCTTTCGCAGGCACTGCAGAGGTGGAGGGTTTGTGGAGTCTTGAGCAAAGGAGACAGCTGGTATCTTAAAGGTAATTCCAGTGCTGGCCGTTGTCTGGAGGTATGTAAATGCCGTAGTCTGAAGGACCCTGTGGAAAGCTGGGAGGTTTTTTTATTTGGCTACTTGCCTTTATTTTGTCTATTTTGTGGCACCCTATACTTTACTGAAAGCCTTTTGAGGCCACGGAGAGTCTTAGCACTTGTGGTAAGCGTTTTGATAGTTTAAATGTACAAATTCAGATTTGTTCTTCTGGCAAAAGAGTAAGTGTTTTAGCTACTTGCATAGGAAATCTAACAGAAAATTATCCACTGCATGGAGTGTAATACAGAAAGATATCACTGTCCTAGAAATCTGTAAGGTAAAAATGTAGAATATCAACTACAAATCAGCGTTCAGAGATGGCACCAGTAGTTCTATGAATGTCTCCGTTTGTTTTTGGATTTACCCTGAGTTGTGTATTATCTTTATTTTAACACAGCTAAGATTTCAGAGCCAAAGTCAAATATCAGCATGATCAGTGACTGACCATAAAAATAAGTAAATGGAGCACTCCCCTGATTCTTGGCACTTCTGCAATGTTTTTTCTTGGTATTGTTTGGAAGAGCCTCTTGGGACCTTCACAATGAAAACGTTTCCTTATGTTTTCTCTTCCATTAAGGCTGACACTGAACTGGAGGTTACTCTTGCTGTCAAACTGTTGGTGTTCGGGGCTTTTGTTTTGGCCTTTTTTTTTTTCAGTGAGAAAAGTAAAAACCTTTTCAGTAATTTCTTTTAAACTCTCTTGCATTTCACATAGATACAGTTAAAACAAGATTGGCAACAGCTCATGACTTAACCAGAAAAAGTGATATTTGCTCCATGTGTCGTGGTACTTCCCTTACTTAGTTGTTCCAGATCTCCTGCTGTGCTTGCAGGAGGTGGGAATGTCACCTTTCTCTGGAGGTGACTCCCCTTGCAGGGAGCAGTAGCAGAAGGGGCAGCAGTGCCACACTAGGGTTTTGCCAGAGGAAATCCAACGAATGTCAGCATGTTAGGAAAGATGCAGTTGTGTCATGTTGGAAGCAGACATGGTGACCTGCCCTGTCCCCATGCGAGCATCCCCAGGACAAGACGCCCCTGATGGACCACGCGCTCTCCTGTTTTGTCTCAGTCACAGGAAAGAAACTCCTCATCTTGGGCCTTCAAAGCTTATTGTCTGGTTTCTCGTCTTCAAAAGTAAAACAAAAAATCCACACACACGTGGCTTTTGTGTGGTCTTAATGTATTTATAGCTCTTCTAATAACCCACAGGGTTATCCTGGCCGGGTCTGCCCTATGATATGGCTGCAGCTCATTTTGCCATTCTGATAAAAGCAGCATAGTCCTTAAACCACTTGAGATCTCTCTTCGCTGAAAAGAAATATGTTTGTTATTAGGCTGTGTGGGGGAACATAAATAGTTGTATTGGGAGTGAAATAATATTTGTAGCTTTTATTTATATCGTGAATGCTTGCAGTGAAAGGTCTAAGGAACAAATGAGCAAATACCTTCTTTTTTCAGTGTCTCTATCATGCACGTTGTCAGCAGATACCAGACATCAATTCCATAACTTAAAAGTTATAGAAAGCTAACTGTAAATATGTCAACATTTTCTTTGTCATCCCAGAGCACTCAGTAATGTCTTAGATAACTTGGATGTAAGCCGGGGAGGGCCGTAGCACTAAGGTCCAAGGCTTTGAACTTGATTCAAAATTGTATGGAAACCTAGTTTCAAATGTGAAGATTTTGATGTTCTTACGGTAAGTTCTCTTGCCAAAGGGACGAATTCCAGTATTTTATATTACTTAGGATTTGTGAGTTCTTCATGCCTAAAGTGCTGTCAGTTCTGTGACCTGCACAGCAGCATTGAAACTGCAGTCCAGCTTACCTTCCCCCTGGGCTGTGTCCTTTGGCACTGCCTCGTATCCACCCCAGATTTTTACCTTTTGTGCACAGATCTTTCATAGGAAGAGAGAGACATTCATGTACAAAGTGTCCAAGCTTTCTGTATCAGCAAAACCACCGAAGAGGTAGCAACTTGGAGGGAAGTAATGGAGGCATGTGACACCTTGGGGACCTTTCGGGTTTATTTCCACCTTCTTGACATTTACTCAGTGGTGTTGAGTCTTCAGCAGCCTCCTCAAGCCAAAAGAACATGTCCCGTCTTTCTTGAACGTGTTTTTCCCTTGTGCCTCGCAGTTGGTGAGCTGCTGTCATTGACTGGAATAGCCAAGTTAGTGAAAAAGCAGGAGTCCTGGCTGTGTTCCCCAAGGGAAACGGGGAGGCAGAGACACCCCATATTCTCGGCGCCGTTGCAGCAGTGCCCCGGCCGAGCCGAGGGCACGAGGTCCACGAGGAGACGGGAGCGGAAGCGTCCAATTCTCACCCTGCCAGCTCCGGGCTGGCAAACCTCCCTGCTGGCAGCCAAGCCACTGGGGGCAGCCTCCGATTGAATTTCCCAGCCTGGAAAATGTTCTAAGAAAGGAAAAGGCGTTAAAACAAAAATAGACAAAACATGCCAAATGGCAGCCAGGAAGCCGAGAGCAGGTTCTAGGCCAGGGGCCAAGCGAGGCTGAGCACAGCGGCGTCTGACACGCGGTGACAGTCGGGATGGGGACGGGGCTGTCACCTCGCAGAGGAGCAGCAGCCACCAGCACTGGTGGCACTGGGGTTTTGGAAAAGGAAGCAGCCCTCCAAGTCTCCCTCTAGGAAAAACATGTTCTGGGGGCGAAAGGGATGGCTTTTTAAGAAAAACCAGGCAAGCCAGCTCAGCATTTGCAAGCGTAAAATTCTGGATTCTCAAGCCAGTTTTTAATTATTTCTTTTTGCCATTTTTTCACGTCCTGATTTTTCAAGAAAATGTTTAAACTTCGGGACGAAAGTGATCCCTGTGACTCAGAGAACAGCCGTGGAGGTGTGAAACGGGGGGTGTGTGGGTGTGAGAGCAGGCTGAGCACAGGGAGGGTGTTTGGATGAGCGACGCCGAGCAGCCACCTCGCAGTCAGACTGCAGGTGATCAAATACAGGTGGCTAAGAGCTTTAGGGAGTTTCAAGCCAACATAGTAAAGTACAGAATATTCTTTCATAAAAAAGTAGTTTTCAGGGCCAGATGGAACCTTTCAGTTCCTTTCACACTTTTATGTATAATCCAAACCAGGTAATTTTATTCTTTCAGTCTTGTGAGCCTGGTAACTTGTGTTGGGCCAGTTCACGTCATGCTCAGCTCTCCTAGTCTGGATCAGAAGACTCTGAGCAGTGATGAAGCACAGCAGCTAGGCCAGGGAATGGGGCAGGGAGTGCTTTTGGGGGATAGCTGGACAGATACCTCATGGCCTCCCTTCCTACCCGTACTGCATATCACAGCTGTGTCCAGCCTTCTCTTCAGGATGGTTCAAATCCACTGGTTTTCCTTCTCCTTTCTCGTATTTCAGCAGCAGCAGTGACCCGCCATCTGGCACCAGATTTCTGAATTTGTCCAGTTTTACCATCCCACCATTTCTTCTTGCTTAGTTCTCTGTTCATCCAGGAATAAAAACAATTATATTACCAATAAATCTCTTCAAACCCAGTGAAGGAAGTTTTGAAACAGCAGTGATTAGCTTATAATCATTGTGGCCCTAGCTTTGGCTTGAAGCAAAGAAGCCCTTGTGTCCAGCATATGAAAAGATATATAATTCTAGTTTCCATCTTTTGAAGCTCCTGAATCAGCAGTAGGAATTCTGCCCAAATGTGAAGGACAAGTATGAGCTCAAAGGCTTTGAGATTCTTGGATATCTCTTTTCCTGGGAAGGGTGGGAGCAAAAAGGAGGCACAGAATGTTCTCATAAGCTTTCACACGGAAAACAATATGGTAAGATTGAGAAGATACACATGTGGACGGAATGTACTCTTAAGATCAAGGCACTCAAGAGGGACCTCTTGGGCACAAGATGTGTTTCCTTGATTAATTCTCATTGCCTGCACTTGTGGCAGAGGGAAAAAGGGGAACCAGTACGAGCAAGGTGCGCTTGTGTCTTCTCTACTGTGCTCTTCTGGTGCACCTTTTTGTTGTGTTCCTCAGCCTGCAGCACGAGGAGTGTTGTGCTTTGAAACTGCCTGGCTTACATCATAACCCAGGCTTCTGTGGGGTGGTTTTGTCACTGGTTTTCTCCTGAAGTTGCAGTTAGGCAAAAGCCATTTGTTTTCAGTGAGTTGAGCAAGTTTCCTCCTCCTGTTTCTTAGAAGGATAGCAAGCAGCAGATGATCAGGTCGAAGCAGAAACTGGGAAATGTTTATTAACACTTGCTTTGAATGTGTTTCACTGCAAAGAAGCTAAAGAATCAATATATATTTTAATTGCTACTGAGGAGGAAAGGGTGACTCACTGACAAAACTCCACTGTCTGTGTTGGGTGGAGTTTTGCAGGTTTATGTTTGTTGACATTACTATCTTTTAAATCAATGGTTTTAATTAAACAACCCAACTCCAGTGAGAAATTTTGTTTCTTTAATCCAAAAGAAGTCAAATTTTGCAAAATGGTCTTACCAATTACGATCAGGATGTAAGTTTATCAGATTAAAAGTAAAGCATACTTTTCTTTGTTCTTTAATGGAGGGCAGGTTGTTTTGAGCACGTAGCCAGCCCAGCTCGCTCAACCACAAAAGTCTTTTCAAAGGTATTTAAATTGACAACAAAGCCTAACAAAAAGAACTTGCTTTTGTTTCTGTTTTCATGACAAAGAGTTACATTAAATGAGGGAAGTTAATCAGGCTGAATCTTTGTTATCCTAAACTTCTGTTTGGAATAGAATAAATTACAGGATCGGGTTCTTCTGTAGTCATTGCTGGATTTAGTGATTGTGTAACTGAATATGAAATTATGACCTAGTTTTTTTGGAAGTGGTCAAATACACAAATACAACCAAAGATTTCTTTGATGTGGTCTTTTCTTTTTTCTTTTTTTGCAGTTGTAGTTTTTAAACACACAACTTAGCTTTTGTTAAAAATCTGTGGGACACAGGTGATGATTAAGAACCAAAATGCTTGCCCTTGAAAGAATAGTTGAGATCCAAATTTGCTTGTGTTGAAGAATATTTGGCAATAGCTTTTGCTTCTTATGACGTGTGTACGAAAATGGCAAGGGATGCCACATTCGTAGAGTGTAAATGACAAGTGTATGAATAGGGGACTGTGGCCTCTATTACAAATGTGGTGTCATTCCTCTCTCAGACTCCATGTGTTTTGAATAGGTGGGTTAATTCCTTGTGTTTGGGATGTTATTTGATACTTGGATGATAAGATTTTTCGGGTGTGAGGACTGTGTTTACTCTAGAGGAGCTTAAAGTGGCCAAGAGAGAGAAAAAGAGAGTAAACAGTTAATGTGTTCAGGAAACAGACTTCAAAGTTTGCTGTGAGAGTAACATTCTTCCTCCTGAAAGTTCAAAATGCCAGACTCTAAAAGCCACTCAGTACTTCAAAAGCAAATGTATCACAGTAATGCATAACCTTCTAGATAAGGTGTCTCCTGCCAGCAGGAAAAAAGAAAGTAAGTGTGAGTGTGTGTGAGACAGACAGAGAGATGTTGGGTGTGGTGGGCAGGGTCTGGGTTCCAGCTGTAGAGATGGTTTTTCTTAGTGAAATCCTGAAGCAGGGCTGGAGATGGAGCCAAGAGCTCCTCAGTGGCACTTGACTTCATCCCATCTCTCCGTATTCCTCACGGCAGGAGGTGTGACAGAGTGGGGAGCCACTAGACCCCACTGTGCAGCTGCTCCTGCTCAGTCCAGCAGCATGAAAATTATTCTTAGAGGTTGCATGTGCTCTGTGTCCTCCACATTTCTCAGTATTTCCAGTCCTGTTTCACAAAGCCATGTCTGCACCAGTTTCACCAAGAGCACACATGAAGCATTTGGCAAGGGTGCTGCTACGTGCAGATTTTTTTGGGAAGCGAGTCAAAAAGGGAGTAATGTCTTTCATGAATCATAGTGGTAATAGAGAAATTCTCTTTATTGACCTGTGTGGCTGGCACTGATACCAGTCAGTACTCTGTGGGGCTGTGGGAAACCTTATGAATATCATTCGTTTAAGCAATAAACAAAAAAAAACGCTTCCAGAGTGCCTGCTGTTCCCATTTCAGCCTCTTAACAAAAAATTGTCTCTAATCCATTGCAACTATGTAACATTTCATACATATACTTATTATTATTATTATTCCCTATTTCTGTAAAGACATTTTAACTGTTATTTTCCATAATTAAAGATTGTTCTCCTCCAAAGAGAGTAAAGCATAGAAATCATGGGATTGTTAAGGTTGGAAAAGGCCTCCAAGATCAAGTCCAGCTGTCCAGGTAGCACCATCACCAAATGTTCACCACTAAACCATGGCCTCAAGTCCATATCCACACATTTTTTTAACACCTCCAGGGATGACAGTTCCACCACTTCCCTGGGCAACAAGTGGTTGATGGTCAAGCAGTAGCTGTGTGACAGCAAACCCTGTGCGTTGGTGGGACAGTAATTTCAGAGAGACCTTTTCTGCAAGAGCAAGGACAGTTTTGCCCTCTGATGCTGCTTTCCATCCAAATGCTAAGTACTCTCCGTGATCAAGCTTCTTTCCATCCCTCTGTAGCTGGTCCTGTTGTCCCATAAAGAATCTCTGAAGCACTGAGCATGAGCCTTGGGGATGAAGTGGTGGTGGTGGGTCTATTAGAAGAGCAGGACTAAGAGCCTTCATCTCCACTTCCAAAGCTTCTATAGCCCTGCACATGGCCATTCCCTGCTGCCTCTTCAGCTTTGGAGCAGCAAATCTCTTTTATGATATGTTGGTGTGGCACGTAGCCAAAGCTTGGGCGAGGGCAAATGGTGAAGAATTATTTTTTCCCACTGTATTGCAGCCAGGTAGATAGGTGAGTCTGTAGATGGAAGGATAAGGGTGCAACTAAAAGTATTTCCTCTGTTTCAAGCTGTAGCAATCAGCCAGTCCTTTCCCACTGATGCGTATCAGATAGATGCATAAAACCATGCAGCTTCTTTTCTCCTTAAAGGCTCCTGCACGCTTGAATATTCTGTCCTGTTTTCAGCAGCAGTGCAGCGGCACCAGGGCTAACAAAAATCAAGTGCTCCTGTAGACAAGGCCTATTTTCTCAGTGCACACACGGGTTTTTTTCATGGCATTGTAGTAACAACACCTGAGCCCTGTCTATTTTCAGATACACGGCTGTTGGAAAATGAGTGTGTTTTGTAGTGTACCAGAGACCGCAGAGAGCCGGCTCCTTGCTCTATAACAAATACCGCTGGAGAACATTAAGCAGCAATTCGCTGTTTCATTGGCAGGAAATAGGATGTTTTTGAAGTGTGACAACGTGTCTGTTTAAATTTTGATGAGACACAGGTTCACAAAAGGTAATAAGGGTTTGTTAACCATCCCGGAGTGCTCGCTGCAGAGGTGGGTGTCTGTTTTCAGTGTCAGCTGGTGGGGAAGGACATTTGTCAGCCAGTGTGTGACTTGCTGCTCTTCACTGAGTCTGGTCTCCATGTGTTAAGTAGGGGGACAGAAAAGTGTCACTGGCCACTGAGCATTTCTCACGGTTCACCAGTACCTTGAAGTCAAGCTATTCCAACCTGCTGGAGATATGCACTGGAAAGACTCCTTAATTAAAACTCACTTGGAATTAGAGCCTAATATGGGCCAGATAGCTGAAGAGAACTGCAGGGAGTGGAGGCTTCTGGAGTTTTACGTGTTAATTTGTTAGAGATGCTGTGGGACAAGCCCTGTCCTTTCCTAGGTGCCAGGACTGATGCTTTTATGATCTGGCACGGGCTTTCCATGTACTTCTGCTTCCCTTTGTAAAGCCACTATCCTGGTGTTCAAATGGTCCCTTCAGAGCAGATCTGTGCTTCAGGAGCACTGTGGGGTTGTGTAAGTCTTGCTGGGTCATCCCGTGAGCTTATTTTCACTAGGTAGATGTGAGTTAATAAGGCAGCTCCATTTCAAAGCTTAGGTGGCTTAATCCTCTTCTTGTCTTCTGCTGGGAACTGTTAGCAGCATTTACCTTCTTCTTTCTCAGATGTCTGAGATGTACTTTGGACTGTTCCACATTTTTTGTTTGTGTAAAGTACAGTAAAAACTGCAAACAGGAAGGATGTATGTGATTGCCTGCTGTTTATGAAAGCTCCTGTAAGCGCCAGCTTGGAACAAAGGAAGCACTGAAAAAGGCAACTGTAAAGAAGCAAAGGATTAATTTTAATGCAGTTTAGAAATTCCAGCAACTTTTTTCTGAGTGTAGAATAAACATTTTAGTGAATCGAGTGAAACAATCTGGAGGAAACAGGGATTTGTGTTCTTCTTGATGGCCTTGATCCAATTTTTAGTGGAAATTATCCTTCAAAGCTTTACTGAGGCCCAGATTTGAAAAAAGCAGCCCTTCCTATCAAGCCTGTTCAGATGAATCATTGTTCATTATTTGTGTTATACATTAATGTGTGGTTGCTTCCATCCAGATAGATGTTCTGCCATATGCAAGCACATATTAGAGACAGTCTTTGCCAAGAGCCTTCTCGATAGCTGAGGGGGGAAGCAGTGTGGGAGAGGAGGAGGAGGAAGGAGGGTTGGATGACGAACCAAGCGCCAACAGGGAATGTGATTTCCAGAAAAAACCTCCACTGAAAGTCTGCCAATGTAAAACCAAGGTTGCCTCCCCACACATCTTCCTCTAATAGCCCATCATCCATGGACTCCCAAGACATTTGATTGCGCCTACCTCCTCCTTGTATGCATTTCCTTAGCTGGGAAATCACACTGTCTCTGAGCATGATTTATTAAGGCTCAAATTGAAATGTCATAAATAATGGGAAGTGACTTGGTGGAGCTGTGGTGCTGTCCAGAGCACCAGCATAAAGGTCACAGCACATGCAGAAGAGTGTCACCTTCACAGCCCAGCTTCTGAGCCGTTATTCCTGGGCCTAGCAGTAGCCTGAGGAGGAGAACTAATAAAAACACCGTGGCAGAATGGATGTACAGCAGCCTGAGTGCACCACATCTTCATTTGATTCTGCATCAAATACAGACTAGGATTTTTATCTCCATCACCTCAAAGCAAAAATAAATAAATAAAATACGGATTTTCCCACCTGTTATGCATTACTATACTTATCCTGTGCAATTGGATCAAAAAGAGATGAAAAGAGGGTTAATTACCATATGTCAGTGTTTCAGATTCCACAGATTCTGGGGATTATGACGCTATTCAAAAATTGCCAAAGATTCAGAGATAAATATTTTGCTTCTCATCAACAAGAAAGTTCACTGCCTGGAAATATCCCATCCCTCCATCACACAAGATCCTGTACTGGAGCAGTGGCTGGGATCAGGGAAAAAAACATTTGAGTGCAGAGTCATTCCTGTATGGAATGCATTCCATTCCCCAGATTCAGTGGGCCAAACACATCACTGGATGCTTTGCAGCTGAGGAATAAGACAGCAGAGGTTTTGGCCCCTCTCTTCAGAAGTAAGAACCATTTATCAGGACTCCGTTCCTGGTTCCTCATGTGCCCCGGGGGGGGCTGCACTCAGCCAAACGTGAAGGGGTGTTGGAGCACTAGAGATAGTTTATCTTTCACTAAAACATCCGATCTTGATTTTCAAGTGTTACAAGGTATTATGGTGTTAGTGATGGACTGCCACATTTAGGCCTTCAGAGTCTGGCAAGAGCATACATCTGCCACATCATCTACACTTCACTTCTTTTTGCTCATATTAATACTTTAATTTATTCCTTAATTTCTGTAGGTAATTATAATTAACGGCATAGTTTTTCTCTCCATTTTTGCTAGTTACAATTAGATGTCACGGTGACTGTATGTTATTGTTCTTACAACTTTAGGAAGACAAAAACCACTGAAATAATAGCTTTCATTTCTGTAATGTTTTCATGCCAGCTTCAGAAAACACAGAAATGCTGAATGATCTGCAACTCCCTCACTCACCAAGAGGGAAAGCGAGGCATGGCTGAGTTAGGTCAGTTGCTCAAGTCCCAGGAGGTCGTGGCTTGGTTCAGAGCAGAGATTTCACCTGTGCACCTCAGGATCTCAGAAAAACTGCAAAAGTGATAGGTACTCTAGGCCCTGTCAGGGGTTTTCAAATCTTCTTTTTACCTTTCTTTCTTCTGAAGAAAGGTGTAAAATAGGGTTGCTTTCACGAGATGTGCATAAAGAAGGCGGCTGTTACAAAGCTCTGAATAGACCTGATTAATCAGATGTATCCACAGCGGGATGTTGTGTGTCTTGTGTGTAATTTGGAGTTGGATGTTTTTACCTCTAGCACACCCTAAAAACCTCTCTGGATAATTCTCAGTAAGTCTTCCATCGATCATATGGAATTTTTCAGCTGAAATCTGCTTTCCATTTACTTTTCACCTTCAAATTGCGGTTCCCCAAGGTCCTTTATAGAGAACTATAAATTGTAGATAGACGTTTTTGATTCTTTTTATTCAAGCTTAATATCTTGCTCAGTTAGTGAACCCTTAGGAATTGCCGTGTGGCCCCTTATAACCGGGGTGGTAATAAAGTGGCGGATTTGCAGAAACCCTATAAAAATGTGTGCAACGGTAAATTGTATTTAGGCTACTACTGGGGAGAGAGGCATGAATGTACAATTATGAGAAGGATGTCCCTGAAGAGAGATTTCAGTCCGTTGCCATAGTCTAAATCCTCTATCTTGTGGTGCACAAGGTAATTCAGGCATAGAGCAGAGGATTTTTTTTTCTAAAGAGATTATATTACCCATCTCCTCTGTTGATGGATTTTATTGCACAGGTTCACTGAGAGTTTTATTATTGCATTACTTAATGTGTTTTTGAGGTTCCTGAAACATTTAAAATATAATAATGAGTTCAGCTGTATGCCTGCACTTGGCTCCTCTCAATCTGTGACCAAGGCAGAGCTGTGACCCGGGTGAGCGGCCGGCCCGGCCGCTCTCCGGGAAGTCAATGGCTGTGGTGGATCCCAGGGCGCTGATTCCCTGGAGAACGGCTTGAATGTTGAACAGACTTGTCAGATATCGTCTAAATAACAGATTCCAGTCCTTTGCTTTCTTCCAAAACAGGGCAAGGGCAAGTTATGACAAAGATGGATCAATGGCTACAGGATGTGCCCATGATTGACAGGCTGCTTCTGCCACCCAAGTTTCTGGTGCCACATCTCCTTTTCAAAGCCAGCTGCTCAGATAACGAAGTGTCGTTAAGAGCCATGACACTTGTCATACCATTTTAAAGAAGTGTTGTGGTGTTATTAGAAAAAAAAAGCATTCCCATGTGGAAATCATGGCATAACATCCTTCTTAATAGTGTGATAATGTGGACCACAGTCTTAGTTTTCTTCAAATAGATAAGAACTTCTTCCTAATTAGCAAGAATGTTTATATTGTGTTGATAGGTCTGATTTTTGAGACTTAATCCAGAGCCTTTAAAAAAAAACCGTGTTTCTTCATTGCAGGGGTTTTTTTATATAGAAAACATAGGATTTTGCCTGCCTAACAGCATTTTTTTTCTGTTATTCTCAAACGAGAAGGAATAGTGGATCTGTTGGAACCGTTCAGCATTCATACATTGTTTGCTAACCCAATCTAAAAGCAGCATGGGAATATAGATCTCTATTACAGTGAATTCCCATACCACTAATGTCAGAAATGATACAATATTTTGGTAAAAGAGCAACTTCTGCTAGCAGTAGGAAGGCTCCAGGTTTGTGGTGTGAATTAAAGGACAAAAGTGAACAAAACCCATGACTGAACCATCTCAGGTGCTCTTTTGCAAGGTTTTCCTTGGGCTTTGCCAGGCTGTGGACTGCTGGGCCAATCCTGCAGAGTGCTGCCATGGCTGAGACAAGTACCTGAACAGTCATGTTGGATTTCTTCTTTGGCTTTTCTTTTCCCAAGTGGGTACGTGGTTACCTGCAGCAGCACAACGTTCTTTCAACAGGAAGAGACGTATGGGGCTTAATGAATCCAATTTTCAGCCATTTTTTCCATTAATGGAAGCCTGAAGTAGTTCAGTAGAATGCACACAAGTGCAGACTTTTTACAGTTGGTAAACTCTCAAATGAGTTTGCTTGAAAGTTTGTATTCATAGTTTACAGAGCAATGCTTAACATGAGTAAAGCAGTAATACTGGATAGGGTCTCTTAAGTCTTTTTCACTCTCTTTTCCAGTGAATGACCTGGATTTAGGCTTTAGGTTCTGGCATCTGAATGTGGGGATGAACTGAGACCGTTTAGCTCAGTATGAAGATGACCTGGCATCTGGATTTTAGAGCAACTGTGTCTCTAAATTCTGTAAAGTTGCTTTATTTTTCAGTATATTAAAAACAAATCTACTGTATTCTCTTTACTGTTATTGCCAAATACACTTTACTTTTGTGTTACCTGTGCCTTGCCACGTTTGTGATGCTGGTGAATAGCAAGTATCAGACTCAAATGTTCCAAGGTTCCTTCAGGATTACATTTGATACAACCAGAGCAGCCTGCTTGTGTCTCTGTGCTCTTGTGTCTAGTAGTCTCTGTGCTGTAAGCCACATCCACAAGTGAAAAAAATCCTGGATAGCCAGCTGGAGACAAGGGAAATGTTCTACTGTTGCATGGCTGAGGACAGTTAATCTGGCAGCCTTCGTTAGTCGATGCTTAGCTGATAATGAGCCTCAGCAAATGGCCTGCATTCAATATAAACTCCTCTGTGTGTTTGAATGTTTCACCAGTCCACAATATAGTTTAAACTTTATGCTTCTAATTTTACTCAATGGAAACCAGATGAAATGAAAACAGGAATAGTCAAAAGAAAACACTGTTTGAAATATAGGCCTGTGAGCAAGGAAAAACCCTGAATTCTTTCTAAACCCAGATGAGTCACCAACCCACTGTAAGAGATGCCTCAATCACTTGAGTACTCTCCATCTTTTATTAAGCTCAGCAGGAAAAGAGCTTAAGCCATGATAAAACTGACCCTGCAGCTGCATTATTTTCTCGGGCAAACCAGCCTCGGATGGAGGACGCCGTGATTTCAGAGATCAGAATGGTGGAGGCTGGCCACGTTTCACCCAGCAGATTAGTCACCGTTCTGGTGGCTTTGCCTGGTACATTCCCCTCCGCTTAACCATCGGCCACGATCGATTTGGCTGCGTCTGTGTCGAGTTTCCTCTTTGCGGTGGATGTGTAGGAGGCTGAATTTTGGTTCTCATGAAAGCGAGAGAGCGAGCGGTAACCAAGCATGGGACGTGCAGGTGCTGCTGAGGCGCTCAGTCATAACTCAGCGCCTCAGCTCGGGCCTGAAACTGCCCCAGCTATTTAGGGTTTAACTGCAGCCACCGTGGCCCCAGCGGGACCGAGGTGTCTCGTGTCTTGGGGACACCGACACGCTTCTACGGAGATCAATCTGTGATTCTGAATCTTATTTGCATTACTAGTAGAGACAGATCATTTTTTAAACATAGGTCTTCAAAATGTCAAGGTTGGATATGAACACAGTTTAAACATATTAGTAAGTAATAAACAGAAATAAACCTCTTAGGGGAAAGAAATCTGGAAATAGACATGCTTTAGATCTTCTCCTCTTTGGTGAAGGATTTGTCTTTCCTAAGTTGTATCTCTTCAGTCAGACTTCATCTTGTTGATTGGACCCAAACCTGAAAAATAAATGCTCCAGGTAATAATTTAAAAATAAACAAGCAGAGGTGTCTGGAGGTGTAAGGGGAGACAGAGTATCTGTGGTTTGGTACCATGGAAGTTCCACTTAAGCAAATACCTTTTCCTTGGCAAATGATAGGCCAGCTTTAACTTCCCTGTTTACTTTTTGAATACATTTTAATTTTTGCAAAGCCATTTCCAGCACTGCTTTACCTCCAGCTCTCCATTTCTAGGACTATCTGGGAAAAACATGAGGGATCCACTGTTTCATACACAGTCATTAGGCTTGTCTTCTCCCTTGGAGGTTTAGTTACAGGATGTCTGGTAAAGTAGAAACCAAATTGGTCATGCTGGTAGCACTGGTGACTCACATAGAGACATTTTTGTATTTAAAACTGGAGCAAAGTGGTGCAGTTGCTGGGTCTGCAGCTGAAGCTTGATGAATGTTTTGGGCCAGCAACAATGGACAAAACCTGCCCTCATTTGCCCCATAATGTTCTCAGTGAGGAGCTCCAGAGCACAAACCGGCTACAAATTGGTCCAGCTGAGATACTGATATGAAAATCCACGGGGCGCTTTTCTCTAGTCAGAACTTCTTTGTGCATGAGCTGCTCTGTGATCTAACAGATTTCACCTGCAACTTTGCGGCGATCTGAAATGAAAGACGGCACATCCCACCGTGGCAGGAACAGACAGGAGTGCAAGGGAAGAGCAGGCAGGGGAAGCGACAGCTTTGTTGGGTATAAAACAAACAGAAAAAGAAGGCACTTGGCAGGAGCGAAGACTGAAATAAAATGGTTTGTGAAGGATTCGTGCTCACTGATACTGAAAGTGAGTGGTGGAGCCCAGACACTCATTTCAGAAGGAAGCTGATCAGGATCTCAGTAACCTCAGAGAGGGGAGAAACTCGGCATCAGTGCAGGATTGACGCCTGAACTCTGCCCTGTTGTTCCCTAATGCAGAGCCAGAAATTATTATGGAGGTATATTTTTTTTTCTTTTTCATTTGCGGGTCACCACAGTGTTGCATGATGAAGAGGTGGAAGCTCAGGTCACAGGAGCAGCACATGGATTTTGAATTCTTCTGGTTTTTAACAGGCCAGGTGTTTTCTTAACAGTCACGAAGTACTATTCTGCTAGAGTCATACTGGAGTCAGGCTCAGACTGGGAACAGAAACTTCCAAAATGTTCCACACCTAGTGCTGAATTCTCCATGTGTCTACCAAGCACTGAAACAGCCATATGTGGATGGTGTTTGCAAGTGTAGGCTGTCCAAAAGACACAGTGAGTACAGTGTCAGCTTTAAAAAAGCAAAATTAGTAATTTTACATCAGCTGTCTATCCCCACTCACTGTTCCCGGCAGATTTCAAGTGCAGCTGAAAATCCATCCTCACAATTTTGCCAGGAAGGCAAATCTCTGAAAGACATTTCCTGCAACAAAAATATGTGTCCCAAGAAGGAGAAGGTTGTTTGCTCAGAGAAGTGCAGCCAGGGAGCGGAGTATGGAAAAGAACAGCTGGGAAGAGCAATATTGTGCCTTGTTGCACCCAGAAGAGCTGCGAGGGGCCGGCTGAGGCGGCGGCGTTGGAAGGCTGCGTGCCTTGGCACGGTGATGTGGGAGCTGAGCATGGTTAGCTGAGAGCCTGCAGCAGTCACGAGCACACAGGGCAGAGTCGGTACTTGAGAGAAGCATGCTGAGGTTAAATGCACTGCATCTTTCTTTATCACCCGTCTCAGACAGAGAATTGATGAAGCCAGCGTGTTTATTTACTTTGCCTTTGACTTTTCATCTCTTGTTTACCATGTTTCCTCTAAACATCAACAGATGATCTTTCAAAGGCCAGGATGGCACTCATCAGCAACAGTTTATAAAAGAAGAGAAAGAAGCTGCTAGCATTCTTTCCTGTCACTTAATTGTAAAACAAAGACTTGGTATTCTTAATAACTTTCTGCTTTTAGAGTAGAAGTTGAATCCCATTTCTTTTCCGGGCAGAGACGTGGTGGCAATAGTTGAGTAAAATCTTAGCAGATGTCAAAGAGAAAGCATATTGACTGAAGGGTTTGCTGCTTGTAAGGGTTTGTAGTTCTTGGAAACTTAAAACTTCCTGATTTTGGTGGCAGACACTATTGGGGATTTGACTGCATCGCTCGTGAGCATTCGGAGTCTTCTGCTTTAAGTGATGGGCTGCAGCTTTACTCCTAAAAGCTCGGAAACCTAATCAAGTGTTGCCTTCCAATTCCAGTGTCATTATTAGGAAAATTCTGCAAAGTATCTCTGTGACTGCCAAAACCCTTCTGGGTTTAGTGGTACCGACACTAGCAAGAGAAGCATCTCCCAGACTCTTGAGTCACAAGCGGCAGTATGGTGTTACATATGAAACTAAGCCTAACACAGGTTTAGGAAATCCCTGCAAACCATTCAGACCAGGAAATCTGGGGTTCTAAAGAAGAGTCTAGTTTCAAAACAGTGCTGTGGGAGAGAACGAGTATACATGTGTGAACTTTTGGCTCCTCTGAGTTCTTAAACACTGCCATGATTATGAGAGGTTTTTCCTTGTTTGGTAATATTTTTAGCTGAAGGTTCTTGCCTAAGTTCAGAGACTTAAGCATATGTTAAATCTGTCTACTTGCCAAAAAAGCTTTCTGGAAAGTGTGATTAATTAAGAAATTACCTCAAATTCACAATTCAGGCATCTCTTCCTGCAGTATGTTCCATGCTACTGAGGTGTGGTGTTTGTGTGAAATCACAGTCACACAGACTGTGGTGAGGCTGTTGGCTTGTCTTTGTCCAATAGTCTGTTCTGGAAGAGGTGCTATGCTGAGAATTTTGATGCAGAGTAATTTTTAAAAGCATGGCAACGTGGATTAAGGAAGTTTTTTATTTGAAGAGTGATTCTTAGTGGCTCACTTGAGGGGTTTCTCTTTATTAAACTAACAAGGAAAGAAAACATTGAGTGGTTCAGACTTTGAAGGCCTCATCAAATTCCTGCTTCGGCCATGGTGAATTTGATTAGGGAAGGGAAGGAGTTTCACATGATCCCAAAAGCTTCTGTGTTACACTTGTTTCTTGTTAGTCCACTAAACAGCCTTGTTCTCCTCACACTTGATCTATGCCTGACCTACATGTCAGCAAACAGCAATTCCTTTTGTAATCTTAAAAAAGAAAAACTCAGCTGAGTTTTAATAAAGGTGCAGCCAACTTGCAAAGCATTCGCGTGTCTAAAGCCAGTTACTTGAAAAGAGGGTTTAGATCTTCTGAGAAGCCATGCCAGACATAATGGGATCCTGCTTCCCATTTAAAAGGTGACATTTTGGACTGCATAGAGTCCTGATAAATTTTTTGTGACTGACAAAGTTTCCCTGGAGCCCAGTATCTGATTGTCAGCACAAAGGTACATTTGGACTATTTTCAGAATGATGTGCAGACATCAGCATTTCATGACACCAGATGAACCATCTTAGTCGCTGTGTTATGGACAGGTTGGTGTTGTGAGTGCTGTGTCCTTAGCAAAACAGCCATTTCAGTGTTCAGTTTTATTGTAAACTGGGTGAATGATGCTGGAAGACGCCGTTGGCCAGTGAAAATACGTTGACAAGGTTACATGTAGCCTATAAAACTCCTGTTCCTTTTAGATCCAGCTGACAGGCATCCTTTAGACTTGAATATTGCTGTGTAACCTTCCCAAGGACCTCCGGAGCTGAAATATTTGACAAGAAAACTGAAGCTCAACACCAAGGTCTTCCCTGCTCATGAATTTTTCATGTCTTTGTTTGAAAAATGCTAGGCAGTAAAACCCTCTCGTTATCTCTGCTGTAAGGCAAGGTAATTAACATTCACACTGGAAAAAAAAAACCCAAACCAAAACAAAAAGAACTGTCTTGTTTCTGTTGAAGCTTAATTGCTGTGTTGATTTTATCTTTTGGGTTTGTGTGTGTCAGTGAAGCCCCCACTCGTGCTCTCTTCCTTCTCTTCCTTCTTCCTCGCTCACCCTTTCTATTACAGATCCTAATATCAGTCTCATGGAAGCCAACAAAATGTACACCATTGGCTACAATCAGATCAGGATCCAGCCTTGAATCCTGCCTCTTCCCATGAAACAGGATGGGTTAACTATCCCTGCAGGTAGTTGGCATTATCAATGCCCTTCTTTGCATTTAGGTGCTGATAAACTGTTTTTTCATGATGAGTTTAATATAGGTGATGGTGTCTTAGACCTGGCAGGCAAGACTGGAGCAGTCCTGTTTCAGCAGGGATGGCTCCATCCTGCTGTGCTCCCCCAAACTGATACCCTGTATCACAGCTCATGCCTGGATCTCACACTGGTATCCAAATAAAATATTGCCAGCCTGAAAATATATCCTGGGAAATGGTCTAAATGCCCTTAAAATACAGAGGAGTATTATTCCCTGTCCTTTAAGGGAAGAACCTTTATACAGTGAGAGCCTTGGCACATTCCTGGTGTCACTTTTCTCAGGAAAGGAGACCTGATGCTTCCCAGGGCCTTCTCTGATCCATACTCATTAATAAACAGAACCAGAGAGAAGACACACAAGGTCTGTATTCCTCGGGCTTTCTACAGCAGCTGAAATGAACTTTTAGTTTTGCTGACCTTCCTCATAGCCTGTGACAGTGACTTTGAGACCCCAACTTCCCCCGATGAACTGAGGTGCTGTACAGATCCAGCCATGTTGACCTCGAGTACCCATTTTGTGCACTGTGAGCAAACATGCAGTTGCAAAATGTTAATGGAAAGATAACTGTATAGCCTGACTTGGCTTTTTTTGGTGCAAAAACCCCATATATTGTGATAAATGACAAATTATTGTGCATTGTAAAGTAATACAATTATTTTAACACACTCACTGATAGTGAGTTCCTACAGCAGGGGTGTAGGAACAGGTTAACCACGATTCAGCTCTCTGGAAAACTTTCCTAACCCCTAATTATTAGCTGCTTTATCAATGAATATCTGAGAAATCCTTTTTTTTTTCTTTTTAACCCAGAAAATCCTGAATCTAGTCCTTGTTACTCCTGAAAGGGAGTATGCTGATCTATGTACATGCCAGTCGCTCCATCAATGCGATGTAGTAAAACAGTTGTGGTTTGGAAAATTTGCAGTTCATTTGCATTGAGAGGGGGAAAAAAAATCTTTATTCAAAGATAATTATTGCTTAAGAACTTGCTACAAAAATACCAATGGATTTTTCTTTTTAAATATTGTTTAATATTCATAATATATTACACAGAAGAAAAGTACATATCCCTACCGATCTGTCAAAGGTAGGACTGGTGAACAATAGATACTGTTCTACATGGGATGTGCAAAAAGCTTTAGCTGGGATAAGGGTCATTATCATCATTAGTATTATCATTTTACTCCTCCTTAAACTCTGAAATAAATTTAACTAAGACTTTTCAACGGTTAAGAACCTGATGGAGTTTAATTAACCCGTTAAAGAAAATTCCACTACGGAGTTGAAAACTGATGAGGGGAAATTTAAATTAATGTATTTTAGTTGCTCAAAGCACAATCCATGGAACAAAAGCTTCTGAACATAATTTTTTTAGCCTCCCCTAGATGTTGAAGAGCATTAAGCCTGTAAAAATTATCATTAATGTATGTCAACTCCCCCAGTTTCATTTTCTGGTGACTTTGAGCAGATGTAGTTCACATTTATAACCAGCATGATCTTCGCCATCTGAACATTCATGATTTTATGAAATAAGACCCTTGAGACATAATGTTTTATTCCCTCAGGGTGAGATGTACCCATGAAGTGACTCAGATGGAAAGCTTGTCTCTGTTACACTGACTAAACTTTCTCTCTGTGGTGGCACCAAGACTGTCAAATCAGTGGGCGGCGTGGTGTGATTGGCAGTGCCGTTTTGAAGGTCGTTTTGCTCAATGTATTCAAAGTGAGACAGATGTGGCTTTTTTTTTCAGTTCTTACTCTGATTAATTGCCTCATTCAATTTCAACTCTATTGCAGTTAAACATTAATTCAGTAGGACTTAATAATGTATTCATTTATGATCTTGCTTGTGCATTAATGACAATGATTTGCTGTTTTTTTAATTATAGGGATCCATGCAATGCGTATTTTACATCCACTTACAGGAAAATGCTATACACTCTTGTTCTTTTATGTCAGATAAATTAAGCACTCAAAGAAGTGCTGAAGTACTTTATGAAATATTTCATTCTAAATATTTGCTGCAAAATATGTGTTGCTACAGACTCTAGCTTTAAAAACACTTGGCAAAGATTTGTATATACCTAGGGATTACATCTTTTCATACATTATGTGAGTGATAGTCCTAGACCTCTACAAGAGCCCACTACAGACAAATGTGCATCCTGCATAATAAGAAAGTGCCTTTGTTTCATTTTAACAGTAATTAGGAGGTTTGCTTTGTCTTTCTTCTGCCTCAGTTCTTTTCAGTAACTCAGGCGCTGGAGGATGAGTGGTTTAGTGTGGTTTCTGCATCATGACAATCTGTCTTCCAACCACGGGGCATCGCCAGGGGACCCCACTTTCCCTGGTCCCCGAATATTATTTTTGCTAAGCTTGAAGTGCAACTGTGATGCATCTGTAGTGATTTTAATTCTGCATGGTTTTTGTAGTACTGGGACTTTGCTTGGTCACGTTTCTTATTCCATAAAACAAAAACAATTTTTGTCCTCTAGGCCTCCACGTCTATTTCTGCATCATAATGGAGATCAAAAGCAAATATTCACACACTATTTCCTTATTTTGTGCCTACTCTTTTGGTACATATCATCTTTATTTTGTTTCAAACCACGACATGCAGTGCCTGATCCCACAGATGTGGTTATACCCAATCTTGCTTAGTAGTTTTATAGGATTAGAGCCACACATCTTCCCTGCATGGCACTGGACACAGCTGCCTCCTGGGACCTCAGTCTCGATTCAGACATGGCTGGAGCTGGAAGTACTAGTTTGCCTGGTAATCCTCAGAGTTTACCAGATTGGGCATTAAGAGCCTTCCCGTGGTCACATTTATACTACTCATGGTTCCTGCTAGCATAATTACTTAGTGTAGCTCGAAAGGTCTGATCACCTACCGCTAAAATGACACTTTAATGGGGATTACAGTTTTCTAGCTCAAGTGTTCGGTGGCTTTAATTAAGCAGGAAAAGGCCAGATCAGTAGCAGAGTCAACATCTCTCTGTTGGATGGCATTCTGGTTTGATCCCGGGCTCTGCATTGCTCCCACGAGAGTGATGTATTGGGATGGCCTTTTTGCTGTAAATGATTTTACATATTCTGCCACATACTGTTCCTCTGATGCAGGTTTCATTCTCTACTGCCTTACTGAAGTCCAGTTTCAAAATTTCTGATGAAAGCTGGGCAGGAATTTCTTCTTTTCTTTTTGTCTTTTTCCACTCCCCGTTCTCAGGGTACATAATTTTTTTTCCTTGTGCATGGCAGACTAAATATTTTTTTTCATTCTCATTACTACGGAACAACTCTTGGGAAGATATTTGTTTATGTTCCACTAAGGCCATTAGATTCTGAAGTTTTGATTCAGCAAATGTTTACTGATTCCTGAGCTGTCTCTGTATCTCATGAGCCAATGGGAATATTTCTGGTGATGGTAGAGGGAGGTAAAATGGTGTTTTTCTAATAATTATCAGCTCTATCTTTCTGTCTTAAATACTTTCATCTGTCTATCTCGAATGTCTTCGTTGGGGCATTGAATTCTCCTTCTCTCTCTTTTTATACGTTTGTTTATCCACTTGAAATTTAAAGCATTTCCTTGTGCCTCATGGGTTCTTCAGTCTTTGGGCAGATAGTTTAAACTTCTGCAGTTCCTTATTTACTGATCTGGATTGCATTGGGGCATCAACCAGCCTAAGCCAGAAATTCTGATTAGCACTTTACATCTTCAAAGCATTGTACAAACGTGAACTAATCATATATTAATCATGCTGAATTTTATGTTGGGTAATGTATTCTCTCTCATGTGCTGTGTGTTACAACCATCATACTATGAGCCATAGTACCGGAGAGGTGAATCCAAGCTCATCAGTGTTGTGTTCTTTAGAAGAAAGGCAGTTGTCTCAAAATAGCTCCTGCTGCTTTTCTTCCTTGTCTTTAACATTTGGCACTATCAGTAGTCATTTGAAAAATCACTATCCTTATTTCTGTGGATTGTCCAATTATGATTGCTCTAATCTGTTCACTCTGATTTCTGCTTCTTCTGATTGCTTCTTCTGTTGCTTCACTGAGCTGTTTGCTGTCATTATGTGGGTCCTGGAGTTGCTAAGTAGCATGCAGCATTGGTTTAATTTAAAAAATATAACGTGTAGTGTTTGTGCCAAAATTGATTCTTCTTCACTAAGCCCATTTAATTAATTTGGAATCTCCCTCTTGCTCCTTGCTATTCGTTTCTAAATAAAATAGTAAGAAGTTGTTAGGATACCAATACTGGTTCAGTGAGAGCATTGGCACTGTGCTGGGCTGTCTGTTACAAATGCAACCCTGTTGCTCATGCAATAGTTCTGATTTACATCTTGTCAAGCATGACTTAACTACAGGATCTACCAAAAAAAAACCCACAGTAGGTTTATTTTTAATAGTCACTCCTTGGGTAAAATAAGCAAATTTAATCGTGAGGAAAATTAGCAAGAGAGCATCTAATCAAAGTGTCCTGGTGTCACACTGCGGGTAAATATTTAGAACCCAGTCCTGTGGCATGTGAGTTCTGTCATTTCCCACCATCCCACCAACCATTTGCTCACTACTGTGTCCAAATGCTGTGTGCTCAAAAGCTGTGTCCAAATGATTTCCAAACTTCAGCGCAGATCCTTGTGGAGCTGTGCTGAACGCTGTGCTGAGGTTGGTAAGGAGCAGCAGAGCATCTGCAGTGCCAGGCTGTTTGCTGGGTGCTTTAGGATCCTGAAGGTTTTCAGGTGACTTTTACAGAAACTTGTAATTTGTGCTGCCTGTGCTCAGAGGATTATTTCTGATCTGAACCTCTATTAACTCTAGCATGATGCAATTTGCTTAGACATTACCATGCTAATTACATGTTAACCTTTCGTACTTATCATGTACTATACCTCCCAAAGGAAAATACTGTATTCAGAACAAAAAAGATTTAGAGCTCATACACTTAGAAGAGTGTATAAAACTTCGGCAGGAACGGAATATTGAAGTGATCTTTCTTCCCAATGACTAAAATAAGCAGCATTGTGTTGTTGCTGTAGGAATTTTTCAGTCAGCCTTGGTTAGTTATTTGAAATATGGTAGGATGATGGTTCCCACTCATATATTTCATTTGTTTGTCATCCTTTTCAGAATGGAAATTTCTGAGAACAGATTGTGCTGAAAACTTCTATGAACTAATTGCACAAAGTACAAAAATTCATGTGTGGACTTAAGTTACAAATACACTTCAGAGAAAAATGTAACTTTTTTTGACACTTAATGGGTTAGTACTGCATTTCTGGATATTACATTAAATCAGATCAATACACCGAATTAGGAAATACATCACACCATGCATTTATCATGTGTGTCATTGTCTTTAGAGGTCATCAGATAAGCAAATAAAAAAGTGATTTCTCATTTCTTATTTTCAATGAGCAATTACTAGTAACGTTGAAGTATATTATGCATCATTACTTGTTCGGTGTCCTTTATTAAAAAAGAAATGTAGAGGTTTAATGAAAGGTCTTTAGATAGCCAGAAAGTTTTAGAAATATAGGGAACTCGCTTAAAGCAAATTTTTTATGAAAATTGAATATTATTGTTCCTTTTCTTCTTAGCACTGTATTCTCAGAACAGGACTGTGGGGTGAGAGGTGCATCACTGTTGTCCTTGAAGAGTCAGGAAAATCAAGGTTCAGAACCACATGGCGAACTGTGGTTCAAGTTAGGAAGTGAATCCAGTCCTTGCTTGCACTCTTGTCTTCTAACCACTTCAGGGCTTTCCAAACCTCCAGTGCATGAGCAGCAGAGAGAAAGATGAAGTGAATGTTACCAGTAACATTTGCAATAACATGGATAGGAACTATTTTCTTAACTTCTGGCTCAGTACAGGAGAACCTTCCCAGCATCACTGGTTAAAGAACGGCCAGGGCAGAGGAGCAAAGCTCGAGCAAAGGTGGCTGATGTGCAGAGCCTCTGCTTCACTAATGGTAGCCATGGCAACCCCAGGACATTAACTTATGCAGTGATTGCAAGCCGTGAGCATCAAAGCAAGTAATTAGGGAGACAAATGGGAAGTCTTGATGGATTCTTCCGTCAAGATCAAAGCTTTATATAAGTTTTTCATTCATTTGGGAACAAGCACTGAGATTATTTGTGTGTTCTGTTTGGTCCCAATTTCCATTGATAGCCTAAACTAGATTGTTTCATAATTTTTCAAGGAAAGGCCACTCAGCTGAGCCAAAAACCATTTAATAGCCATGATACTAAATCAGGAGTTGGACTTGTTGAATCAGGCCATTGGACTATTCAGCTGCTAGATATTTTCAGGAGAAAATGCTAAACTAAGGTTTTCCTCCTCATTACCAGGAACATTAACTGTAACTAAAAAATTTTAGGAATGCAATTTTTAATCCATGACATGTGCTTCTAAAGATTCATATGATTAGGGGATTCACTCTCAAAATCTTCAGATCAAGAGCAGAGGAGAGTTACAGTCTGAAAGGTAATGACTTGTGCTGTATGAATGCTCTGAAGTGATGGTCTGTGGTCCCTTCTGCCTTTATACTTTAACATGTCTTTAATGAAAGACACTGGGCAGCAAAAACCCTGTGGGCAGCATGAGGTCCTCAAACAACAGGGGAGAACATAAATTGAATGATGCAACAACAACTAAGTGTAATATAGATCCTTGCACAAACTTCTGGATGGGCAAGTTCTCTCGGTAGTGGGCATTTAGAGTGAATTTTCAAACACTGTATTTCCTATTTTCCCCCAACTGCACACATTTCAATAACCACAGGGTCTATTTCTCTTCTTCCAAGATTTGCTCTTCTGAAAGGTAACTAATCTAAATTAGGCAGGAGTTTTCCAAATCAGTGGAACTTCCACAGCACTCCATTGAGTACAGAGTTTCATGTGGGATGCAGAAATAGTCCCTAGAGCATCAATAACTTCATTTTGCTGGGATTTCAAGGCAGGCATTAATATTTGGGTTGGACTTTCATTTTTAATTGATGAAGGAAAAGACTATCTGCCTTTCTTTCATTCTTGATAACGCAGCCTTCTCTTTAGTAACTTCAAACACCCCAATTCTTCAGTTAAAGGCGAATTAAGTTTTCCTGTATTTAAAATTAGCTCTCTGAGGGTGGCATCAGCTCTGTTTCTTTTATGTTTTAAGTCCCAGTTCTTTAATCTGTTTCTAATACATTCTGTTCAGCAATTTTGCATTTCTGTTTTAGTGGAAGCAATGCTGATTAATTCCTTCTTATGACATCTGTGGCTGCATCCTAGATTAAACCTACTCTAATACAGAGCCTATCATTAAGTGTTAAATATTCTTGCAAGGCTACTTAAATTAGATTCAACATCAGTGGATCATTTAGAAGAGAGTCGTTAATTCTCCATCTTATGGCAAGGCCACATTCTGGTGATGCTTTTAATCAGAAGATTATTGAGGTATGATTTGAAAGGGATATGCTGCCCATATTTTGCCTTTGGGCAAATTATGAAAGGTCAAGTTGCCAAGGAAACAAAACTAAGATAACATTACTAATTCCTGACTCCAGGAGTTGTCTTTCCTGATCATATCATTTGCTCAATATGCATGCTTAGAAAAGATACCAGCTAACAGTATCTCTGCCATTTAGTTCAACAGAAAATGGCTTTGTAATTCTTGCTCCTCTAGATAATGTTCACAGTGATGACAAGGCTCACCAGAATACTTTGTCTCCATAGAATCCACAGATCAGTTGGTTTGTTTATGGATAAGGTAAATGTTATTCCTGATTTATGGAAGGGAAAAGAAGGAAGGGAAGGGTTACAATTTACATATTCAAAGATAGCTGCAAACTTAAGATGTTCCCAGTTTTGACAGTCTAATTTACAGCTCTTTGGAGAATCCTGATGTTCATAAAGTGAAGAGCACTTGATAACACAACTTCATTAAGGCCCCTCAAGTTAAACACTCAGAGTCACTTCTTCTGGTCACAGGTCAGGCCAGTGGAAGAACCAGGAAGACATCCCTGGTGTTTGCTGCTATCCTGAGTGTCGTGCTTCCTCTTTTCCTGTTATTGTCTCTTCTCTTTTCCTATTCCAGGTGGGAAGCAGTAGTATAGGATTGGCTCCAATGCAGGAGAGCCTGCATGGAATAGCAGGATGTTATGATGAGTCTGTTCCTTCCCTTTTCTCCTTTCCATCCATATGTGTGTGAGTGTATAATATGTGTGTGTGTTTGTGTTCAATTTCTTGTCTTTCCTTTGGAGAACTCATGAGAAAGGAATCATTTAATTCCCTTAAGTATCAACATCTGAGCCTGTGGTAGATTCTGTCCTTAAATTTTCATTGGGAACTGTGCTGTGTCGTAGGGCACTGCATAATGAATACGACCCTGCCAATCAAGACACTCTGTTTTATATCACTTATTACTAAATTGAAAATGGTGTTTTACTACAGCAATAAAGGGCTGGTACAGCATGAGGTACATTTTTATACAACTCTATGAACTTTGTCATTGAAAACATTATAGCCTTGAATTTGAGAGCACAGTGGAAGGCAATATAATTTGATTACCTATATTAATCAAGTAGAGTACAACATATAAAACCAGTAATGCATAAGTCTGACTGGAGCCAGATAACCCTCTTGTGCATCTTAGAAAGATTTATTTTCAGTAATATAATTCATTTGACATGAAAGTATCATAATTGCAGTTGCTAGGAAGGATTTCTTTCTTTCCTTTTTTAGGGAAGAAAAACTATCATGCTTTCAAGAGAAGTTTGTTCTTCTAAAGCTCTGCTTACTGAAAATTGAAAACAAAGATTTTTTTTGTAATTATGGCAATTTCTCATTAGCCAGCTGAGCTAACACAGTGGTTTGTGTTGAATACTGTTTCTGCTTCATAAAAAAGTATTAGGTGTGAATTTCAAAGAGTATTTTTTGCTGTGCATTGATTACATTGATTATTAGTAATCATCTGTCATTCTCAGCCTGTGCTTCTAAGAGCTGCCCAGAAACTCTTGAGCCTTTGGTTACCTGTGCAAGTACTTTGCATAAACTCTGAAAAGAACTTCCCCGCACTCACTCCATGAAAAGGCTTTAAAGCATATTTAAAGACACCTAATTACTCTGCAGTCTCTGAAAACCCCTGTTGTTAGTCGATAGGCAGTAGTGACACGTACTAATAATAGCATTATCATGAGTTGCTATGCATGCATTTTATTGCTAAGAGTAAACACACTGCAAACCACACGTGAGCTGGTTGGTGTATCACAGCTGATACAGCAAAATTCACAAGTGAAAAAAGAGCAACTGACTGTGCCACAGCTCCCCTTGGAGAAGGAAAATTTACCTGCTTCACAGTGCCAGTGCACACATACTGAGAGGGGTTAAAATATCCTGGTCAAGGTATTTTCCAGTTCTTCAAACAGATTTCACGTTCACCTTTGTTCATCATAATTTACTGGAAAATAAAAGGTTTGTATAATTCAATGTGTTCTGACTCTGTGACAAATACATAATAATTTGTTCCAGCTAATTATTATGTCCTCATTGCGCTAATAAAAGGTGATAGAGTCCATTCCCAACAGTGTTTGTAGCCCCATCTCATTACTGGTCCACAGAGCAGTAAGTTGGTTTTTTTCCATTTTTACTCTTCAGTCTTCTGTTCTTCTTCTCTTCTTTCCCCTCCTGTTGAGATGTTTTCTCTTGCTTTTATTCTCTAATTGCTCCAGTCTGGATTAGACATATAGGGGGTCATCAGTGCCGAGGAAACACTTTGACATGTGGGAACTTCTGTTCATAAATGACATCTATCCACACAGCTGAGCATTTCCTCATCAGCCCTGGAAGGAAAATACAAATTAAGGGGGGAAAAAAAAAAAAGTGTGTAGTGACAACAGAAAGTGTAAATTCCCTCAAGCCTGTTCAGAAAGTTTCAGGATGGCTCAGCTAAGGGTACTCACATTCCCATCTTTCAGCATGTACGACCAGCCCTTGTCTTGGTCTTTGAGGTCAGGGCTGGTCAAACTACCTTGGCAGTCTGAAAGCAGAACAGAGAGGTAGGAGGCTCCATTTGTAAATCATTACATTTCCATCAATCTTGGACATTTTGGGGGCTGACAAGAACAAATGAGTATCTAAGGGCATTGAAAGAGAGGAGCTGACAGATACTAAGGTAGGGGGAAGCCTTTACAATTTTACCTGAAGTAGGATATGTATGTTTTCAAAGTTGCTTAGTGTTTAAAGGCTTGTCTTTTAGTGGTCCAGAGAAGTATTTTCCAGCTAATGGCATAGGTCTTGAAGCTTTTATATTTAGCTTTGATGGGGTATAATTCTCAAAGAGTGAATAACCAAGTGTGTTATTTTCTTATTGAATTAGCTTGAAGTCTCTGCTATATTCCTTAGATTACATTGAAGACACCCAAATGTATGCCCTAGGCAATGCTTGTCCTTCACTTCTAAGACTTACCTACTTTAATATTTTTAAGATCTAAATGGAATGAAAGGAAAAAAGCAGATGTAATTTGCATTGTATTAATGCTAATGACAACTGCTTGATATTGGGGGGGTGGGGGGTATGCAGAGGTGGTTTTTAGTTTTCGTATTTAAAATCTTTTATATTCCTCTCTTGGTGAATTTCTTTGTTCCAGGGTAGTTTGCCTGTGGTGAGTGGGGCATCCATCCCTTAAGGTTTATTTTTAAAAGCAGTGGTTGAAATCTGCAAGCACATGCTCTGCGTTTCCTTGGAGGAATAGGCCTTCTGTAGATGTCTCAATTCTTCTGCTAAATATTTTACCAGATTTGAATTTTAATGTTCAATAATGCAAACATTAATGGTAGCTATAGTAAGCATAATGTTTTTTACCCACAACAACATAAACCTTACTATGAGTTAAATAGCAGTGGAATTAAATAACATTAATTATTACATTAATTATATGTAAGTATAGTTAATCTTGTCCCTAACAGCAACAGAGACTTTTAGTGACTAAAGGCATTCGAAAAAACAAAGCAGCTGATTCACATATCCTTTGTATGTTCATGAAGTGAAGAATGAGCTGAGGTTCTTTTCACCCAATTAATGTATTTTGAGAACACAGTAGGTGCTCTAGATTGTTTTCCACGTCCAGAGTCCCTAATGAACAGTGTTCTAAAATATTCCATGCAGCATGGTAGTGGTGTGTTTCCAGGTGTGTAGCCCAGTTTCACACTCCTGAGTTCAGCCTGGCTTCAGCCACTGCTGCTGCCAAGTCCAGCATAAGTGGTTACAAGGCACAGCAGAGATTTGCCTTCATACCTGAGTCATGTCAGGTCTGATTCTGAAATTAGTCCCCGCTTCTGAATGTTCATGTGGGGCATTTTTAGGCCTTCAGCTTGAATTTGAATGCAAAAAGCTGTAATATACCTGTGGGGGAACTTTCGAGTTCTCAGATGGGTGTCTTTGTGCATAACCTGGTGTGTTCTTTAGTCGTTGCACCACTTGGACTTAAAGGGAGAAGTAAGGAGGAAAGGAAGTTGGCAGCATGAGAAAAAGAGTGTGTGTGTAAATATATACATTAAAAAATTAAATGTTTAAATGAAATAAAATAAACATTCATGTGAATGAGCTGTAAGAAACCACCGCAAGTTTCATAGCCAGGAATCCATCACCCTGATTCCGGAGGGTGGCTGTCATTAAGCAGGATAGGGAGGTGTTTGGAAATGCCTTTCCTCCCGAGTTCCATGCTGAAATCCTCTCTAACAGCTTCCTGCAGCTCATAATGGTTCTGCATGGAGGGAAGACAGCCGTGCATGTTCTCTACTAAATAAATATGTAAATGGAACTCCCAAACAGAGTCACATACCATGGAGTCACAGAGCTGAGAAGAACTAAAGGCTTTCCATTAGAGGAGGGTACTTTAACAAATTCTGTTGCTTTGTACTGGCCCAAGAATTTTTGGTGACTCCATAGTGACATGGACATGGCATAGTAATGGACTAGGTTTGCAATCCAGATAGAAGAAAACTGATGTTTACAGTAAATGGGGAATTACTAGACAGATCATTATGGTTAAAGTGGCTTTTGACTATATCCATATTAAACTCCTCCTTAGTTTTAGAGAACGCTTATAACCCCCTCTCCAAGCTGCAGCAGCCTCTCATTGTAAATAATGGCTTTAAGCCATCTTTCTTCTATTGGACATATCATCTAGGCATCCTTTCACTAAACAAAATTAGAGTTGAACTGTGCAGTGAGTCACTTGGTGACCAAAGTCACCAAGTTTGGAAACCAAAGTCACTTGGTTTCTGCTTCTCCCAGGAGAGTGTGAGGGACCAAAGCAGCTGGGACAGGGGATCCAGGTAACTCTGAGCCAGGAGCCTCATGGTAAAGGGGAGGCAGCAAGGCAAGATGTCTCTTGCAAGCACATGGTGTTAGCCATAGCCTAAAAGAAGAGAATTAGAAAGTAATGGATGTTTCTGTGGTTCCTTAGAGAAAACCCATATACAGCACTGAAGCTGTAATGTCTCCAAAAGCGTCTGTCTGATGAAAAGAAAATGAGTGACAGGTGACACAATGCCCAAGCAAGGGAAGAGTGAAAAGAACTTGTGAGAACTATAGGAGAGAAGCAGACTGCATCTCTTTTCTTGTCAGAGTTTCCTCTATTTTGTAAATTGGTGAAATGCGGTGTCAACCATTCAACCTCACGTGCACTGTTCTTTCAATTACCTGAGTGTGGCTGTGGGTGCACCACCGGAGACGTGTGGAAGCAAGGCAAGATAGGAAACGGGTGATAAAGCTTCAGTTCACTATTTGTGTGATCCCTGCAAATGCTGGGCTGAATTTGGTCCATAATTCCCATTACCCTTTGGTGTAATCATAGACAGTACGAGTGAAAATTACCTCCTGCATTGTCAGATCACTCTCGTTCTTGGCAAATATGGGCTGAAATTAAGCATAAAATTAGATGTTGGGTTTCCAAAGCTTTCCCAGGGGTGCTGAGATTCTGCAACCATAGATATAATGAGTCAATCACAGTAAATTGACTTCAAGGCAGCTACATCAACCTATCATTAAATACTTAGAATGAGCCCAAATAGCGAGAGAGAGAGACTATATATTGACAGAGGTGTATTATGTGGAGGTAGATACATAGATAGATAGATAGATAGATCTGCTTTTTTCTGATCATTGGATAGAATAGATTGATTCTGGAAAGAACATCATTAAATCATCCAAAAATTATGGCAAAGCATTCTACTGGTGTATTAAGGCCTAAAGTAGGAGGTATAACATGGTAAACCAGCCAGAAGGCCTCTCCTGAGTGTGGTACCAAATAGTGCTGAGTAGATGGCATTGGATGCTGACTTGTCTGTTTTTAATGGATGTGTCTTTATTAAGCACTTAGGTAGGAACATTCATCTGTGTAGGCTCCAGTAAAAGGCTGCACAATGGAAAGATCTTCCTACCTGTCCTGAGGGGGGAAGGGCAGGGATATGGGGAATGGGGAGAAATCTGGTGGCTCTTCCAGCTTTTTCAAGATGGGTTGGTCACTCTCTCCCTTGAACTAGGTCATTTTTAGACTTGGCTGAAAAGCAGGCAGCTGTAGATCTTATTTTGTAGATCTTAAGGAATAATTTGCGATTATCCCTTTTTCTCCAAAAGTGCTTTCCTGTGTATAGGTATAATAATAAAGAAACCATTTTCAGCATAAAAGATGTGCTTGTCAAACCACAGCAATGATTTTCCAGTTGCTGGCTTTTTTAGTTGTGCAGCCTTCTAATATTTCTGCTTGAATTCTTTCACGACAGAAGCAAATGAAAATTACACCGTGGTTTTTAGGTCTCTGTTCCCTGATTTTTGCTTGTCATGTCATGAACTTCTTCGAAGCAGTGAAATGGCAGCCCATCTCCCTGAGAGCTCCAGACAGATTTCTAAAGTTGTCTTGTTAACAGCTTGTCAGAAACCTACATTTCAGTCTCGCTGAGTTTATATCATGCAAAAAAAAAAAAAAAAAAAAAAAAGTTG
>VZRR01005151.1:132243-178363 GCA_013398015.1 Oreocharis arfaki | reverse complement strand
AAAAAAAAAGTTGCTGGAAATTATGATTTTTACAGGTTCTGACATTTTTCTAAAGAACTGAAATGCTCAAGGCTGCTGTCTCCCTTAACAGGCTGTGCTGTTTTGGGTAATATTCTGCGTTGCATCAACTGAACATCAGAGCAACATTCAGTTTCTTCCCTTTAACATGTTCTTTGAATTATTTAAGGTGTTTTGATGTTGGCTAGAATTCGTAACAAAGTCCTCCAGCTTTTATCCTAAAATATCAAAAAGGTTGAGATTTTTTCCTTCCCCCCCTCCCTTTTCTCCCTCTTCCCTAACCCTTCCTCCCTCCCTCCTCCCGCTTTTAATAGATCCTTGCATGGATCATCAGGGGACTTTCTTTTATGTTGTACAGCATGAAATGACTTAGTCAGGGTCTTCCTGATTAATTTATGAGTGCTAAGGAAAAGGGAAGGGGGGAAAAACAGTCCTTGAGGGATTGACCCTAAGCTGCAGCAGATCAACTCAATTTTATGGAATGAAAAGAGACTTAAACAGTATTTTTAGCGTCGGTTTCTCAACCCACAGAGGTAGAGAAGCTCCCTGCATCCAGCAGGCTGGAGCAGGGCGAGAGGTGCCCATCTCTCCGGGTGGCTGATGGAGTGGAGCTCGAGTCTTCGGAGGCACCGAGCACATTTAGAGTTAAAGCTGTGGCAGATTGGTGGATTAATGTGCTCTGCCTCCAAGGGACAAATGCTCTTTTTTTTTTTTTCCCTTTTCCCTTCCCCTTGCTCCCTCCTTCCCCACTCTGGGCTTGCAGATGACAGCTGTTGGTCACTTAACAAAATGTCCTCTTGATTGCTGCTTCACAACAGGGGCCCCCTCAGACCAAACAGCACATAGCCTGTACAATGCATCACTGCCCCTCAAAATTAGTTATAGTGCTCTGGGCTATTCTCGGCTGCCATAGCTAATACTCTCTTGCTGTTCTTCTCTCTCCCCCTCGCCCTCCCCCTCTGCAGACAAAGGCTCAGCCTATACATCTGTAGTGCTCATAACCTCCCCCTTCCCCCAGCCAAATGCTGAGGAGAGAAAGGGAAAAAAAAAAATTGCTGCCCTGAGGCTCAATCTGTTTCTTACAGCTCTACCCCGGCACTTGGAAGCCTGAGCTGGTCTAGCCATGGGGAGGCCCTGACTCATTTCATCAAGCTGTCAGGGAGGCAGTGGAGCTAAGAGGACTCTGCTGCCTGGGGCAAGTTCAAGTCAACATTCGATTTCCGTCCTCCCCCCGGCCCCCGCCTTTCGCTTGGACACTTTCTGTGCTCTGGATCTAAACTTCTCCCCGAGCTGCAGCAGCTCACAGCTTCTTGCCAGGAGGAAGGACTTGTGGGACCTTATAAAGGACACAGTGGCAAAATTGCTGCAATAAATCAGTGGCCCTCTGACACTTGGCGGTAGCTTAATGTTTTGGCACTTTCTTTCCTGTGTATGCCTCAAGTCCCATTAGCAAGCTTTTCTGTCAGTCTGGCTCATGATAAAACTCTCTCTTCCTATCATCTTAAGCAAGCCCCTGCAGACATGAATCTGATGCCAGACTTAATAGGAAACAACACCCTCCCCTGCACGCACAAGCGCGCATCCATACGCGCTGCCACTGCTCCTGGGAAGTTAGCTCAGAGGGCATGGAGAGGGGAGGGCTCTTAAAAATAGGCTTGATTTTACTCCTTCCTTTAAAAGAAACATTAACAACCCGGGATTTAAGGCTAGTACTTCCCAAGCCTTGCTATTAAAAGAAAATTCAGGAACTAAATATGGTTGGAATTAATAAGATAGTGGTAAAGTGGCTGTGGAGCGGATGTGTAGGCTCTGTAGGTATCTACACTGTTCATGTATTCTGTGCAACTTTCTACATGTGTATTCTAACCTGCTAGCTTCATGGTAAAATTATATACAGTATATTTAATATTTTCGCCTGCTCTTCTCTCAGCCTTGCGCTTCCCCAGACAGTTCTAGTTGCAGGTAGACTGGTTAGATTACCTGTCCCTCCGGGCTGGGATCTGTTTCTTCACATGGCTAGCTTAGATGTCTACTGCTCTCTGCTTAATCATAATATAAATAATATCTATAGGTGTGTGTATTTATGTGGCGAGGGAAAAACAAGCCTTTCTCTCAGCTGTCTGGGCAGGAACCTGTAACTCCTGTGCCGTACAGTGTCTGGCACAACAGGGCCCACAGCCTTGGGGCTGTGTAGGCACAACCTAAATCATAAACCACTGAGTTGGGTGAAGTAAGAGATAACGATGTTTGTGTGGATAAGCTGAGGTGACTTCTCAAAACCTTGGAGGAAGTGGCTCCATTTGAAATAACCGTATTTCTCTGCACCCAACATGACATAACATCCAGGTATTGCCAATCTTGTTGCAGTCTTATGAGACTTGGTTGGTTTTGTTTTCATTTCTTGAATCTCTTATTCCTGGCATGAGACAGTTTACGGGACTATCTGATGTCATGTTAATCAATGTAGTGCTTTTATTATGTGAAGAAAAGCTGGATGATGTAGTAGCTAAAACACTGTGGGTAAGAAAAGAGTCAAAGCACTTTCTCATGATTCCTAAACTCACCAGAAAACAATGAGAATCACAGTACAGTTTAAATGTAGGTTGTAAGGAGCTCGGTGCCAGTAAATGGTAAGAGAAGATCCTTTGCCAAATATGCTGTTGTCTGTTTTGCAGGAGCCATAAGCCCATCTTTTTCCCCTCTTGAGGTGGTTTGTAGAAGCAGGTGATGGAATGCATCACAGCTCCATGCCTGGTGGGAAAGCCATGATGGAGAGGGGTCTTGAAAAGCGAGATTTCACCCCAGCCATCAAAAAAATGAGAAGCCACAAGGCCCAGTCTACACATATGGATATTCTGTCTGTGATTCCCAAGTTATGTGTTGTTCCTGCTGAACCTCACTTCACGGGAGGCTTCCTTCTGACTGGAATCTGTCACTGCAAGAAATTGTTTCCAAAAAGCTGCACAATTAGGGGTCAGCTTTGTAAACATTCTTGGTGGAATTGAGAGGCAATTGGCACAACCCAGTGAATAATCCCTTTAGGAGCCTTTATGAACCCCGCACAATGGCTGTTTACAGTCCTGCTTATAGACCAGGAGTGTTAACAGGCCTTTAGAAAAATCCAGGTAATTGAAGCTTTTGTCTTTCAATGAGCCCCCGTTGCTTTCAACAGTTGCCATTCTCCACATTTTTTTTAACTTTTTTTGTTTTGACAAGGGCTTTTGTCCCTCAACAACAGCAGCGTGGGAGGTGAGCCTGGCCGGGTGGTGGCCTCAGCCTTCGCAAGGCACACCATGGCCTCCTCCTCCTCACACGGGATAAGTTGGCTTTTAAGACACAGAAAATCCTCTGTGGCCAAACCGAAGTTTCTCCTATGACTCCGTTATTCATTTCAACATCCCAGCAATGCAACGTCCCTGCCTGGGCCGGGGATCTGCTGGGGCAGAGGTGAGGAGGAGGCTGGAGCCGAGCAGGCGGGCGGAGGCTGAAGGCCATTCCCACAGAAACCCAACCAGCCCTGAAACCGGGGGTTTTCAGCACACACACCCCCGGCAAAGGGAAGGGAGAGGGGTCAGCAGTGCTTCTGCTTTTCACAGCTCTCTCTGGGCCCGTTTGGTTTTGCTGTCGTTGGTTTTTCTGTGCTGTTGCTCGTTCAGCAGCCTCTGGGTTCCTGTTTCTCGATGCGAGTGTGGGAGCCTGTTCCTTTTACATAAAACGAAGAAAACCTGTGGGAATTCCGAAGCTTGGGGCCTTTTCCACCAAAGCTGGCTGTATTTTCTTCAGGAGTCGGTGGGAGGTTAGCATAGGTTGGTAGCCATGAGTCTCAAGCTTCTTATTTTCTTGTATGTTAAGCAGAAGTCCAAATTTTATAAATGTAAGTGTGTTAATTCTTCCCCCACAATCTCTCATCCCGTAGGCCAGTTTGGGACATTCTCACATAGATTAAGATATGGTATTTTGGTGGTTTAAAGCCAGGTAGGAATCAATACAAGGGACAGTTTGTGTGCATGAGTGATCCTACACAGCTGCAGAGGGGGCAGAGGACTTGCTTTCACAAGGCAAAGAAGAAATTAGGCAACTCACTGCCACAAATGCAGTTTTTAAACCACTCCTCTTGCAGTCACAGCTTCATGGAAGGCTCTGTGTCCACACGGAGCCACATTCATGTGTGGATCTGCATCCACAGCCCCGCTGGCTTCTGCAGTTGCAAGACTGATGCAATCATGATTAAAGTAAGGAAGATGTAAGCTAAAATGAAACTAAATTCTTTGCTGTCTTTTCCATTTTAAAAGCAATTAATTATGAAGTCTTTCCAGATCCTGAATGGGGAAAAATGTATCCTCAGAGAGCAGATGTTTGCTTTATTCATATGTCTGTTTATAAAATTCAGCATGTGGATTTGATGGTTCACTGGCTTTTTGCAACTTTCACTTATCTACGTAAGACAAAGTTGCATATTGGTACAAAGCAAAATTAGGCATCTAAATAAAGCAATTCTGCACCTTTTAGTAATGTAAACCATCTGTAATAGGGTTTTATACTCATTACAGGTATACAAATTTTGGAGGTCAAATCTGTTTTCAACAAGAAAAACCCTCTTCCCTTTTTCTTTTCTTTAATATCATACTGCAGTAATAGGAAGACAAGTTTTGTTATAAAACCCGAGAGGACTAAAATACTATGTTGTATTTGAATAATAATGGTTACTAAAGTTAAAAAAATTGTTTACGTCTCAAATATTTTTAAGCTAAATATGGTAATGTTTATAGTACTGAGGTTTTATTAAACCAGGACTCATAGGCAAAAGCATCTGAGTTTTAATGATAATTTGGAACGCTTTCTAGCCAATGGATTTTGGAGTTTGATTTATTTGGTTATTTTATTGCTGCAGTGTATAGTTCTTTAAGCCCCTGTTAGAATTAAAATTTGTATTGATATTGCCTAAGCATACAATTTGAAGAAACCCATGGCTGTGCATGCTAATTTATTTTTATGCCATTCTTGTGATAGGTGTAATTCTGCTGTAACATGCTTTAGTCTGAACCACGAATCACGTCGTCAAAATATTCTGCCTCTAAAATACGAGTGTTCACGCTGAATGAGCACCAAGATTAAAATGGTAACTTAGGATACTTCTGCATAGACTGGCTTTAAAGGGTAAAACAACAAAGTCTTTGTGACCCACTCCATTATGCTGGTAATTTGGGGGAATGCACAGTCCCTGTAGCATTAGGGCTTGATTTGAGCCCCCCCTGGGTGGAGGTGAAAGGCTTCCCTCCACTCAGCCAGTGTTTCTCAGGAGCATGTAAATAATAAGTGGACTGCTGTGACTGCATCTTCCCCCGCCCCCCACCTCGGTTTTGATGAATGTGTTGCTCTGTCAGCGTGAATTATCGCTGTCTTGAGCAAGCACAAATGGAGCAGGTATTGGGGCAGCCTTTGCCCAGCAAACCTGTTTCAGCGTGTCTCGGTGTGATGGACAATTAGTCCCATTCCAAGCCCAGAGCAGAGAGTTCTAATTGTTTGTGGTTGCATGACACGGGTTTGGGGAAGTCAGCAGATTGCTGCTCATGATGATTTATCAGGATTGATTTTGCCTTTGGTGTGTGAAAAAAACAGAAACTGTATTTCATATAATAATTTTCATAAAGGTCAGTGGCAGAATAAAAGTCACAAAAAAGGCACAAATAGCTTATGGCAAGGTATTTACTAAAGACCTGGCTGTCTGATGTTCTTGCCTTACTACAAAGTACTTGGCTGGGACTTTGTGCAGTTTGCTGGTGTTAACATTGGTTATTCCTGTAGAACTTGCCCACTCACAGCTCCTGGCCCCTGCAAAGCAATGTCCTGTCACTTCTTCCGTTTTTCTTCAGGCTCTTTCTTTTCCAGAATGGTTACACATACGATTAGATCTGTGCACATCCTACTAAACAGTTGGATTTCTCTGTGAAAAACATGCTGTGGATCATGTGGGGCAGTATAAAATAGTTTCGTTTTGAAAGAAAAAGAGTTCTGCGTAGTCAACACTATAGAAAAACAGATTCCTTAAACCAAGCATTTTCACTGCAGTAAAATGGGAATAAGGTGTCAGTTGTGAAGCTGAGCACTCTTCACTGCAGAATCACTGTGGAAGATTCCTCCAATATATTGGGGCTCTTCATGTGCTCAGTGTGTTTCAGAGAATTTAAAAATAAAAGGTTCCTCAAGTATTTGAGGTCAATCATTTCATGTGCCAAATAGAAGAAGAGATTAAGTATTCTCTCATAAATCAGCAGAAAACTAAGAGTGTAACAGCTGAAATTTCTGCTGTGTGACTTTAGGATAAAGGATGTGACAGGAAAGATCCCCCTTCCCCGCTCTAGGAGGAAATCTGGACAAAATGACCAAACATCTATTCCTTCTTTTACATTCGTGACACCAGATCATGTGCATTCTCGTGGCCCATTTCCACATTTGGGGCTTGTCCCTGCTGGCTGGCAGAGTCCCCTCTTGTTGACCCAGTGAATTCTACAAGGTGCTGCCAGTTACAGAAACCCACCGGGCCATCTCCATCAGCAGTTGGCTGAAGGAGAAAATTCCCGTTGGGCAAAGGCTACAAAACACACTGACCACTTCTTTCAGCATAACAGACACCAAGAGATTTACTTCTGTTCCCAGCTGTAAATCTTTGTGATCTCCAGCCAGCAAGATGTGCATGTCCTGAAATGTTCAGTGCTCAAGTCATCTTTCCGTCATTTGTGCTGTGAAAATAGAGCATTTCATTTTCAGAGCCTGAAAGAGATTGCACTCCAAAACTCTTTAAGTAAACACTTCCTCCTGGGATCGTGATCTCATTCAAACTAAAAAATGTATCAGAATTTATGATGTATTTTAATTACTATTCTTGGTACTACTCATTAAATTAGAAATTGATTGCCAGTTTCACAGTTTCCTTGTTAGATGACAAAGTGTTTATCAAGGTGAAGCAATGCAAAACTGTTACTATATATGCCACAATTTGGGATGATAAAAAGGCATGCTTTTTGTTGTGGTACTCATGTTACAGTAGTTGTTAAAATGCATCACTGATTGTCTTTTTTGTTTAAAGTTTGCTTTCCCCCATCCAAGTAAGAGTACACCATAAATTTGTATAAGAGAGAATCTGGCTTTCTCTGGTTTATGCTAGCAATGTAAAAGGCATTACTGCAAACATCAGAAGTGTGTTTCATTGAACTGTGAACATCATAAACAGCTATCCTAAAGATTTAAGAGGATGATGCAAAAGATCCCAATACATAAAGGTGTTTCTCAAAATCTCTTTTTCTCTCTCTAATCCACAGTGTGACAGCGAGAGTGATATTGACGATAAGGTAAGACTGAATTTCCTTATTTCATATGCTTGGAAATTCCCTGATAGTCAAAATAAGAATAAATTTGAAAATAACGTTTTCCTCCAGTCTTCGTGTCAAATTTAAAAATATCTACACTTGAATGAAAAAGCATCAGATTAGCTACTCTGTAATCTTCACTAGCTTCTGTTTACAGGAAAGAAAGTCCCGTTAACATAATAGTCTTTATTGATTATTATGTGAGCATTTGGTGAGACCCGAGTTAGAGCGTTAGTGCTGTTTCAGAGGAAGTTTCCTCTGATAACTCGTCAGGAGCCCATGTTTTATACATAGTAACCTTTGAAGACGTTAATTTTGTAATCAGGTTAAAAGATGGGACCTGCCCTCCAAGGCAGCGTGGTAACTCTCGAGGAGTGTTTTGTCATGTTGCATGCGTATTTATCACAGAGCAATGATTTTTCTGATCTTCTTTTGCATACAGAGGTTGGTCATTGAAAGGTTGTAGTTGTGTATTTGTGTATGGGGATTTCTTGTTCACCTCTGCAAGGAAAACAGACAAGTCCCACTGTGTTGCACCTGTGGCACCATGCTTTTGATGCATAAAAGACTTGTGTGTTCCTTGCCAGCTTCTGGCAGATCAAACCTGGCAGTCCCAGGTCAGATCTTCATCAAACCTTTATTATATTTTGGCTGTCCAGTCTCTTGCATTCATTCATGAGAAGCTGTGTCACAGAGTTTTCTCCTGGATCAGCATTACAGAAGTAAAGGCTGACTTCAGATAGCCCTGTGTCCTCAGCAGCACACCTGGCTGCAGCCGTGCATCAGAGGTTACCATGAGTTCAAGAGGCTGCTCTAACAGCTTCTCCTGGTTAAGTCTTTATTTTTGTCAGTATTGTTAGAGCTTTAGAAACTTCAGGGTTTCTTCAACTTCTTCTTTTAAAAATCCCATCAGATATTAAATATCCTTGGAGTATGGCAAAAGCTGTGTTTTGAGATGAAGGCTTGATTGAAGAGAAACATTTAAATCATGAGTGTTGAATGAAAGAAACTGTACCTATTTTATTTTATATTATTTTAATTTTATATGTGTACATATGTGTAAAGTCACTCCCTGAAACCACCTCTCTCCCCAAGTTCTGTTTCTTACAAGGTTACACAGCAGCAGAGCTGACAGCAGGGGTGGTGAGGGTGAAATATTATTCCCTAAAAGCTTAGATACCATGGGGTTAAAGCGTTTCTTAGACTGCCCAATCAAAGGAAGTAAAAGCAATCACTTAGAAAACTGTTTAAAGATCTGCCAGTCAAACCTCAGATGAAGTTGTAAGTGACATGTAGTTTTATTATACAGCTATGCTATTAATGATTATCTAAATTACACTGGTAGACCCAGCTAGCGGCGTTACATCTGAGACTGACGTTTGTTAGATTAGGTTTGACTTCACCTTGTAGAGAAGAAATTGAAATCTGAACAACATTGATTAGCTTTCAGAATGTGGGATCTGAGGTTACCTTCAGAGGAAGCTGCATTGTGTTTGGCTGGTAACGTGCTGTCCTTTACAGCAAATGAAAGGCTATTATAGTGTTCCTTACCATTAATATGACATTTCTTTACATTTCTGTAACTGTAATTTGACCTTCTAGGCTCACCTATTTCCCAGCTACCTTCTCCTTAAGGTGACTCTGCCTTAATAATAACATTTCTTTTCTTCATAAGGAGAGCAGCACAAGATCATCATCTTTCTATCTCTTGCCTGATCTGTAGAGATGTGAAACATGACACGGTTGTATTAAATAGGTCTCTGGAATTAAGTGGGGTTGCTTTTCTTGTCAGCAAAGATGTGGGCACATGCATGTAAACTCACCAGGGTTGAAGTGAAGATGCTTCAAACCTTTTGTGGGTATAATGTAAGTGCAACATTGCCTTCCAGTTGGGGAACACAGGGGCAGCCTGACTCTCTCTGTTGATACCTGACATACTGCGCTCCTCTGGAAGCTCATTCAGTGTTTGTCTAAAACTTAGCCTGACTGATGCAACAAAGAGCTATAAAAATTTTGGTGTGACTGTCTTGAGGGACTACACTCATTTTCCTCCTTCTATGTGATGGCAAAATGTATCTCCTGATAATGCTCCCAGGCTATTGCAGCCAGATGGAGCATTCAGCATACTGCCTAGCCCAGCATCAGCCTTCCCGAATTACGTGGTGGGTCGGCTTCATTCCCCACTGCTACAGAGCAATGCTGCTCTGCTGCCTGGTCAGCAAGAACCAGCGTTTTCGAGGTACACCTACACACACTGGCACCAAGGAAGGGCAGGGCAGGAATTACTAATGTACTTTTGATTTGCATAACATTTTTTGTTAGTCATAAACAGCAGATCAGTCTTGTCTGCATAAAACTCACGAGGAAAGCAGACAAAAAAAGTTCCTGTACAAGTACAAACTGAGTCAGCGACAGAGCTAGAAGCAAAACTGAAATTTTCCACCTCCTACTTCTCTCTCTGTACCATGCTAGTAATTATCCACTATTTATTTAGTTCATAGGTATATGGGCTATTGAGCTCTTCATGTTTTCAAACATAGACATTAGAGTAAAATTAAGGTTTTACCCTCGCTGCATTGTAAAATATAAACACACTCCTGATGGTTTGGGCTGTTTCCTTGTGCAGTGCAGGGCTCCAGGGGAGAAAAGCAATTGAGCATAGTCAGTCACACATACAGTGTATCAGAAAGAGGAGCCATTACTTTAGTGCAAAGTACAGTTTCACAGCAGATTGTGAGAATGTTTCCAAACATTGCGCTGCTGTTTTTAATAATCAGAGAAGAGGAGCTCAAGGCTGGGGACTTGTCAATCCCGTCTACTTTCTGAGAACTGTCTCTGGCCAAGTATAGCCTTTCACTTCTGCATCGCTGCTGAAATCTCAGAGGAAGTAAGTGGGATGATACTTTCTCACACCTATCATTCTGTCACCACGCTCTTCTCACAGAACTGTTCGAGATACCCAAACTAATAAAGTGAGCTGTCCAGCCATTTAACCAAGCGAGAAACTTAGCAAATCATGCGTTCCCAGAGATGGCAATGCAAATCCTGTTTCCTTTACTGTATGTTCAATGAAGGACATTGCTTTGGACTCTGCAGCTGTTAGGAGGATTGCAGTGTTGCTTGCTGAAGCTGTGGAAATGATACTGTGCTTTTTGAGAGGGAGGAGGGGGGAGAAAGGGAGTCAGTCTGATACTTGTATTACACTGTCTCTGCTCTGTGCAGTAGCTGAGATGTGAAGCTCACGGTCCATAAACATTGTTACTGAAAATATATACTTCCTTTAATAGCAACAACAGCATTAACAGATAGCAATTACCCTTCATTTTCAGGAACTATAAAGTCTCCATTAATTCAAGATTTATGTAGTTATAGCATTTAGCACAGGAATAACACCACAGAGAATTGGTTTATACACATGTAATGAGAGAGCTTATGGCATACTTTAGTGAACATTAACATAATAGAGTAATATAAACCATCAACAGTTCCACTTATTGTCTCTTACCTGCTTTAGCATCACTGTGAAAAGTGGCTAGCAGCTTGGTAATGTGCTCTGTTAAATGGCGTTCTGCAGAAAGCCAAAAGTCAACTTGTATAAAACAAGGGAATGAGTAATCTCTGCTCGTTACTCCAAAATGTTGCTCTCATTTTTTTAATAACAGTGTTCAAGATTGCATTAAAAAAGCGCCTGTTTCTTTCTCTAAAAGTAATCCAGTGTTCATGTTCTTTCAGCCTTGGACTTCTGTCTGCTCTGTGTGAAATTGTGGGTTGTCAGCTTCATTACATGGCCCCGCCGTGTACGTGATCTCTCCAAATCAGGGGTTAGATATCAAGCATTCTTCGTTTAATGTGGTGCTAAGTAAGATGTGCAAAAAATGGAACTGTATTTTTAAGTTCAGGCAGTATTTACTGTAAATTTGTTCTGTAGTTTGTGTTGTAGTTATAGCAAGCAACCTCTGAGACAGGTAAAGTTAAATCCAAGGTGGAGACAAAAAGTTTTGAAGTCATTTTCTTCTCATGACTTTCTGCAGCAGCTCAGTGACTTCCTTAGGCTGTGCTTGTGGCAATGTGAATCAGCCTTGCCATGATGTAGTTTGCTAATTCCAGAGTCCCAGTAGGTGCCTGGAAGTCGGCAGGAACACGAGAGCAGGTGCAATTCAGCCCATGATAGATGGGAGGAGGGCAACACGGTGGTGCTGTGATCCCTCCACCTGAGGCTGGGTTCCTATCCTGCTACGTGCTGTAAAAACACAGAGCAGCTCACAGCTTAAGGATGAAATTAGAGAGAAGGGACCCAGGTAAATGGCGGGACACTGTCAACAGCAGCACTGTTTCAGTATGCCAGCAGCCTCGTTGTTGTCCAGCTTTGATTTCGTAGGTATTAATCTAAAGGGGGCATTTGTAGGGATTAAGGTTTTAGGAGGCATTTGAGAGGGAAAGTCAGGTAGCTTTATGGCTGTGGATGGGAAGTTATTCTCTGTAGCAAAAGGCACGGTGGTGAGTAGTGAGGAGGTGTTTATTTGGAAGTTTAACAAGGGGGTGATCAAGTCGGACCAGTGAGAGATGAAAGTTTACAGCAATGCTGAATGTCCATGTTGGCAAGAAGAGGTAAGCTGTGAAAGAGTCAAAACACGAAGGGTGATAGTTTGCCATTCAGGAAGTGAGAAGCTGTGTAGGAAGCAAAGCCACAGACTAGGAAAATGATCTTGCAGCAACTTTTCCCTGGCACAAGGACACAGTTACATCTGCTGTCACCAAAGGAAAGATAAAATGGTAAATGAAGGGTGAGGTAGCTTGACCAAGAATTTAGTTGTGTGGATAAACAGAGGATGCTTATTATATTATAGAGGACAAGGATATACAGGACTTAAAACACAGGTTGAATATTTTGATGTCAGGAGTATTGTGAGTCAAAGAGAGTGCTGAGAACTGTGGGCTTGAGTGAGAGACAGAGGTGATAAGAGTAGAAGCAATGACAAGAATAAACTGTGTGGATGATCAGGGGGATGAAATTATCACTGTTGTTTCAGCTGTGTTGACCTTGAAAGCGTATCCACAAGCCCACAGGAAAAATCATGGTTCAGGCAGCAGGAGAAAGGGATGTAATAATGAAGAGAGGTCTAGGAGCTGCTCTAGTAGGAATGGTCATTTTGTGTGTTTGTGTGTGGCAGTGGAAAAAGTGGATTCCATCTGAGAAGTCTGTTGTTTTTGTGAGGCTGGAAGTTTAGTTCCCACTTCAAATAATGTTATTTGCTATTTTTGAAGCCTACCCAGACCAAGGTCCCAAGCTAGTTTTGTCCATCATTCAATTGTCCTTTTCTCTGAGAAATTAAACTTGGTGCTTTTCCAGAAATTGAGATTCATACTGGTTGCAGCAGAAGGGAAAGATCAAACACAGAATTGAACCAAGGGCTTTCACATGGCAGTATTTGCACTTCTGTTAGCACTACACTTCAGTATATGACAGTTTTCAGCTGTGGCTAATAATGAGAAATCTCCATTTGCCACTTACTTCCCAGCTGGCTTCTCAGACAGAACTGAAGTGGTTTTTACCATGGGATGCTCTGGCTTATGGATGGCAGTGCTGAATGCCCTTGTGGATGTGTGTGGTTGGGCCCTGCTGCAGGCTTAGCATCACGCAGTTGTATTGCATATATGCATGTGCATGCACTGAATCAGTGCTTCTGCTAAGGTTTAGTTCTTACAGACTGAAAATCCAGTGATACAGAGTGAAAACTAGTGGGAAAGCTGACTCCCATATAGTAATAACTGTAAAGACTGTTAGTTCTCCTAATGGAAGAAAGCCTCTGTTTTACAGACAATCTGCATGTTGTTATTAGGAACAGATCTGCTTTTTAAACAATATCAAAATATTGAATTTAAAATAACCCTGTAGCCCTTGAAAGATGTGGGTGCTATAAACAGGCAAATACTGTTGTTGCCAGTACAGGAAGACAAAAATTCACCACTCCGTGAATTTATTTCATCGTTCTCCATGAATAGATTTACCAGAAAAATAGCATCCTCTAAGCCCACTGCATACCCAGTTCACTCAGCTGCTCTTTGGGAAATGCCAGATGGGGGAGAGACTTGGCATGCCCCCGCTTCCATCGTTCCACCCACCATGAACGTGGAGCAGACACAAAGGTTGCCAATGAGACTTGGGGGCAGTTGAGTTAAGCCCTGCAAGTCCTTCCAGAGGGAGAGGAGCCTTCCAAGTTGTGCTTCTCCACTACAACTGCAGTAAATATTATTAGTAATAATAGCCCTTCTTGACCTTTATATTTAAATAAAGCAAGAATGAAGTTTAAAAAATTAAACGGAGTCAAAGCTTCAGCACCAGTGTGCTCTCTCCTGCTGAGATTTTGTGTTTATCTCTTTTGCAGAGAAAAACTCAAATTTTAAGTACATTAGTCTGTATATAACAAGCTGAGTCATCACAGTCTGTGGTGCCCATATTCATTCTTGAAAATGTAGAAAAGAGGTTTCAGAGCAAACAATGAGAAGAGCCTTCTAGTTTGCTGAAAAAAATCCATCATTAACTCGCATAAAAGGGTTGAAGAGATCTTATGGAGAGCTCTTGGGCACAACAGGATAATACCAGTTCTGTGCTGGCAGTCAGCATGTCCCTGGCTCTCTGCATTCTCCATTGTTTAACATCTCCCTCTTCCAGTTCCCCATCCATGAGCATTTTCTTATCTTAACAGGGGCCTTGTGAAGAAGCTTTTAAGATCTGAGGCAACAGGAAAGAGAGCAATCGTGTACAGCTGTCTGCCCACATCAAGAAACACCATTATAACATAGTCTGAGCTCCAAAGGGCTACCTGTGCAATGGCAGTAACTCCTTGGAAGGTGATCAGATAGAACATAACAGAGTAGGCAGGTGATAGGAATTGGCAATTGAGTTAGGCAATACAATTAATTAAATCGAATTATATAATTAACCGTAAAGATGCCAAGGAGATGAGAATTCTGGAGGATGCATGCTCCAATAGCCACAACTGCAGGCCCTCATTTGGCTTGCAGAGTTTCTCATTCCTGTATTCCAAAATCGTTTGCCAGGTTAAGTAATACAGAAGGGCACCGTGTGCAGCACTGTGTCCCCTGGGCAGGAGTAAAGGATACAACTCAAGCGGGCTCTGTTCCTGCCCTGGCTGCACCTGGGATGGGAAAATGAAAATTCCTCTGCTCTGCCCACCCTTAATGCTCAAAGCACGTTATCTTCAAACTGAGACTTTTCCCTCATCACAAAATGCCAGTTAGAATGTCACTTCTGATTCCATATTAGTCATTTTTAGTTTCTCTGTATGTACTGTAAGGATTGTGTAATTCCAGTTAATATTTTATACTTTTTAACATTTTCTGATGGTCTTTAATAGCTGAGTTGTCCCCAGCTGCATTTTTCTTGAGAAGAAAAATGTTCTCCTTAGCAAATGGCTCATGTTTGGTTTTGTGGTATCTGAAAGCTTCACTTGATTCCTGTTATGGCTCTTGGTCTTCCAAAGTTTCATTTGCATTTTGATGAGTTTCCTCTAATTTTGTTTGACACCTGTATGACTATCTGAGGAATGTGATTCTGCATTTCAGTCAAAGCTGTGTGTAAGTTCAAAACAGAGCAGTGGCTTACATGAGGCTTGTATGAGTTCTTGTCTGCTTAAGGTGAGCTCTGCAGGTTGTGCTCTGGGGCAGATGGCACTGCACAGCTCCCATCAACTCTGTCTGGAGTGTCAGAAGCATCAGCCAGCCTTGATCACACCCACCGATGCCCAGTCTCCCACTCCTCAGTGGTCAGATTGAAATATCTCAAACACACGCATCAGGCTTGGTTTCCAAGGTTTCCAAGCCTTTCCTTGGCCTTTGCCACACCTGTGTCAAAATTAGTTGGAGATCTTTGCCTAAATCTTTGGCAGCAGCTGACTTAATTTGTGGTTTACTACTCCTGACAGTTTATTGGGGAAGCAAAGCGCGCCTTCATTTCCAATAATAAACAGCCCACCCGCCGACACTTTGACAGACTTAATGGTTTTTTTATACAAAAATGGACAGACTTAATGTTTCGACTGTAGCGATCATCTGTCCTGATCTCCTTAATGAAATTAGATTAAGTGCACCTGGGAAAATGCTGAGACGGCACATTGCCTTCATCACCTTCCTTAATTTAAAACCAATTTGCGGGGAAAATATCCTCTGAAGCTGAGGGAGGCAGAGAGAAGGGGGAGGGAAGGGGATTTTAAAATCTATCTGGATAGCTACTGGCAGTTTTAATTCCTTTCCCTGCTGGCAGTGTGAAATATTAACAGCCATAAGAACTGAGAGTTTAAAGACTTACTAACCTTTTTGCCTTTCTTAGGGGAAACAGAAACAAAACAAAATCTTTACCATCAGGATCAGACATAGGAACAAAGTCCAGGATATGCTGGGGCTTGGAGTTGGGGCTGGGCAGGGAAGAGAGAAACGGCTGAAATATGAAAATGTCTTCTTCCAAGAGCTAGACCATGTTTTCCTAAAATATATTGTAACCTCTAGGTGCTGGCGGTGCTCACTGTCTGCTTTTACCTTGATAATGATTTAGTTGTGCAGAACAATAATAATTTGCCCACATAGCTGTGAAATCAGCTGCAATATGTGCAATATAATGTGACCTGAAAACGACTGCAAATGTTCCTTTGGCTCATTCTGAGGAGAGCAAGAAACATGTCTTTTTAATTAAAAATAAAACATTGCAAAGAATAACAATAACTTTTCTTTTTCCATGAAGGATGATTCCTGTTCTCTCACTGACTCCACTGATTGGAAACATGCTGACAGTTAGCTCAAGGTCTTCTAGTGCTGAGGTGGTCAGAGAGCACAGTAGTCTGTGATAGGCTGGAAGGTCTCTTTATAGCAGAATTTTAAATGCTTACAGCCTTTGTTATTTGGAATGTTACAGTCCAAGCTCAACAATGCAGTTGATTTATCCATCTCCTGTCTCTGATTTCAGTATTGCAGGAACAGGAAAATTCATGCTAGAGATGGGCGTCTTCTGCTGCTTGAAGATTATTTTCTTTATTTGCTCAGCATTGGCTTTGTTCTTCGTGAAAGCTTTCATAGCCCGGGTCAGGCAGAGATGTCCACCTTGTGTCTGGCCGCTCTCAGGGTCACTGTGAACCCACACCAAAAAGGGAAGTCCTGTGGAAAACTGTGCTCTAGAAATGTCTGGTGACAGGCTGGGGTTTTGTTGAGGTAATTGATGCACAGTCACTCCTGTTCCTTCAGCTGCTGCTGATCACCACTGAGGACCTCAGTCATGGTGACCTGTGAAGAAGAAGTCATTCAGAACAACCACGTTGAAAGTCTCAGCTAAATTATATTAATTAGTGAAGGTGGGGCCCCATTTTCAAAAGTACTCCTCACCCTAATCAAAGTCAGCAGGGTCTGTGGATGCTCCATGCATCCCAAAATCTGTTCAGCCATCTTCATCCACTTGACTGGTCTATCAGTGGGACTCCTTATGTAAGTAGGAGTTTGTATGAGTAGCCCAATTGCTGTCAATGAATAATTTAGATGATTTAAGCCTCAGACGTGCTTCTTAATAATGAGGGAAATCAGCCTCATATGTCCTTGTCTATAAATACTAGAAGATGGGGACAAGTCACTTTTAAATGGGATTCATTTATTTTTAAATGGAATCATGATAAGTGTTTTAAAGGTAATCAAGCATATGTAGATATCCTGAATATTATAAATATAAAAGAACATTAGCCTAAAATTGAAGGGGATCCCATTCATATATAAACTGAATTAAGGTATCATGCAAGGGTAAAAGTGCAGAGTAACCTTTGGTAACCAACAAAGATTTTAAGGTGTCTGTTCTTTTTATTAATTGCCACAAAGGTGGCTGAAGTGACCAATGTGTGTTATACATGTCACTATATATTATGGACACAGTTACTGAGTGACTGCAGCCATTTCCACCCTCTTTAAATTTATAGATAACCTCACCCTGCCTGCAAAAGGTGAAGTTGAAGGAAGTAAATTTTTTTTTTACTGTGATTATTGAGCTTGTTCCCATAAAACAACATATATCCTACCAAAAAGGTCTCACTCCTATCCTTGTATTTTAGTCCCTTTTTTTTTTTTGTGAAACATGAGTTTCTTGTCCTTTTCCCATCGCTCAGGTTTTGTCTGACAGCATCAGAGGCACCTCCTCTGCTCTGCCTGTGCTATTGGCCCTGGGCTGTAAGATGCCAAGCTCTTGTTGGTGCTTTTCTCCATGAGATAGGCTACCTTCAAGGACAAATCCATGGCTCTTCCCCACAAAACCTACCAAATGTTATACCTAGGATGGCATGCAGACAGTGGTTGGTTGTATTTATTGCAAGTGTTACATTTTAGGATCCATAAGACAGAGAATCCATATTGAGACATGGGGAAGGGGAGAAGTGTGCCTGCCAGTTATTTTTAGTAGCACTGTAAAGTCAATTAGAGCTAAAGCAGATGTGTATTAGAAGTTAATTCATATTGAGGATAGCACTGCACTAGCTACCACTTTCATCTGGAAACAGGTGCAAGTCTGTCTGTGCTACTTGCTTTTAATGTGGTCTACTGCAAAAAAAATGATGTTTTTAAGCCATCCTATTAGCTTCAAAAGTTGTTATATCCCACCTTCTTAGCCAGTCTGTATGATCACTGGTGTTGAATGGATTTGTCAGTGCTGCCAGTTTGCATTGCCATGGATGTAAAGAGGTGGGAGGAAGGACAGTTCCTGCCTGGGCAATCTTACAGTTTCCAGCTGCAATTCTTGGCTGTTCAGCTGGTGGATATATTCAGTACAGTAGCAGTGCTTGAAAACATTTCAAACCGGCCTGTAAGTGCCAGTGATCATTAGATCCATTCTGGATTATAATTTCAAACTTTCTTCTCCCTCCCTGCCCTGTCTCCTTTTTGCCTTCCCCTGTGCCTTGTGGTTGTCTTTCAAGGTAATGTTATCCAATGCAGATAAGCACAAAAAGGGTTGAATGGGGGTAGAAGAGGTGATGCTGTTATCTCTTGATGTAGTTACTCTTCTTCCCTCTATTCAGCAGAATGAGTGAGCAATGCTAATCACATACCTAAGTCTCCTCTGCATCAGTTTCAATACTTGCTGAAGTGCTGTGAGACAGCAGATTAAGCCAGTGCCCCAGTGCCCTGCTAAAACCAGATCTCGGTTTTCACTCACTCCCAAACACACGAAGCCCACGGGCATTGGGAGTGTGTTTGGAGTCAGGGCTGCAGCAGCACAAGAGCCCATTTCTTGTGGCTGAGTGCTGAAACTCGCTGTTCCCTGACCTTCTGTTGTGGCTGGGTCTCAGGCTTGTACCTTAGGCAAAATTCCCATTCATCGTGCCATTGTAAAGAGCAAACATTGGTTGGGGCAAAATAACTCTGCAGCTAGAACTGGATAATGTAGTTCAAGTCCATGGCCCAATTCCTCTGATGATGTTGTTTAAAACATTATTTTCTCATTACCCTTTGTGAGCTGAGCTTCAGAGCTCTCCATTAAAAATAACAGCAGTGACTTGAATTAATTGGTTAGAAAACATTTCTTCTCTCAGCCATGTTCTACAACAAAACCTGAGGAAGCCAAGAAAAATGCTGGCCCAGATTTGGAAGAGGTTTTGTTTAGAGGCCTGAAGCCTACACGTTGCTCTGCAGATGAACACTCACATCCGTGGGTCTGCTGTAACTGCCTTGGGTTTACAGGAAAAGAAGCCAGGCCGGCTGCAGGGCTCAAAACCAGTTGCTTGCCAGATTCTGATTTATTTGACAGCCTCCATAATAAAGTAACTATTTGTCTAACTCTTCCTGATTAGTCTGAAGAGGTTCTGCCAATCTGAGGAGGATTGACTAGTCAGGAAACCACTGGTATTTTGNAGGCGGGAAACCCCTGGTTTTTTGGTTTTTTTTTTTTTTTTTTTTTTTCTTGGAGGGCTGTGATATTATTTACAATAATTTCTCCTTTATTAAGTTTGGCATTTCAAAATTATTCACTGCTGCAATGTGAACATTTTCCACATCAACAATAGGTCTATTACGGAGAAATTTACAAAAACAAAATGACTTCATATTGCTTGCAGATGTATTCTGTAAAAATAATTGTTTTTCACTAGATTTTAATGTTTCTAGGCCTTTGTAAATATAATGCCTAAATACTTTTATTCAATAAACGAGACCCATTCAGTAATTGCTTGCACATTTGAAGTCCAGTAAATAAGGAGCAGATTTTGACCAAAATCTGTGTATCATTTAAGCTGCTTAGGTCACAGCCCTAGGGCAGAAAAGAACTGGTGAGAAACTTGTGTTTTCAGAAGTGGAGAACTGTGACTTCAGAAACCAAGACAAATAAGCCCCATTTCTCTTTAATTAGTGGATTCCTGCTTTCTTTATTCTTCGTTCAGTAAGGCTGGGAATTCAAAGGAGGCTGGAGATGTTAAGCATTCTGTTCTCTGGGCTTTCTTTTTAGTTTGGGGATACCAAAGTCCTCGAGGCTCCATTGGAAATCCCATCACACAAACCCATATTTCTTTCCTTGAATGCATTGTTTTCAGGTTGGAAGCACCATTGTGCATAGACAGAGAACATACACGCATGTGGAATGGAAATTGTGGCTGATGTCGCTAACTGTGGGCCTTGGTTTTTTGTGTATTAGGTTTAGTATGTACTAGTTTTCAAAAACCAGAATGCTATGGGAGACCTCATTGAAGCTAGGAGAACCTCTAGTAAGCATTTTGTCTTAAGTTTGGGCAAAATGTCAACTTAAAACGAAAAAGGCAGTGCATGAATAACTGGATATTGCTTGTCATGCAAGAAAAATAACTTCCAGAGCAAAGGAGAATCCAGAATAAAATTGAAATAAAAACAAAAACAAACAGATACCACATGTATTGTAATTCTTGAGTGAGACATGTTTGGTGGAGTCCTTAAATCAAACAGCTTACAGACTGCATTGATGAGCTCTCATCATGCCTGAGGAAAGTAATACCCAGTGAAGTATTCTCTGTGGTGGTTTGTTTTCCTCTACAGATATTTTAGAAGGCACAGGGACCTTTTAATGGAATCAAGGAGGGAAAAGGTTGTCTAAAAGACAATGTGTAGTTTTTCCTTGGACCTTGTTACCTTCTATTCTCCAGACACTGTATTCTCACGGGTGAATCTCTGCCCTGTTCAAAGGCAGCTGAAATCTTGTTTCACTTAAGTATGACCAAGATTTCAGCCAGTTTCAGCAAGAACACACTTCACTGTTTCTTAGGCCACCGTGGTCTTTTAAGATGGGTGCACAGGTAAACAGTGGCAAAGCAGGCTTTTCTCTGGGTGAAGGTATGTGCAGGAAATGAGCAGTCATCTCTTATGGCACTAGGGATGTGGGGTGCAGCAGGTCGCACTGACCCCGTTCCAGGTGACCAGTCATGAAAAGCAAGCCCTTTGAGAAAAACTGGCTTTGTACATATCAGTCCTTAATCTTTTGCTCGTGTGTATGACAGGGTGTTTCCCTGCCATCACAGGTCATTCCCAGCCAGCTCGCTCCATGTCTGATTCCCTCTCCTTTCCCTCCTCCTATCCAAAGAACAACAACCCTAAAACCCCATAAAGCTTTGCAGCTGTTTTCACACGTAATTAAATTGTCCTGGGTAATCCTTGCCCATGGGCTTTCGTACAGTGGTGGGGGAATCACATTGAAGCCACCGCCATGATTTGATTACTGGGATTCCTGTCCAGATCAGCTGCTCCACGAAGGCATCTGTGATGTTTCCAGGGCTCAGTAAAGCTTCACACAGGGGAGAGGCATTCCTTGTTCCTCATAGCAGCTGCTTCTGCCTGCACGGGGTGAAGGAGACGCAGAGCAGGGAGAGGAGCTTTGGACTCTGTACCTGTGTCTGTGACTTGGATGTTGTTTGTGAACCCTTCCTGACAGACCTCTGGACAGGCTGCTGTGATTCGTTCTGTTTAGAAATTCCCTTACTGGTTTTGGTTTTATTTCACATTTTCACTTGGCCAGAGGTGTAGCTCCCCTTCCACCTGCACGTCTTCCTCTCCCGTGCCTTAACTTTTGGTTCTTACTTTATCAGACATTTTATGTTAAAGCAGAGTGTGAAAAACACTGAATCAAAGGAAATAAAGGGTGGTTTGAAGTGAACCTTGAGCATCAAGAACTGCAAGTTTCTTCTGAAATTTGCAGGAGCTGTAGCATTTTTCAGAGCAGGAGTGAGCTGGAAAGTATTCTCTCCTTCAGGAAAGCCAGGAAGATCAGTGTAACAAACAGGGAGATACCAAAGCCTTTTTTTCTCACTGGGTAATCTCTCCAGGGAAATTCATATGCTGAGTATTGCCATGATACATGCTCTTTATTATGTCTGTCAGCACACAGCACTGCTGCTGAAAGTACTTCCATTCACTTGTTATCTAATCTCTGTCATCAGAGGTCAATGGATACAGCCCAAGGTCCTCCCTTGGCTTATTTCCAAGCAAAAGCCCTGCATCCCTTGAAAAAGCCTGTTTCAAATGGAGCATAAATGGGGACTTGCCTCTCACACTGGCCAGGAATCCAAGTTCTTGAGTGTTGCTTTGCTGGGTCGTGATAGTCAGTCTTGCAGCTTTGTCATTGATTTCCAAAGAAAGCTCTGTTGGTGATGCTGGAAATGACCCATGTGTTGTATCAAAGTCTCCAGGAGCTCCAACCAAGGGCCATATCCGCACTAGGATTCTTAGTTCACAAAAAGGCTGTCCCCCTAGAGGTAGCTCCTCTTCCAGGGAAAAAGCAGGAGAGAGTGTGCCTGGGCTCTGAAGAGGTCCCATAAGACACCATGGTGAGGAGTGGCTTTGTCAGACCTGGGAGGCCTAACTGTTGTCTATGGCAGTGCCATAAAGGAAAATTTGGAGGAAGATAATGAGGCAGATCTGTAGGTGTTAGTGGGAAGCTCCTCCCAGGTGCAAGGGGAGGCTGGAAGGAAGCGTGGTCCAAGAGATGGGTGCAGGACAGGTCTCAACCTGCTCCCGTTGTGGCTGGGCATGTGGGTGCTCTCCAGACAGCTGGAAAACAATGAGAGAAGAGGAGATGCAGAGGAGGTGCAATGTTTTGTGCAGTAGCTGTGTTTTGTAATAACCTCTGTTATTAGAGGAACCAAGGCTTGCATCCTAAGGAAAACACCCGTGTTGATGGGCTATCCTGTAGTCTGACTAGACATTTATGCATGAAGGAAGGTCACATCATAGTAATTGGATTACCTAATAAATAGCTGGATGTGGGCCTGTTACAGGCAGGGAAGGCTTGCAGGGCACTCTCCCTCCTTTAATTGCTGCTTTAGCCTGCTGGTAGGAATTGGGTGGTGTTGGGAAATGACACAATAGCAGTTTCAGGAGCATTGCTCATGAATCACCATCTGAGTACATCCTCTGCTCTAGTCTGTGTCATGCAGCAAGGGGTTTTTATGATTATTTTGTTTGTTCCTATGATTTATTCCTTGCATTCTTCTGAAGCTGCCAAGGCAAGGTAAAAGATACTTGTCTCTCAGTGTGTTCTTTTAAGTCTAAAGTTCAGGGTTATTTTCTAAAGGCAAAACGAGTATGGGAAATCTTGTCCAATCTCTGCACAATTTTTTTCTTTGAAACGGCATTTGTCTCTGTCATGTGCAGCTGACTTCATTCTCTCCTAGAAGCTTCTCACTGGTAAGCTTTGCTGTCATCCTGGATACACAAATTATCCTTCTTTATTTTGGAGTAGCTTGGGAGACATGTTCTCTTCATTCTTCTCAAAGTCACAGAACACTGAGGTCTTTTCCGCCCTCCTGTAAACAGAATGGGAAGGAAAATCAGATGTCAAGGTTATCCTACAATTTATACCATGAAGCCCTGCTTTCACATGCTTACAATCTGCCCAGACTTTGTCATTGTGAATTTCCTTGTTGAGAGTCTTCTGTAGACTGAATTATTTGGGTGAATTTCAGCAGAGTGAGATCTTCCACTTAGTTCTCCTTGCTGCCAGCAAAGTTCTGGAGCAGAGAATATGGTAGATGGCAAAAGCACATCCGTTTACACTTACAGCTTTTCCTGTTGGCATCCAGCAGTGTGGAGGAAGATGACAGGTGCTGTGGGGTGGAGGTGTGGTCCTGATGTGGTGTTGGGGAACCAGAGCCTGTGAAGAGATTGCTGAGGAAATGTGGGAGCCAGATTTTGAAAACAAAACACAACTAAAGCATGTGCACAAAGGGGAGCTAAACTAAGATTGCATGGACAACCTTAAGTATTTTTTTCCCCCCAGATATTTTTAAATGCTTTACTTTGCATGTTCAAGCATTTGCTTTTTCATGCCTGGTTTTATGGCACTCAAAATGAGTGAGACTGTATAAAAAGTGGTGTTACATTTTGTGTGAGCCAAAGAGCCATCCTAAAGTGAGAAGCAAGAAAGTGTTTATCAAATGCCTGTGTATGTTGTAGGGTGCAAACAGATGTTCTCTATGTGAAACTTGGATAGAAACACAAGTTTAGCAAAGCCTTCTCTCGCCTTTTGCTGCTGCTTTTAGGGCTGTATCAGCCTTCCAGAGATCAGGTTCTGCAGATCATACAAACCATTGTTTTTTCTTAACAAGGTTTGCCAAGCTCGTCCCTGGTTGTAAACCTTTATTTCCTGTAATTTAAACAAATGGTGCATTTCAAAAGTGACTCAGTTCCTTAAAATAAAGATGTATTTCTGCTAGCTGGCTAGATGGAAGCCTGGTTCATCTATACTGCTGCCTTTCCCAAAGCTACTGCATGGCCCATAACGCTGCATTCAGCTCTTCTCTCAGCTTTTCTCTGAATACTTCCACAGTCTCTTTCATGCCAACCTGAGTCTGAAAGAGTGTTTGGATGAGTTTTCAAACCATCGATATTTGAGTGGATTGGCAAAAAGCAAGGCAGTCCTTTCTAGAACTGATACTGCTTTCCAGAAGAGCAGGCGTGTTTGCGATGATCTCTGGCTTTGTGTCCATACCAGGGTACTCAGAAAAATTAATGCAAGTCAACGAAAATGATAAAGCCAAAAGCCAAGTGAAAGCATGTCCACGTGGAGGATGCCTTTTCTGACATTTCATTACTGATCTGATCTATAAAGGTCTAAAGTTGTTTTGAGTTGTACAACTATTTTAACTAACCTGCCTTGTCTTTGAACCTTTGTTTGCATTCCTCTGCCTTTCTTTACCATGCCTGTATTTTGGGTATCATAACACTAGTCTGATGCTCAGAAAGCTCTGAGTGTTGCCTCTAGTTACCATTCACTCTTCCTTCTAACCTGTCTTACTTGCTGCCTGATCACCCATTAGGCAATTGTTTTTAATTAGCAAGTTAACTACTAGTTTGCAGTGCAATTATTAAAAAAAAAAACGCCAAACTAAACGAAACACTCAGCTTCTCGAAAGTGTAGGTTAAGTTATTTACAATACTTCTTGTAAACTTCTTGAGTATATTTATTAAGAGTGGCGAATTTTTGTAGCTGGTGGCCTCCATATCTTGTCCTGCAGTGTCTTTGGTAAGCAGGGAGAAAGAAGACGATGTTTGCTTCTGTTTGAAAAACCCCAAATGGGGCAAAATATTGTCTAGAACAGAGATTTCATCAGATACTTGTGGTCAGCCAGAGGGATTTGCACAAGCCTCAGACACCTGCATAAGAAGAGCTGCAAAACCTGTTGATGGAATGAATGACATGCAGGGACTCTACCAAAACTCTCCTTAGATTTCAGCATAAGTGAAAACAAATGTTCTGCTGTAAATATCCCCCAGGTGAATACATTTATTCTCTTCACAGCTTTGAAACACGCTTCAGGCTAGAGAGGCTCCCTGGAGAGGGAATTTAGCGCTCGGAGCTAAAGGTCAGGGTCAGGTCACTCTGCTCCATTTGAAATTTGGCACCTAGGTCCATATGGCAACTGCATCATCCCAGGGGCTAATTTGCCAAATCAGATTGCATCCTCTTTCATTGCTGTGTGCCAAGCTCTTATGTCAGTCTACTCCCTGCAAAGTTGAATGTCGAACATCCAAGACCTGCTTGTAGCACCAGCCATTTTCAGCAGCTGAGCTCCCTTGGAAGAAAACCAGAGCACACCTACCTGATAATAAGAACAACATTTACATGGTAGTTTTGATTTCAAAACTTTATTAAGCATCAAAGGCAAAGTTGTGCTTGACCCTTGGAGGCATTTACAAGGAACTCTCTTCCTTGCTCATGCGCAAGTGCCATGGGATGAGTGGAAGGAAAGTGTAGCCTCCGCAGAGGCTGGTGCAGACCCTGGCTCACAGCCTCTCCAGTGAAGCCAGCACCTCCCAGGAGTTCCCCAGGAGCTTATAATCGAGGCACAGGATGAGAGAAGGAAGCAGAGATGCTGGAGAAGGTAAATGGTAAGGGTAGGGGTATCCAAGTGCACTTGCTTGGCTGAGCGCAGAAGCCACGAGGCTCTCGGCGTTATCGCGCTTGAGTCAGAGTCGGGTTATTACAAAGCCCCACTTGGGATGCCGTGGTTATCTTTACACTGCAAGTTCTAGCAGCTTAATTAGGTTGGTCTGGGATGGGAGGAGATTGGCAAAAACTCCTGCTGCACATACAGTAATGCTGAGAAACTAGTTTTTTCCCAGTACAGCTTTGCTTTGATAGGTTTTGTTGCTGGGACAAGTTGCATGCAGTGTTTCACTGTTTACTGGCATTGATTCACATGTGTTGTTAAGAGTTTCTAAACCTGGATGTCCTTTCTTCGAGACAGAAGAGAGGAGTCGTGAAAATGGAACAATGAAAGAACTGCAGTGAGTTTCTGCCAGTGATTATATGGAGATTTGGGATGGTTTAATTCCTGCTCCTGTACCCAGGCAGCTATAAAAGGCATCTCTGTTGTCGGTCATTTGGATACTTTTGCAGAGGCTGGGGCAGGGAGGCCGCAGGGGAGGGCAGAGGAAATGCTGAGCTAGAGAGGGAAACTTTGGAAAACCCAGAAGGTGCTGGAGGCTTCAGCTTGCTTCAATTAGTGGAAGTCAGTGTGTACCTCCTTCCCTCGCTGCCTCCCTTTGATCTTTCTTAAAGGTGTAATGCTAGGAACAGATTTAATCATGATACAAAAAAAACGGGAAATGTGGTCTGTAGCTTTTATGATTATTCCCTCAAAAGGGCCTTGGAGATTTTAGCTTTCCTTTTCTTCTGGCCTTGGAGACAGACATGTTCATATAACCCTGCTGGTTTATCATTCCTATCAGTAACACGGCTGCTGCCAAGATCCGGCATTTCCTGATACAGAGTCTGTGCCTAAAAACTGCCAGCTCTGAGGGCCTTTTGAGGATGATGATTGTTTTCTCTGCAGACGGGTGTGAACAGTGGTTCTGGAGAGCACATTCCCCGCCGGATAATGGTGCACCCACCCTTTGCCCTCTGTTTCTGCTGAGCAGTCAGTTGCCCTGATTTGTAGTGCTCTCCAATGCCTGTGCTCTTTTTTCCTTCCCTTTTTCAACATGACAAAAGGTTCACGTGTTTAACCTTCAGAGGCATTATTGCTGGTCTCTGTTCCCCTTGCCAAGAGGATGGGGATGTTTCTGAGTAATGAAGTCCAGGAGCGGGATGGGACTTTGGACCAGAAGGTTCTGTTTATCTGCTATGGCATCCTCACCACAGTCATGCAAGAAAGATAATCTTGTATTTCAAGTGACTGAAGCCTCCTAACAGGAGATAAAAATACCTCTCAGAAAAATAGCTTGCTAAATACCCATTGGTATTATGCTGTGTCCAAAAGTCAGGGAAGAATTTTTAGCCTGTCAAGCTACTGAGAGCAAATGTGAGCCGTGTTTTACCCTAATTCAGTAAAATAAAAAACAAGCCAAAATGTTTTGTAAAAATTAGTCTTTGATCTTTCCTAATGCACAGCCTGTGTTAGTGGTCACAGCTGTCCAATTCTCTCAGCCTGTTTCTGTTCTCCCTGATGCCATTTTTACATTGGTGCAGTTTCAGTGGCGTCAGTGGAGCGGTTCCAGATTTATACCAGCAGTTTGGCAAAACCCAAATGTTTAAAAATCGTGAGTCAGGCTCCAGAAAATAATGTGACTTTTCTTAAAAATCATTATTTAGAACAACACGTTGGATTGGGGGTATGTATTTTAATTTTCCTTTTAATGTTTTTGCTGACGGGTGCAGCAGGTTTTCTTTAACCTATCCGTGAGGTCTAGAAGATTAGTTTGCAGTTGCCAGTGAAAGCTGTGACTCCTGCTCGAGCACAGCACTCCTTTAAAACTTGTAAACTTGGAACTTTTAAAGCAGAGCTTTAGTCAGATACTCTTGCTCTCTGTCTGGGCAGCATTTGGAGGGAAGTCTCTTTTCTGGCCCATGCTCTGAACTCTAACATGTATATGAAATGTAGTAATTAATCAACACAATTAATAACCACTATTTTAATCAACATAATCAGTATAACAGTCATCAGTATTTTATATTAAAATCCTGACAGTTGTCCAAATTGCATTTCAGTAAGAACAGAATGCATTGATTCACTTCTTTATTGACTGATTTTTACCAAGCCTGGAGACAGAACACGAAATGTCCTACCCCGAGCAAGTTTGGTTTTAGCTTGGAACCATGACACCAAGAATGTAGCCAAGTGCTGGAGCTCCTAGTGAGCCAATATTTTATACTCCTGGTTGGATTAGTTAAACTGCTCGGCAGGAAAGCCCCTGTGTGTGCGCGCTTGCACGGATCTAAACAAAGCTTCCTCACACACACACAGGAGGCCAGCCAGCTACCCCATTGATTATGGGTTTGTCTTTCTGTTGCCCATGCCTGTGCCTTTTATCATTTATTTGGAAAGTTAATGAAAACAAGCTTAGTACAAGGGAAAGCACCCAGCAGAGCAGCCATCAATGCTGCAGAAGTTTCTTCTTGCCTGCTTATAATTAATGCCTCTTCCAGCAGAGAGAGACTTAATGTGGCAAAGCCAGCCAGCATATGCATCAGTCTGCTGGAACGGTGGTTATTGATAATGGCTGGGAGGGAAGGCTGCCTTAGGTGGAGGGAAGACAGCGTGTCTTACCTTGTGTCAAGGAAAGTATAATAACCATCATTTTTTTGAAAAATAACTTTAAAAAATTAGTATTTTGGCTGTCACAATGATACCAGCAGCTCTGGGTGGTGTTGGCTGTGCTGTAGTGCTGTTCTGAAAGACTTAACATGTATTAGAAGTCCAGTCTGGCGTGCTGGTGCACAAATGCCGCTTGTGTTGCTTAAAAACAGTGAGCCAAATGTACTTTGGAAACAAAAGATGAACCCAGTATGGCATTTCTGGTTAGTGTAAAGCATAGACTGAGTGAATTGGAATTAAATATGCATTGAGATTAATGAGGAAAGTTGTAAGCAAAGCAGAGGAGTGATGGATGATGATCTCTGCTGAGGTGGTCATGCAGATCTCCTGGAATAAATGTGGTGCAGTTCATGTGGTTCATAGCACCAGGCTTACCACAAACTCCTGCAGGTCTTGGCCTTGGGCTTTGGAGACACTGCCCCACACAGAAATGCCTTCAGCCGTACTCAGACCAGCATTTTTTCTGCTGTGGGATTTTAGAATTCCTGTGTAGATGGTGAGTTAATGACCCGGCAAATTAATTGCTTCATGAGGCTGCATTAATAATTGATGTTCTCTTACTCCTTTTCATATTATATACAAACTCTCCGTTCAGCATCTGCAACTAAAACAGGCAGAATTACAAAATTCCTTATAATCCCTCACTGAGCATGCCTCTCTGGCAGGATGGGTACTCAGGTACTGCTTTTAGTGCTGTACTGAGGAGATGAATTGTATCAACAGGATCTGAAGTTGAAGGAAAATTTTCTGCCCAAAGGATGACAAGAGGTCACTTTTTCAGATTAGGGGTTGTGCCTTTCTTACAGGAAGCCACATTTTAGTTGGTACCTGCCTGGTGTCTGGAGGAAAGAGCAGTGGAAGCTCTGGCTTAAATCCCCATCAGCCAGAGAACACATTTAATTGAGAGGCCTTATCTACACAGAGTATTGTTGGTTGTGTGACATCGTTTTCTCAATACATATTTCTTATTCTTGCAGCTCTGCCTTTGGGACCCCCTGATAATAAATCACTGTGTCACTCGATTGTCTGGGACTTTTTCCTTTCTTCAGATTATTAAATGAGGTGATTTAAACATTAAGTGCAGGAGATCACTGATGGGCCTCTGCTAAGCTACTGTACTACAGGGAGAGATAACTAGAGATACAGAGACATGTTTTCAAGAGAAAACAAACATTTCTAGACTGGTGTTTAACCTGGTGTGAGGTTTGATGGCAGCTGAGGCTGCTGTGGCCCCAGAGTCGCAGCCACACGTTCCCTCTGGCACTACCACCATTCTGTGTTTGTGCAGTGAGCTGCTCCAGGAAGCTCAGCTAGCTGAGAAGTTGGATATTTGGGATACTTTTGTTTGGCTTCTCTTCATCTGGGAAAGCTCTGGATTTCTGTGTTATTTCATGAATTCCAGTGCTAGCACTGAGGAGGAGATGGGAACATGCAACCAGGGAGCCCACAGTGTTTAAAGCTCCTGTGGCAGAGCACCTAGGTATCAAAGATGAAGGAAGTTTATTTCTAATCAACCAGTCTTACATTTCAATCAAAGAGTTTAAATTTATACACATAAATAATTCATGCACTTATTATGCTACACATTCAGAATGCGGAACGCACATTAACTTGTCCTTGTCCCACTCTAACAGATATGCAAGTGTGATCATCCCTGTTTTATTAGGGGAAAATGATACCAAAGGTGAGATCCTGGTGCATTAAAATTCTTGCAGACACCCCCCCCTGCAAGTAGATTTTCACTTGAAATAACTGAGATGGCTGGCTGTTGCTCTGGGGATAGTAGAGGCACTTCGTAGCTCCAGTGCAATGATTGTGTCACAGAAAGGATATTAGGGTAGCTGTGTGTCAGAAATAAGTGAGTGTGGCATTGTCTCAGTGCTCCCAGGAATTAATAACCCCACAGGGATGTGAATGCCATACCTGCTTTGCCATTTTTAGTCCACAGGGCAATGCCACCTCTCATCTGAAAAACAGAGAGGAGTGTGATCCCTAATGCTTTATGCTAAAAAGTATATCCTTGACTCTTACAGAAGGATAACATTTATTAAGAAGCTTGATTGTGTTTAATTTTAAAAATTTGGCTAGTTCCTGAAAGAATATTTCATACTATATACATGAGTAAGCCTTTGGCTTGGGGAAAAGTGTTGTGCCTTTCCAGTTGCTGCTCAGTTTTGTGTTGTTCTAATTCATTTTCTTTGTTTGATTTTTATCTTGGCAAGATCCTGACTTGTTATTTTGCAGTTTGAGGAATTAACATTTCCTTTTGATTGGAGATATAATTTAACATTATATGTAAAAATTGTATTGCAGCAAGTGTCAGCTGAAATGTCTAAAGTAGACTCCAAATCTATATGAATAATGGGCAAGTCTTTCAACTGTTATGGAGTAGCCATGATTGATCCATCTTCCCCTGCTATAAAGCCCCCCAGCTGTAGGGCTGTGCCTTCTGCACTTCAGCCTCCAGGTTATTAGCAATCCACTCACAATACACACCACAAATCACTGCTCCTGACTCATTAAAAAGAGCTGCCTGGGAGAGGGCATGGAGCTGACACAATGTCCATGCCTTCCTGGCCAGGCTGCAGGTGGAGCTGGAAGCCCAGCCCGATGTGGGGATTGTCTGGCACTTCCCTTGCAGGGCTGTTGACAATTGCCTGTAGCTTTGCCAAACTTTAGCTGTTGGAGCTGAAATTTTCCATGTCGTGTGTCTGCCTGCAGCTGATTTCCTTTTCTTTGAAAGTTCAAATAGAAAGATTTGGCTCCCTAAAAAAATAAGGTAGGGAGAAATAAATTGGTTTGGTCATGTTAGAAGCGCTTGCAAATAGTTAGCTAAGAAACTTGCACACTTACATACTTTGAAGCAAGGATGTGAAATTTGGCCAGGACTTAGCCCTGTGGAAGACAGATGCCTTTTGCTATCTCTATAAAAGTTGCCTAAGTCCTGCCAAGTCAGAATACTCCCAGAAGGATCAGTTTGCACATTCTAAGGGTTTCAGGAAAACACAGGTAGGCTTTTGAAAGGAAAATACCATTTCCTAAGTAGTTTGCTGGATATTCTATATAAGGAGTTTTCCAAAAGACAACCTCAGAAAGACATATCTTCCATCAGAAAAAAAAATGAATGCTCAGAATTGCTCAGCGGCCAAGATCACAAGAAACCCCAAGTGTACTTAAAGGGCACCTGATAAGATCAGTGAAAAAATACCCATTACCGCCTCTTGCCTCTGGAACGTCATGTAAATGTGTCTGCACTTGCCTTTCACAGTTTTAATTGAAAACATAAAAGGGTGGAGGGAGCATTTGAGCAGATTAGCTAATTGATTGATTATTTACAAGGAATCAAAATTAGAGGGACAATGATGTCTTTTTAGAGAGGCGTCAAGGCAAATTATATGATTATCAAGTTACCCATATGCACAGTTTGACGTGCACAGCACTGCAGCATCCATTTGTACACAAATCATGCATCAGGGGTTTTCCTAGCACATTTTAAGAGAATTTAACGTGCCTTTCTCAAAACCACAAAAGCAATGCCACAGTGCATTAAGAATGAAATATTTAACTCTGGCAGCAAGCTCTTGTCTACCTCGTGGATGCCAGTAGAGGTTTCAGTGCAGTATTGACCGTGGCTTTGCTGAATGCTCTGGGGCCAAATCCCTCTCCTGCTTATTCCTGGGCCAGAGACAGGCTCATGAAGAATGTGTGTTAATGTGCACCATATTCTCAGCCATCTGTTGACCCCATCTGACTTGCTCTTGCCTGTGCCTGTGGGGCTGCTCTCTGGGGAGAGCCAGCAAAGGTCAGGAGGGCACCCAAGCCTTGTTGTAAGCTGCCGAGTGGCAATACCATCTGTAAGACTTTCTTCCTCCGCTTCTGTTCCAAATCTGCCTTATTGAGGGCGGTGGACAAGTATTTTGATATAATTAGTTAGTTAATCCTGAAAAAGCCAGCCCCCATCCCTGACAGCCAGCAGTCCCGTCCCGGCTGGAGCAGACTCGCCAAAGGGAGGGACCTGCAAGTTCATTCTGGTTGTGCTGTTTGCTGACAGCCCTCGAAGCCCATGGGGATAGCTTGGCCAGAAGTGATTCCTTGCAATGAATGGTGTGATTTGTGCCAAGTGTTTTGAGACTGTCTTTTTTTTTGTCTTTTTTTTTTCTTTTTTTTAAATATTCATGTATTTAGTACCTTTGTTTGGGCATGGGCAGCCTACCTTTTTGGCATTTTGAAATTTAAGCACCTTTCTTAGTAGTAAAAGGCAAGTTCTCACACGTTTCCCCTGGTGACATTCACTCTTGGATGTCTGTTACAATCCTGGCGAGCAAAGATGACGGATCTAGCACAGAACCCGGCCTCCTCTCCAAATTGCCTTGATGTCTTATCTCTGAAGCTGGATTATTTTGCACAGATCTTGCTGTTTCATAGGTTTCACGGTCCTATTTCAATTAATGCCATCCTGGGGACACATGAGCCCGGTGTAAAATGTCATCACAGTGTTTGAGAGTGGTTTCGAGAGTCTGTTCTGCACATACTAAAAACTGTGTCAATACATAGTCAGGCTTTTAAAAGTGGTGTTTATAGCACCATAATGACTCTGTATCTAGGCCTTGAATCAGAACAGGGTGTGGGCCCTTTACAATGTGAATACAATAACATGTATTAAATAACATTGAGAAGTTACTGCCAGTGCACAGTAGCCAATTTTCCAATGTTAATACCTGAGAACAACAAATCTCAAGTGAGGCTGGCCAGGCTGGTGGCCTCGGGCCAGCTTTTCCCCAAGCAAGTCTCTCAGGTCTGCCTGGCTCAAGGTGAACTCAGAGCTCGGCAGGGCTGAGCCTTTGCAGCCAGCAGCAGCACCCTGTTCTTCCCCCTGCAAAGGCAGGAACCGGGGCTGGGCTGTCTCTGCACTGCACCTGGGAGCCTGACCTGCTCCCCAGGCTGCCCTGGGATGGCGGGGTGGGGGAGCCAGACTTTAGAGACCCCGTTGTGAAAGTGTTGATCTAGATCCCCAGGAAATCCTGTTAAGCAACAACAGAAGTGCCTGGGGCAGGGGAAAAAAAAAAAATCTGTCTGCTCTGAGCTGTGGCCCTCTCATTTGCATGCAACATATGTCCTCTTCGTTTGCGTGTCAAAATAACCCTGCCCCAGTTGCCTCAAGCAAAGAGATTAGATCTGGGGAGGAGGCTTGCACCGGGACAACTTTTAGCACAACAAGGAAATTCTGAAAGAATAAAGATAATTAAAAACAAGAGATGAAAGCTAGCTCAGTCAGCTTGCTCGACATAGCCAAGTATCTCCCAATAATTCAAGAAACCTCTCAGTATCCAGAACTGTCCATCATCCACCCTGTTTTCCCCTGCCAGCACGATCTGGCATTTTAAAATTAAAATTGTTGTGCTTGTCCTGCTGACTCATAAGTTGTGCATCTCTCTTCTGTCCAGATTTGGGATGAAATCTTGGCCCTGTGCTGTAAGCCTGTGTTATGCAGGAGGTCAGAGCAGTTAATCAAAATGGATCATTCTAGCTTTATAGCATTAAAGTCAGTTCAGTCATTGGCAAAACTCCTGCTGATGCCTATAAATGTGGAATTCGAACTATATAACCCCAAGACATCCAAATGGCTGGCTGTAAGATTCTGAGCCCAGCTCTTCTGTTTAGAACTCCAGAGCCTCTCTGCTTATTTACTTTCCTTTTTTTGCGTGTGTCCCATGGATTTGAATTGCTGAGATTTTTTAATTATAAGAGCAAAGCCTTGTTTCTTAGGAAGAAAATGTGATTTCAATTTATTATTTTTTTGAGTGAAAATGAATGACTTGAAAATACCCCTAATCCTTTTCTTACCTTTTTCACTGTGAATTTTCTTTTACCACTGCAATAAAGCAAATTTATTTTTAATAGGATCGAGGGGGAAAATTCTAGGATCAGTTTGCACCACATTTCTGCCTGCAGCTGAAATCTCAAATCTAACCCACAAACCCTTAAAAATAGTGAGGAGGAAAGGATCACTAATAACTTTAGAACTAGTTTTGAGACTTGCCATAAGAACATTATCTGTAAAGGCTGCATGTTGGTTACACTGACTTAGCAATAATAAGCAATAAAAATAAAACACATTGCAAGGCTGAAACAAGCGTGAAAGCCTAAAATGTGAATTTTGCAACATTCCATAGTGATGTGGTTGACTGGTGCTGCTGTATTCAGGGCTTCTGCATGAAGATACACCTGCTGTCTAGCACCTTGCCCCCTTCTTTGTTTGGAAGCTCTTGGTCCTGCTTTTCATTGGGCCCATTGCTAGAAAATGAGGCTGGGGCTGCCCCACAGAGGATGTGGAGGTTGATGGATCTGTGGAACGCAGTTTGCTGTAAGCAAGTAGCCTGCCAGTTTAGGTGAGTCCTAAATAGAATGAAAACTAGCCCTGGATCAAATGCACAGTTACCTCTGTGTCTTCTCAGGGGGCTGGGAACTCTCCATGGGGCAGAGAGAGCTCGAGTAAGTTATGCAAACGCTATTGTGTGAGACTTGTGTAAGGGCTAAATCATTTTAGCCTCTGGGCTAAATTGTTTGATTGGATGGAAACCATTTAAGATGAGACTGGGTTTTTTTTTTCCTTGAAATAGTTTATTCCCTGACCACATTTTAAGTAGCTAGAATGTTTTGCTTGGTGGAGTGGATGACTGTGGGGGGTAGAGAGCAAGGGAAAGGGAATTGGGACTCATTTTTGTGGATATCCCAAAATAACTCAAATGAAGACAACCCAACCTGAAATGTAAGAATTCCCACAGGCTGCTTGGTCACAGGATATATTTCCACATTGTATTAGAGCAATTCCCTGAACTGGAGAAGACAGAGGCAGTACTGGCTGACTTGTAGTTTTACTGCCCAATTGTTTATTAGCAATCCTGCTGTGCAAAAGCATTGAAGAAATGGAAGTTATTCAAGAGGCGACTCTGAGCCAGACTTGATTGTTAGCAGCTTTAGGGATTTGGCTATTAGCTGGTGCGTTCTGTGGTAATGGAATATTGTAAAAATGTTTATATAAAAAAGTGCAAATGTCAAGGCAGTGTGTATGTGAATAACTCTTCATACAGTAATAGTTCTTAGAAGCAAAATTTACCAGAAGTGTAACAGTAAAAAAAAGTTACTCTGACAGATTTGGTTGGTCTTTAATTTACTTTGCTATAAAACCAGGTCCTTTACCCTAGCCTGCACACCGGGCCCAAATTATAGAGTTTGGAACCCCAGAACTGTCTGACCTGACTACTGATGCTCAAGTCAATTCTTTTTATTACTGCCATGAGGTTTGCAGCAGGCTGCAGGGCTGTGCATTGAAAGTACATCAGTGCTTTTAGGGTGAACTGGTGTTTTAGGTCGATCGGTAGGAGATAAATTGGAGCTTTCAGCACCCACTAAAGAGATGGAGGTAATTTTTTCTTCTTTTTCATCAGCAATTTGCACAGCCATTTCCAGTAATGGGGATAGGACACATCACAGTTTGGGGGCCAAGGATGACTTCAACAGCAGAGAGTGAATGCAGAACCCTTTATCTCCAACACAGCAACTCGCAGCTGCACCTGACTGCTCTGCTGCTCCTGTCCCCCAAAACTGCCATCCTTTTTGGACAGCCACAGAAGCGTGAATTAATTAAAGCTATCGTTACACAGCCAGCCAGTTGTATTCATCTCCAGCCTGTGCTTGGTAGGTTTCTGAATAAATGCCCACTCGTGCTGTCTCAGGGTCACTGTTCCTGCCTGTTTCCAGCCTGGATCTGTGGTTGCGTCAGCTTGTGCTCGAAGGTTATCTGCCCAACCAGTAGGATTACAAGGGCAATATATTTCTTAATGAAAATGTTGATTCTGGAGTACAGTTATAGGGTCATTTACATTATTATGCACATAATCTCTTTCAAAGCAGGGGGTCTACAATGACCTTTTAAGGTCCCTTTCTGTACTGCATTTCTATGATTCTGTGAAGTCCTTGCTGAAAACAAATAAATGTTATCAACATTCCAATAAATTATTCATTTCTTAAATCCACTGGTCATTATAAGATGATTGGCATAAGTAATAATCTGTGTTAGGGATGCGAAGGAGAGCGAAACGATAAAAAGCCTCCTTGATGTTCTGCTGCTGTTTGTCATCCTTTCGGGAGAAAGAGGGGTCTGACAGCCCTCCAGCTTTGCCCTCAGAGGACCTGGGCTCCAGGCCCTGCACTTCCACTGCTTCTTTTGTGGTCTTGACAAGTCATTAGGGAAAGACTGAAACAGTGTTTTCGAAGCATCTTAGCTGCACTTCAGCTGGCTGCCCTGCTGCTCCCATCCCCCAAGCTGCCCGGCCTTGCAGACTGCGTTAATCAAAACTGTCCGTAGACGTTCAGCCACTTGTAGCCATCTCCAGCCTGTCCTGCTTCTGTTTGGCCCACAAGCAGTTTTTAAGCGTGCTTCTTGCCTATATTTTGATTTTTCTAGGTTCCTAAAAGACCTTTGCTTTGCATTTCTGTTTTCAAACATGTATTGTAAAAAATAGATATTTGGTGTGTAAACACTGTGCCTCAAAACCAGTTTTTTTCTCCTTCTGCTCACTATCATCTTCCAGTGACAGAGAGACAAGGGGAGCTGCTTTCAAGTGGCTCAAACACATCTGACCAGATGCTCAGGGCTGCAGCAGCTTCATTGTGCTGTGCTGGGTCAGTGCAGTCACCACAAATACCGGGCTCCTCACTCCCTGGCTGACCAAACTGCTGCAAAGCAAAGAACAAGAAATGAAGCTGCTCATGCTCATTTGGCTGCAATGAATGGGCTCCAACCATAAGTCTTTGGCTTCCTCTGCAGACGTTTCCAAACACTATGCTTGTAGTTATTATTTTTAATCCCTGTGAACTCACAGCACGGGCCGGATGTTGGTGACCGTGGTGGCGTGGGTTACACAGCTCCTCGAAATGCTGATTTTGAATCTCACTTTAACTTAAACAAATGTTGCTGGTGGGCTCAGATACGTACAATTAGCTCACTTAAAATGATGCCTCTGGTGTGCTAAGACACTTAAAATTAGGACCAGAAGTTAGGCAGTTAATCTGTAAAGCTCAATAAAGCCCCCTGTTTCATCCAAGGGTTGTCAGAAAATTCGTTCCACATCTGTACAGAAAAAAAGCGAGGTGTAAACTGCCAAGAACCATTTTAATGATGGCTGGAGAAAAAAGCAGCCAGATGGCAGGCTCTGCTGTGGCTGCGGTTGGTATTTAACTGCTTTTTTATTGGAAAAATATGGGGTGAAAAATTGTGTGGGACTCATTAGGCAGCCTGCTGCGATTCTGATCAGCTTGCCAATCTGTTCAGTGTGGCAAAGATCCAAACAGCCATAAATTTTTAGCAGAGGCTTATAATCTATGACTTGGAGCTTGTTAAACCTTCTCTACTCCCCCCACTTTTGTACACTGCTTGGTTTGGGGTTTTTTTTCCCTTTTTTATTTTTTTAATAAAAGCTTCAGGGCTCAAGCTGTGCTGGAAAAAAAAAAGGGGGGGGGAGAGATCAAATCTCTCACAAAAAAGCTCCAGTGAACAGCACATCTCTTTGCTCCTTCTCAAAGTAAGAGTCCATAACACAAGTTTAATTTTCCTGATCCTGCATATTAACTAAAAAATTGAGTGTGCAGCAACATCTAAAGCAAGAGAGTGAGTGGTGTTATCTTTCCACCGGCATCGAGGAGCAGAGGAAATCCTCCTGCTCCTCCTTTGTCATCTTCAGAGGGAGGGAGGTTGTTGGAGGAGAGGGTTGTTTTTGCGGGCAGGCAGCTCCGCGGTGTTTTACCTTTTTGCTGAAACAATCCCAAAGTGAAGAATATGCAAATTGCAGGATTTCATGGCTTGGAGCAAAGTGTTAGGATCACAGCACGGCTGGCGCTCAGGGGAGACGGTAAACTGCTGGCAGGGTTTTAATTTTCCGTCGTAGTGGTGTCTGGATACCGAAGGATTCACAAAGGACCCTAAGAGGAAACTTAAAGCTTCCTTTTTCTTAATATTTGCATATTACAGAAATCAATTTCAGACAAAGGAGAAAGATGTTTTAAAGGCTGCTGTGACATGTTTCCAAGTAACATACACAGAGCTATTGATCTGGCCACTTTTATGGAGATGGAAAATAAGCAGCCAGCACTCCTTCATGGGAGTATAAATATTGGTTTTGAAAGATTTATGGAAGCAAGAGGCCAGCAGTGGTATATATGTTAAAAATACTGAAGTATTTCTCAGAAATTGCCCCAAGAAGTGGAATAAAATTATAAGCTATGGAGTTTTGATGCTTAGCTGAAGCACTACTCTACTGAAATATTTTTATAATGATAACACTGAACTTGCACGTGCATTTATATCTGGGCATGTATGCTGCATGTGTGATGTAGGTTCAAGGTTATTTCAAGGAAATGTTTTAAACAGAGCAGTGAGCCAGTTAAAAAGATGAGTATGCAAATAGATCAGTGTGCACAACTGCTGTCACAAGCAGCTAAACAAGAGTCCTTCTTGCTTGGCCAAGGCAAAGGTGTTAACTTGATTCCTGCAGAAAGTGAGTGGGACTTCAGCTGATTAACTTGGATTTTTCGTGCAATTTTAAATATGGCAGGAGCATTAAAATGAGCATCTGTACAACCCTAGTGACAATGACTGAGATTTCTTTCTATTTGAACTAGCATTTCCAGCAGCACGTCCCTTCTCATTATATTTTGGGACAACAGTGCAATAGAAATAGAGAAGAGCTAGCAGACTTCCTTGCAAATGCCCCTGAGTTTGTTTTAATGCTGGCCAAGCCTTCTGTAGTCAATTATCTGCACCAAAATCAGAGCCCACATGGATGCATGTTCTCCTGCTTTGTCCAAGCCCACATGTACCTATTTCCCTTCCCTTCTACTAAGCACTATGGCATTTCTTGCTTCTAGCTGTTGTCTCTGTCTAGAGTACACATGTAAATAGGGAAGATAAAAGGTGAGTTCTTTCCTTTCACAAAATTTGTTGTAAAAACCAGAAAAGAAGAGTATGAAAAAGCCTAGGGATGTTGTCTCATATTTGCTATAAACATAATACAATCAGAAAGTCTTTATGTTGTAAAAAGAGGATAAATGAGCAGATAGTGGTAAGAAAATCCAAGGATGCAGTGATCTACTTGCAGTCTTCCTCCTTTTTTGTGTTCTGCCAGTGGGAATATTTGTATATTACTGTTCAAAGAAAAACTGTCTGTTTTCTTCCTAAAGTAATAATTTATGATTCATGAAGGACACTTTTTATTCATATTGACTTGTCTATGTTTAGAGAAAGTTGTGTTTTTCCTTCTGCTACAGGACTTAGGGGGTTGGGGCTGGGGCTGGTTGTGGGTTTTTCGGGATATTTCTGCCACTTGGAGTGGGTTTTCTTTAAACAAAAAGTTGAATCACGCCTCTGTCTTCCCAGCTGGCCTCAAACTTGTGAAGACAGCCAATTTTTCTTCATTTCCAGGAAACTGGTTTATTCCTTCCCCTCCCCACCTCGACGTATATACATTCCTAACACAGCTCCTGCCCATGGAAAAGCCTCTCTCGCCCTCCAGCACACGGCATCTCCTAAAGGTGTTGAGAGGACTTTACTCTCTGTTGCCGCCTTCTTGTTTCTCTTTATGCCTGTCTGCGGGGTGTGTAGCCATGAAAACAGCCTTATCACAGCCTGTCTAGCAATGAGATCCATGAATACTTTGGCTGTTCCCCAGGATGGTGTGAGCACAGCACGCCTGTCACTCACGGCAGAGCGGGGAGCAGAGCGGCAGGGTGACAGCCGAGTCGCTGAATTTTATTTGGTGTGGGAGGAGGCTGAAGAGGGACTACTGGAGTGTCACCAAATCTTATAATTTTGCTGCAGAATGTATCCTTAAAGGCACAGCTCCTGGAAAGCTCCAATGAGATGAGGAATTTCGGCTTTGCTACAATAGATAGATTAACCCATGCAGTCACTAAGGAGACTTGGCAATAGGAGTGACCCCACAGCCAAGTCAGCGAGCAAATAGAAGAAATGCCCACTGTATTTATTTAATTAGGTTTTCATCTTCCGGGTTTGAAACCAATTTTCTGATTTGCTGGGGAGGGAGGGAGGAAGGCAAATGGGCAAAGATTGATTTGTGTTCTCTACCCTTTGGTGGTTCAACGGATACAATAATTGCCAGCGTGCCTCTGGTAGTTCCCACTGGGAAGAGCTTTTCCTCATTGTTTTGAAAAAGTAAGAAGTGAAATAGGATAGGATCTTCCCAGGCACTACTCATCTTGCATCTGTGTCCAGAGGCTTCCACCAAAGGCCAGCTGTGATTTTGGGAGGTGAATGCTACATGCAGGGCAGATTCAGCCTCTTCCTCTCTTGACCACCATGTAAACATCAAATAGAGGCTAACTTAATTTATGTCAGTAACCTGGAAAGGAAGGACCAAGTTCCCCAAATGGTGATTTTTCTTGTTGCACAGTATAAAGCCACACATCCTCCTGGCCAGGCTCTTCAGAAGAGGATGATGTGGAAGGTGATGCCCTCAAAGCTGCTGCAATCAGGGCAGGAGGCTCCCGAGCTCTGTGTTGGGAATGGGAGCCAATGCCAGCTCGGAACAGGTCCCAGCTGGACACAGCCATGTTCCAGTCCAGATGCTCACCACCATCATCTGCTGCATGGGCTGTGGGTGAGCAGAGCAGCATCTCCAGGACTAACTTTGGGTTCACAGGTGGACAGGAAAGATCTCTCTGGAGCGTCTATAATTTAAAGTACAGCATGGATACCAGCTGGCTGAGTGTATTTTTTTCCTGTGCATCATCAATGTACAGAAAATGTTGTTTGCCTTACTTTAAATGCCATGTTTCTATACACTGCAGCTTTGTGGGGGTTACAGAGCCCTCACCAAAGCTGGGTTCGGCAGTCCCTTCCCTGTGCCACCTGCATGAACAAGCTGCTGTAACAGCCTCACTTTATAAGATGCTCTTTTAAATAAATAAAGACAACTCCCAGCAGATACTAGCCCTTTACTTGCTAATAACACTCAAGTCCTTTTGGCTCTCCAAAACATCCCTTAAGAGAGGGGATTCTGCATTAAGCAACTTGTTCTGTCAGGAGCGATTCGCTCTGCGACAGGTCTGGCCCGCGGAAGAGACGGTCGTCATCTGTGCAGCCTCTGCCTGGGGAGGAGGAGACACGATAAATGAAACAGATTAGTCATCTACAGGAGGACTTGATCGTCTGTCTTCCCAGATCTCTAAGCTTCCAATGGAAGATCTAATTTTTCAATAAAGATAATTCAATTAGGAGGTTTTAATTAGGGAGTTGAAGCTGATTCCCCCCCACACTCCTTCCTGTAGCTGTCAGCCTCTGCACAGGAGCATCCGTGCCCCTTCCATCCCCGCTTCTCTTTTATTTATTTTTTTCAATTCCTAATCATCCTGGTGGAAGAAAGCAGGGAAGGGGGAAAGATGATGAAGGGAGAACAGGGACATTAAAAAAAAAACCAAAATAAAAAAAGACCCACAGCATGTTGTGTCATTAAAAAGTGCCTTGTATTACCCGGGAGCTTCTCCATCTGCTTTCGGTGGGCATCCCAGGAGGACTTGGCGATTATGAAGGAATTCTCGGAGGCCATTACTGGGAAGAGGAAAAAAGGCTTGCTGCAGACAGCTTAATGGACTAATTTGTAACTGTGAGAGCAGGAGAAATGAGTTGTTGGCCACGTTTTAATTTGACAGCGAGTGGCAGAACGAATGCGAAATGTGATGAGTGAGCAGGCGCGCTCCTTTTCGCGGCGCGCTTTGCAGGGGCCCCTTGGCTTTCCCGTGGGGGCTGTCACTATTATTTTTTGCCTTCTCCATCCAAGTGAGGATGGTGAGGGCAAATTGTTGGGAGGTGCAAGGGGCGAGGACAGGTTGGAGGAGGGGAAGCGTGATCAAGCAAACAAGGCTCAGGATCCAATTTTATGCCAGCACGAGGAAGACAGGAGGGGACGGATAAAGAAATTACCAGTATGTCTTAATTCTTTGTGTGATGAATGGGAGGAAGATGCATTATGAAGAGCATTTTCTCTGTACATAGTGACTTTGTCATCATCTGACACATGTGCAGCCCTGCCTTTTGTGATCCACATGTCCAGAGGTGATGACCATCAGCCAAAGCAAAACTTGGTGGTTTTATCAGGAGAAGCTGGAGCTCCTAATTAGGCTCATAAAGCTGATGTGCAGTTGTTTACCATCCCCCACGACTTGTGTCCTTGCTACAGCCACTGAGAGGCCCTTACCCTCCAGTGCCAGTGCTTCTGCTGCATCCCAGAGACACCCTCACCACCCTGACACTGCCCAGTCCTCCCTGTGCGGCATGACATTAATTCAGGTGGTATCTGACATGGAGCCAGGAGATCGTGGCAATCACCGCCCCTGCTTGCTGCCCCCATGGTTAAACCCTGAGGGTGGTTTGATGGGCAGCTTCAGCACCCGGCAGCCTCCCCTTGTCCTCAGGTGCCTCTGGGCACATCTCCCACGCTTTGGACTGAGGCTCCTGCCTGAGGGCAAAGGCAGTGCATTGCCTTCCCTGCATCAGGAGGCCTCTGTTCCACACTGACATGTTGTCAGATCCCTTGTTCTTTAGTTTGTGATGTTTAAAAATCAATGCTTCCCCACCCAGAGGCTACAGCAGAGCAGCTTGTATGAACTGAAAGATAGATAAATAAGTGTGGTTCTGTTCATGCTACGTTCTTGGCAGCCAGTACTCACCAGAGCTCCCCATCATGCACTGTATTTCTTCTATAACATGTTCTTTACTGAAGCTCACATAAGGGGAAGAGAATCCAATTGGCTGCTCTATTTTCCAGTGGGTTCTCTTCAGTCACCTGTTATGAAGTTGTGTGATTTAAAACATACTAATTCTGCCAGAAAACATGCATGGATTGGTCATAGAATTAATTTATACATGTGAGCTGATTATTTATGATTTTCTTCCCAGGCTGCAGTATCAGCGTATGAGGATGACATAAACTGCATGAGAGTTTTTTGCAGGACAGCAAACCAGGTATCATCCCACACCCTTGATGGGTTGTTGGAGTGGTCTCAGGGAGTCTGTATCACAACCAGTTCTCCTGGACTGCTCTTCCTCACAGCTGTGTGCTGTATTGAGGCCTCCTCTGTGGGGTGGGGGATCCGCTGCATGGCCCTTCTGTGTCATGCCCACCTTTAAGTGCCTGGAAAACCTAATAGGAGCCATAAATCTTCCTCAGAGAAGAATCTAGAAGGAAAATGTTCTGTTTCCTGGGTTATGGGAATAACAGATGAGGAAGAAGCAGGTAGGACCTTTCTGTTTTCTGCACATTTCTTCTGTAGGGAGGAGAATGTGGATTATGGAGGGGTGTATGGTGGCTTTTCTATGCAAGCACTTGAGTGTTTTGGTGTGTCAGGAGGTGGGTTGTGTGCTTGGAGAGTGTTGGCTGGAGCAAACTGCTATCAGCAGTGCATCACCTAACACCGTGCCTGAGGACAAGGGATCCTGCTGGATCCCAGCTCCAAGCACTGCAGGATCAGCGTGGGAACAGCTGTCCATTGTTACTTCAGTCTGGGGGAGGATCTGCTGAGCCTTGTCCAGGCCCGACAAGTCAGCAACAAGAGTTGCACTGGCTTCGATACATTTTCCTTCAAAATTTGTACTAGAGCTGAAGATTTCAGTGAAAAGCAGCATGAAAAGGGCACTGAACTGGGACTCTCATGCTGTTGACTTGCATGGGAATCCCTGTGCAATTTTCTCTTCTTTTTTTGCTGGTCTTTTTTCTTAGATTTGTTTGGGTTTTGTCCTTTTAAAGCCTACACTTTACCACTTGCAGGAGGGGCAGCAGTGCCATAAGTCCTGTTTGCCTTAGTGTTCCTGGCAATCTCCATACTCTTGAGCAGCAAGTGGTCTGAGGACAGGAAGGAGGTGGAGCTCTGAGTTCCCATCTCCTTTCCTCTTGTTGACTCCCTCTGCAGCTTCAGCCAAATTCATGAGCCCTTCCTACCTTTCTCATCAGTAAAATAGGACTGAGGTGTAGCTTGAGCAGGTGCTCTGCAGTAAGTGGTGAATGACATCCTTTCCAGATGGAAGTGCTGCCCTTGCACTGCCTGTGACAAGCCTAGAGCTTTCATTTGAGAATGGCCATCAGGGACAGCTCTGCCAGCCCCCAGTACATCGAAACTCTTCTCCTTGTGGCTTTCACTTTTCCATTTTGATGTTTCTCGTTATAAAATCATATTTTTAAAGTCTTTCTGCCTTTCTTTCTTAATGTAAAATATTGCATGTGACTTTAGAAATGTACACCTGCTGGATTGTTTCTCTGTTTATTGTTCTTTTTTCTAAGAGTATCTGCAAATAGTACATACAATCTCCATGTACAGAAATCTTACCAGCAGATTTAATAGTATTGATTTGTCCTGCAAGGTACAAAGGTTCATCATCCTTGAATTTGACATTACCTGAGTTGAATTACAAGAACTTATTTCTATTACTGCTGATGACACCTACACAACATCCAACTTCCCTCGATTTTCTAAATGTTTCTTTAAAGACAGATTAACCTTGTTTGAAATTTTCACATTATTCACCTTAATTATGTGTAGCCCTGGACTTTTAAAATGAAGTGGGAGAAGATCTAAAAAGACAGAAGGCCACGCTTGGTCATGGCACGGAGAGAGGATGACAAAGAGAAAGGAGGCTATTCTCCCAATCAGTACAAAACGTTGGCTTTGTGCCTCCTTAACTCATTAAGCCTCGGCTCTTGCTTTGGTGTTTTGATAGAGGGTGACGGGCAAAGGACCATTTCAGTGCTTGTTTTCATCTCACCTACTTGCCTGTTTCATCTCTATCTCTGAACACTGATCTCCAGAAGAGAAGGCATTGGGATTTCTCCAAGCTGTCACCCAGCCTCAGGATGTGATCAGTCTAGGGCAACCAGGAAACTAAATATAAGGAAGATAGAGTGTGTATGGCTGTATTTATCAAGAAGACTAAGTGAATGAAATCCATGTTGCCTCCAGGACTTCTGTTCACACCTCAACCTGTCCCTTTTGAATCTAGAAACATGGCCCTCTGGTTTCAATCCTGTATGCACAGACACATGAATGGAAACTGAAATTCCTAGATAGCAGCAGGCGAGATGTTCATTTACACCAAACGTGGTCTTACGTATGGGACTGCCACTCCCACTGGCCTATGAGTCCACTGGAAGCAGGACTTCAGGGCTGGAGAGCTGAGGGTAGGGAATCTACAGGCTGTTTCATTCCCAGGTAAAATCTTTCTTTTAAGGCTCACCTAAACTTTTGGAGGTCCTGTGCCCTGGGCCTGTGGTACCTCAAAAAGCAGAGCTGGAGCTCGGAGGTTGTGTGAATTCCTGCCTTGCAGCAGCTTCCCTTCCCAAGCCAGCCAGGCTCCCGCTGCTGCCGTGGCCGCTCGCCCCCCCTTTTACCTTCCAGCTCACTGCGTCTGTTCCTGGAGGCCCCGGGAGGCTTTAACAACCACTAGATTGTTAGTGACAGTCAGACACTTTAACACTTAAAGTAGAAGGTTTGATTTAATCACAAGGCTGTCATTTATTATTTGTCTGCTGTGTTCCGCCGGGGCGCCCGCTGATCAACTGCCTGCTCCCAGGAGGGCTT
>VZRR01005151.1:103967-132222 GCA_013398015.1 Oreocharis arfaki | reverse complement strand
TTTTTTTTTTTTTTTTTTTTTGTTATGTCTAAATCCTCAATACAAATTGCAGCGCTCCTAGATCTCCCAGCGGGACCCATTACCGCCTGTGGGGCATTAAGGATCATTAATAGTGCTGTCAGCAAGCTAGCCAGTTGGTTAGCTTCTCATAAATAGGAAATTAATCCATCTACTTCATTAATAATGCCGAGTGTAGCTATTTTGTTGCACTTGATGTAAGGGGCCCTGTGTTTGTCTGTAATGCGATAAGACAGGACTCCAAATTAGCATTGAATGTCTGATACAAGAGTGCAGACTCAATTACTTAGTGGAAAGGTTTTTGTTTTGGTTGGGGTTTTTTGTGGTTGTTTTTTTTTTTTTTTTTTTCCCAAACCTCTGTGAAGTTCTCGAGCAGCAAGGAAAAAAAAACCCAACAACACTGATTTGCTCCATTATTTGTATTTTACAGGTTCTGTTTCCATGGCTTGTTTCTGTTTTTAAGAATAAATTGTTGGGGAGGGAAAACAGTGAGTGAGAAATGGGGCCACACCTGGCAGGAAAAGCAAAATGTATTAATTAGAGACAGGGCTAACTAGCTGTGCTCATCAAGCCTTCTGTGCTGAGGGCTTGGGGAGGGGAGTTTGCATTTTGCTTGTGTCTCTAGTTCAGGAATCATTACTACACTGATGGATATTATATTTCACTTTGGAGGAGGAGGAGAGGAGGAGCAGTAATAGAGCAGGTTAAAGGAGAAAATGATCCATGGTAAGAGTCGTCCAGCTTTTTATGAGAAAATCATTTGCCTACCCAGCAAACGCAGAGTCCCTGATGGGTGGTATTGGAACCACTTAGAGGATATGAAGAATTCCGAGTACATTTATCTGTTGCATTTCTAATTAGTTTTACTTAATAATATCTGAGCACCAGGAACAAAATAGAGAGTTGCATGGCAATTATCCATAAAGTACTTCATCCTATGCTCCTGTGCCATTCGGATCTTCCTGCATTTCCTTCCTTCCTATAACTTTCTCATCAGCACATGGGAAAATACAAGTGATTTTTCAGCCCTAATTATTAAAGAAAAGCTTTTCAACAGGGGAATGGTTTCCCTCTTGCCCTGGAAAGACTGTACATTTGCCTTTTTGTACTTCAGCCTTGAGAGTTTGTTTTCAGCCAAACAAAAAATTCAACTCGGATGACTGGCTCTCACTAGAGCTGGAGTTTGCAGTATGGGGAACCACTCAGTTTCATGGGATTTTTATCCAAAGCTTTGGGGAAACTTTGCTGGCAGTCTCCTTTGTGATACTTGAAGAATTTGCTTTTACTGGCTTTTGAGCAATGTGCTGTTAAGTAGCATGTAGAGGAGGGATTATAAACATGTAACCATATCAGGTCCCTGCCTCTCTCTGGGGCTCCACAGCACTGCCACAACATAAATAACAATCATTATAACTAATTACTGTTTGGGCACTGGGGAGGGAGAGCACTTGTATTTATTTTTATAATGGGAGGCAAATAAATTTCTGAAATATCAAGAGGAGGGAGGAAAGAGCTTCTATAAAGTGATGTGATAAATAGATTTGGAAACATTCCAGTTCTCAGAAGCCAGTAGTCTGGAATGGATATTTTCTGTTGACAAACTCTTCAAACCATGTGAGCTGTGCTGTATTTATTTACATCATTTTTGCAGTAGAAATGCATTTTCCAAAAGTGGCATGTGAACGAAGAAGTACAGTACAACACAGGGATGATCCCAGAAGGAAAGGATTTAGAGGATTTCCATACCAGGCAGTGGAGAAGCTTGCCTTTTTTGTGCTAGAGGCACGTTGCACAATGGTGCCATCTGAGAAATAGCCCTGGAGGGCACAACATACAAAGGAATACAGGAGGCATAGACCCTATCTCTGTAAATGCCACTATGGGCGCCTTCAAACTTTACAAATATTCATTGTCCAAGTTCCAGTGATGGTTCTGAATTTCACAATTGCCCTCTAGGACAAGCAAGAACAAAAGGATAAAACCAAACAACTTTGAACGCAGAACTGCATTGGAGGGGCAAGAAGGAAATGTTGGAAATTCATATATAGGAGCTGTGCAGATTGGCTCCATTTCCAAAGCATCTTTTTAGACTGCTGCCTTCTCCCGTTTGGAACTGTTTTGTGGTGCACAGTGAGTGGCAGTCAGGGCAAGCTGTCTGTCTCCATGTCCCCTCACCTATGTGTTATTAGCAGCAGTGGTGCCGAGAATCCAGTGGCCGTAAAAAGCCCAGCTGCAGCCAAAATCCTAATGCACTTCCAATTCCCAGTGCATTAAGCCTGGAGGAGTCTGTTGTGTATTATCCCAGGCTCTGTCCAGTTTCTCTAGAGGTTTTCTGGTGCTAAAATCTTTGCAAGCATTTTTGTCAAATGCTTAATGCTTTAAAACTTAACCTCATCACACTCCAGTCTATTTCTGTATGGAAGGAGAAGGGAGCATGGGAAGAATCTTTTCCCCAAAAATAAAAAGTCCAGCCAACGTAAGTTAGATGCTTTGGAGGTTCTTTTATTGTAAACTACAGGAAAGGACTTTGGCAATGTGTTGAAATTGTTAGATTAAAGCTTTTCCCTCCATCACCCCCCATTCTGCCATTAAAGACCAATGCTGCTGTAAACAATTTATGGCTTTCTTAAAGGAAGTCAGATAATCCTGGCTGATTTGTGGCCATTCCTTTATTGCCTTGCCAAACTCTGCTTTGTCATTTCTGGTTGGAGGAGAAAGCACACACAGCCACATATGTGCAAGTTTCTGACCTCATTTTAAATGTTATGAGAGAGTGAGCACATGTGTCTTCGGGGGGGAAAAAAAAGGTAAAAGAAAAAAATCCTAGAGTAAAAGAAGAATAATTTCCCTAGTAATTATGTTTTTTAAGAAATATGGGGTGTAAAATATACCATTACTGATGGTACAATCACTTGGCCAGTCAGGCAGGAGAGCTGGCTGACCCAATGTAGTAGAGAGCACCACTCCGCATTAGTGTCAAAATGGATGTTTAGTCGTGTGCAGCCATGGTGAAATTGGAAGTGGAAAGGAGCCAATGCTTCTTTCAGTGAGAGGGGAATAAAAAACCCTCTCTCTTGTTTTACAAATCTCTCCAGGGATGATGAAAATGGCTCTCTTCAGCATCCATCTCGTCCTTAGTTCTAGATCAGCACATGTGGTAGGAAAATGCATAGATATGTCATGGCTTCAGAGAGACTGTGAAAATAAAAGGGGCACATTTTTCCCCTCTGCAGCCTTCCTCCTCCTTGCATTGTGAATAATTATGGTAGCAATTAGTGAATATTTATTGTTATAAGCAGAGCTTGTAGTTGAGCATACAATGACAGTGGCCTGGCATGTTTCATTAGATGCGCTTTGCAGTAGCAGGTGTGCACTGCCTGTGTCTGTTTGGTCTGGAGTGTGGATGCGCCCTGGATGGAGATTAAACTGCTTACGTTTTAGGATGGCATAAGTGTGTCAACAAAGAACGTAGTGAAAGGCAGGGACTGACCAGCAACCAACCAGATTTTCAAGACCAGTCCTCTGAAATACCCAGCGCTAAGATTGTTGAGCACTTGATTCTGCTGTGACTGTAGGAGGGTTTGCAAGTGCCCAGCTCCTGAGTTGGGCCAGAGGAGTTTCAAAAAGTATATCCAGAAATTCAGGGACACAGAACTACTGTACCTTTTTTTTTCCTTAGAAATTGTGGTTCTGAGATTTGTGCCCAGAGCCATGTGGAGAGACTGATGAAACCAGACTTTCCACTTCCTAGAGTCCACACTCTTGGAACTTTCTAAAAAGCAAGAATGTTGAATCTTTTACCATAATGGTGAATTGCTTCAGGAAATCTAAATCTGAAGGTATTTTGAAAAGCTGGTAGCGAGGAGATTCTAATTTATATTGTTCAGCAATGGCTGCAGTGGAGAAGGCCTGCACTGGTTTTAGGGCCACAGTGCTGCTACAGACTTTTTACATACCTACTTCATTTCTCTTTCCTTCTGTCCAGTCCAACCGTGCATGAAGCAGCAGACTAGGCTGGAGGTAACTCACTTGTAAAACATCATTTGACGAACTGTTAAGATCTCTCCTGAATGGAGCAGAACCCACGTTTGTGGCAGGGTTGAGATGATTTTGTTAGGAAATGGCATTCGAAGCAGAACAAAGTATTGCCACAGCAATAATTTCCAACATGCTGTTCTAACAATAAGTCATCCCCAGATCCTTACCACAGAGGGCCAGGCTCTTTGTTTACAGTCAAAATGAGAATTGTGAGATTGCTTGGCTTGAGCAAGAGCTGTGGCATCTCACCAGTGTTGTATTAACAAGAAAACTATGAAGACCCTACACGGCCGAGTCGTGTCTCCAGCCTGCCATGACCTCTCTGGACAGACTTTGTCTGAGGGGTGTTTCTCCTCGGACGGGGCCAGCAGGACTCAGCCAGAAGGGAATCTGCTCTGGGGAAGCAACACCTGGGCAGAGAGAGCTGTGCTGAGCTCTGCCACATCTCAGCGCTCACTGTGAACACACACTTAGAGGTGGCTCCTTTCTCCAGTTTCGCTGCTGAATTGCAGTTGCAGAAGCCCAGGGCAATACAGCTGTAGTAACACTTCCATTTATTCAGAAAGTCATTGGTACATGAACTAATCCTTTCAAAACACATGTAACATCTGTAGGTTCTTAACTACCTTCCTTATTAATACAACACTGGTGGATAAAGGGACAATGTTGTTATAGATTATTAGTAATAAACATGTCACCCCTTGAAGTATATATATTTTATTAGCCTCTTCCTAGCACAGCCCATTTTTCAACTGGTTATAATTTCTCCTACTTATTCTTTCCTTCATAAATTTTAGAAGACTTAGTATGTGCATGCCTGCAATAGTGAAAATAGCCTTTGAAGCTATGTGTGCACCTTTTTTCAGCCCATTTTTGGAAAATGCTTTATTTTGTGTTTAGAACGAGTGATTTTTTTTACTGTAAGCAAGGAGGACTTTTTTGGTTTCAAAGTCCTAATCAACAGCTATTGCAGAAGAGCCCAGAGGACACTCTGGATTTGTAATGCCAGGGAAGCCTAAATAGGCTTTTGTGATATGATTCATTGATATCTGGTGATGGTTTAACTCAAATGATAAAGGGATTTTCCCTATCACTCTGCATTTCAGTGATGATGTTCCACTTCTTTGCTGGCTTATATCTGCCAATTTCCACTACCCACAGAAAAGAAGGAGAAAAAGTAAATGAAACACCAACAAATAGGGGGTTTTTCAACAATTTCTCTCAGCTGCCAGCTTCAGCAGTGGCTGTTAGATCTCTTTAAACTGAAAAGTCTTCAGTGGGAGCACATAATAATAAGTGTTTGGTGTCTTCTCCAGCCTCTTGGAGCAAAGTTGTTTCACCGCTTGTTGCTCTCTACTGGTGTCTGTGTCCAGTGGTTGTTACTGAACACATCTCCCCTCATTGAACAATCCCACCCTGCCACTTCTTTATTGACACTCTGGGTCCATCAAGCTCATAAAATTAAACTGGATGTGAAATATTGCAATTAGGCTTCAGTAATGTATGTGGTTTTAACATGAAATCGTCTCTGGTTTAATCCTGTCCATTCCTGCTTTCTCATATCCCAGTGCTCCTAATCTTTGGAAATGAAGTTCCCTCTGCATGGGGTGGGAGCCCTGGGTTCCCATCCAGACCAAACCTCCTGCAGCTGGGTCAGGGCAAACCCCATCTGGCTAATTTATGAGCAGCACTAATGGGTCCTCAAGGGACCCCATCAGGAGCCTCATCCAGGATGCGATGCCCACGACACAAACCTCCAGGGGAGACGGGGGCTGGTTTTAGGAAGAACCTCAGGATGAGTGGGGGCATGGGGAGCAGGAAAGCATGGGATATCTCTGGGGGATGGAAAATTATCACCCCCACATCTACCGTTGTTCTGTCTCTCATGATCTCTGAACAAATGTTGCTGCATTGACAGGTCAGAAATCTGCACAAATAAATTCGTGTGACATGTTTTTTCTCTCCCGTGTTTAATGGCTACCCAGTCAATAAATAATTATTAAGCAATGATATAAGAGCTCCACTCTCAGAAAATTCAAAGTTTAGTTTCAGGAAAATGAATTCATCCAGGAAAAACACCTTTGTGCAATAAAGACTTAAGAAAGTAAAATGAGATTGTGGGCTTTCTTTCCCCAGGCTTGGATATTGCTTTATCAATACAGTTCTGTCAATAAGCTGTGAACAAACGCAGGCCTTGTCAGATTTACTAACTAATCACAGCAAAGTGTTGGCAGGGCTTAAAGGATTGAGTGACCAGACATAGTAACTCATTTTAAGTGTTTCTGCTTGCTGTATTTTTTTTTCCTTCTTTTTTTTTTTTTTTTTCCTTTTTCTGCTCCTTACTTTTGGTGTCTTAAGTGAAGAGGACAGCAAATATCTTCTTCTGGCACCTTCTGTCACACAGAAAGGAAAGATGTGCAAATTCCATAGATTCTGCTTGTCTTTAACGTAGTTCCTGAGCTACAGACACAAAAATATGTACGTGCCTAAATGCTGTCGCTCATTTAGCGCATGCACATCTTTACAAGCAAATATGCAGATTACATGTGTGTGCTGCCTGTGTAAGCACGTGGTAGGTTTTTAATTGAAGGCATTCCATGGCTCTGATGGCTCTGCAGTGATTTCCCCCCTCAGCTTTAGTGGAGCTGCTCATTTGGGCTCTTGCTAACAGGTTTTCCTTTAACTGAAAAGATGGAACGGGTACATTGGAAACGCTTTTTTCCTCTTTCTCTCCATAATTTCTGTCGTGAATTCCTCTGTTTTTGCTGTTCGTTCCCTGCTGGCAGTTGCCATCTGTAGCAATTTTTCTTCTGCCAGAAGGATTGGCAAGCAACTCCCTCCAGTGCCCACATCAGTGATGCCTGGGCGACAGCCCGGGTGCCAGAGCGCTGCACTACCTCCACCTCTCCCCCCGTTCCCCCACCCACACGTTCGTGCTCACACAGCCTCAATATGTCGCTTTTGGAACAAAGCTGTGCTGCCTGTGCCCCCAGATCTCTGTCAGCCTGCCTGGGGACTCCTGGGGTCCAGCCCTGGCGTGCCCCTTCTGCAGCCTGAGCACGCCCCAAAGGTAGGGCTGCTTTTCCCTCCACCTTTTTTGCAGGCACGGGAGGATTATATTTCAGTATCGCTTGCTTGAAAGGCACTGCTTGGCTAAAGCAGCTCCAGCTCACATTTGCTTTCCGTTGGGAGATTCAGACCTAAAGGTAGAGTTAATTAAGTCGATAGCCCCTGTTAGAAATGCCGCAAAGCAATGATCGCGTGAGGAGAATCCTCCTTCAGAAAGGCTGGGGTTTAGATTGAAAGCATTAATCTTTGCAAGAGTGAGGGAAAGAAAGAGAGGAAGAAATAGAGAAAGAAAGAAAACACTATCCAAGTATGAATGTTTTTTATATCACAAAAAAAAGGACTGTAGTGTTATGAGAGAGAGAGCAGATCCTCCATTTTCTAAAAAATGGGGGGAAAAAAAAGGTTTTTATTGCAAATTAAAAATATTTTCATATGTGTGAATATTGTGATGGTTGTTAACCTGCTGGTTGCCGACGTGATTTGAAGGATGGAGCCGGTGTTCTTTGTTCAGAGGCAAATTTTAGATTATTTGCTGTAAAGGGACAGATATATTTGGATACACATATATATGCACAAGATATATGTTTCCATGTGGACTTTGGCTTCATTTAAAGCACCCATTCTGTACTCCTAATGCCTGAGACTCTGCATCATCTTGAAAGAAGTTCAAACAAAGACAACTCGTAACTCAGCGCAGCGGTGGAAGGGATCTGGCAGCTGGAAGATGCGTTGGGGTTATCACAGCTGCCATAAATATCCCCGAGACCTGCAAGGAGCTTGATGCAGTAGCTTGGCGGGCAGGGCAGGAGGGGCAGGCAGGAGCCATCTCGTGTTGAATTTTTCTGTCAGAGCCGGGGCGAGCAGGAATCCTGCTGCAGAAATGTCCTGCAGAGAATTGCTGGTGCAATTCAACGATGGCCAGTGGTCAGGGCTGGTGTTAATTTCTCTGCGTGTGAGAACGTGCCTATCGACCTTAGTGCGAGCAGTCTGTTATTTCCAAAGCTGAAAGAGTAACATATCCAGGAAAGACTGGGGCTCTGGTAAGCCAGGGCTTGTCATTTGTGGCATGGATGAATTTGGCCGTGGGAGAAGTGGCTGTGGGTCTCACAGAGCCTGTGTGTGCCAGGCTTGGGTGCAGTTCCCTGAGCATGACTTGAAGGGAGGGTGCGGCATCGCAAGCCCCATCTCCCTCAGCTCCTTCCCTCCTTTCCAGAAGCCCCAGAGCTCTGTCTCTGGCCATGTTTCATGGTCAGGCTTCTCCCCTCGTTTCCCTGGTGGCAGCCCAGAAGGACCTGAACTCGGCTACCTAACAGCACCTAATGGAGAGAGCAGGGCTCCTGTTTCACCCGGCAGCCAGAGCTGGGCTGCTTTCCCCCAAAGTCTCTGCTGGTGCGAGAGCGGTTTCAGTGGCTCAGGCTCTGGTGGAAAGACTAAGAGCCTCTCTCTCCCCCAGCTGTCAAGGAAACTTGAGGAGGCATTCAAATGAGAGACACATGGATGTTTATAATTCACAGTTTTGCCATTGTTGTCACCAGAGATTTGTTCTTCCTGCTTGGTGAAGGGAAAAAAGGAAGGATAAAATTGGTACCATAACATGGCCAGACATAACTTGTTTGAAAGATGGGCCTCCAATTATTTACTTAAGGAAATAGTGGGAGATTTATTAATAACCTCTGGCGACTTAAATAGCTCTAGTGATTTCCATGTGTGACCTGAGGCCTCAGCCTTCCTGGCTGATTAGACACGAAACTCAACTAAAGAGCTGACCTGGTTGGTTTCAAGCGCTCTGCTGGTTAACTCCCAGATGTGAGGCCGAGGAAAAACAACGTCTGTCAGAGCCATTACGGAGCGCTCTGCTACAACAGATTTAATCTTGCCCCTGATTTCAGAGGAAACAGTGCAGTAGGAGGGCTGAAGCTGTAATGATCTCTTAACACAAAAAACTATTCTCTTCCATGCATCTGAGAGTGAGCAAAAATCCTCATCTATCACTGCCTGCGCCGGGAAGTCTCCGCTGCTGTTTGTGGATATGTCACTTTTTTCTTCCTGACAAAAAAAAAGATTTTTTTTAAATATAAAACCCAGAATAGTATATTTTTTTTCTGACTATGTGTACTAGTATTTCCTGGGGCTGGTATCCATATTGCTGCTGGATGGTTTTGCCAGATGTTGTCTATATAAGATAGCTGGTGACCCTGAAATATCTCCTAGGCTTTACGTCACCACAACAGGATCTGCTCATTCTCTTTGTTTCTCTTCTAATAGAAGCTGCCATGGGTTGGAAACAAAACTTTTCCTAAAAAACACCGAACAACCCTCTTCCTGCCTTCCCATTGCTTCCAAATAAATGGGAGAAAAGTATCCCACAAGGGGATGAGGAAAATAGAAAACCAGAGGGAGCGGTTTGTTGGGGACCACTGCCTCTGCTTGGCTTTTGCTGGGGTCACCACACTGATTTCTGATGCTTTTGAGCACAGGGTGGATAACTTCTGACAGCTTCCAGTGTGTTCCCAACTGACGGGGAGGAGAAGAAATGTTAATGTCTTACAGACTTTTTGTGGGACTAGAAGACTAAAAGCAAATTAGGGAAAAACAACAGAAATTAAAACAGCTAGAATTACATTAGCATAGCATGGCTCTGATTGAAATTAAGGAGGTGTTCAATTACCAAATGGCTGCTGGTATCTGACCTGAAAACAACTAAACCTGATGCAAGAAATTGAATAAAACAGCACTGAAAAATAATTTGGATCTACTTAGAGAATATGCTGATGGTGTGGAACTTGGTGCTGTGTTAGCATTCATCTCAATGTCTGTCTTCAAATTGGCTTCCGTACTCAGGCCCTGCTCATGCCTTTCCTTTAATTTTGCAAAATTTATGACTAATAGAAACTGAAAGGAACAAATGGTGGTGTTGTTTATAGGTGGTAGCTTTAAAAAGGAAAAAAAGAGGCTTAAGTGTTTTCCTGTGATTTATAAAGATAGCCAAAGGCTGACTAGGGGAGTTAGGGGTTTTGTTTGGTCTGTAAATCTTGGTGATTTTCTGCTATCATGCATTGTCCAGCTGACTCTTAAGGACTTAGTGAATCTGCGGAATTACATGACCATGAAGGATCATCAGATGGAAAGCTTAAAAGAATAAAATAGTTTTACTCAAGCTGTTTAGGCTTTCTGCTGCTAAGATTCTTCTGTTAGAAGTTCTATGGATAAAATCTTAGTAGGTATATACAGGTATTGTTAAAAAAATGTTTTGGACAGTCTTTGTACAGCACGAGGTAACAATAAAAGCACAAATGAGCTTTTTTTAAAAAAGTCTTTTCTAAGAATTACTTTTACAAGTGCTAAAAATTAAAATACATTCTGACCTAGGCACTGTTTGTATTCACAGTTGTACTAGTCACTAACTAAGGACATGACTTAAATCATTGAGCTTAAACTATGTAAAACTCAACATGGACTTTCTTCTTCCCTGTTAAACTAGGATTAAATAGATTTATCTTGATCTTGATTTAAATTTGCGTCGGCGTAAATCAAATCGAATTTGAAACAACTGACCTAAGTTTTGCCACGCATTAGCAAAATTGTTGTTTAAAACAGTGGAAATTTGTACATAGACAGGATGTTACTGTGAATTAGGCTATTTCATTAGTTAGACGTCTCTGGCTAACTGTTAGCCAAGGATTTCGGATCATGATGTTTTCATTATGTCTTGCAGCAAACTTGTACAGGTTAATTCCAAATCTGTGCTGTGCTTTGCAACTGAGATATGAGACTAAGGAATGTGATTAAGAACCTGTGCTGTTTTGGGGCTCACAGAATATGAAATTTAAGTTACATGTGTGTGCTTGCGATGGGGGACTCGGTTGAGTCTGATAAATAGATTTGAGTCATTTCATCAAATATCACGTTTCCCAGAAAATGTTTTGGTTTTGACAGGGAGGTCTTGGTTTTTAAATGAGGTCTTTTTCTCTGCCTTACCCCAGCCTTTGGGTGATGAGAGAATGCATTTAGATCACATTTTTAAGCTTCACAGTGCTAGAAATTTATCATTTTCTGTTTCATTGAACACCAAGATTCCCACAGAATTACACTTAGAGATGGGCTTCAAGAAAAACAACAACAATCATAAAACTTAGGAATTGCACTGTGCATGTAAGTCTGAGAAGGAGCTGTAGACCTCAGAGCTATGTCCCTGTTCATCTGCACCCTATTGATGCAAACTTCTCCTGCATAAAATGCCATAATAATTCTACTTTTGCAAGACATTTGGACACAGCAGTTTAAATTACTTAGAGGAATAAGAGTCAAAAAACTCTGTTGAATATGTTCAGCTGTTTCACCAGAATTTGATCAGAGTAATAGTGCAGCTGCATGATACCCACAGGAATAAACAATTTATTCGGTTTATTATCTTCTTTGGATCTTCTTTTTAAATTGGAACGGCAAGAAGTGTGAGATACTTTGCCACTGAAATGATTAGTAAAGCTTGGTTTCCATTGAGAACTATGGAAAACCTGTCAAGATCTGAAAAAAAAAAAAAAAAAAAGCATTCTGCATGTGACCAAATTCCCAGCTTTGCAACAAATTTTAGAGCTTTGTTCAGATCCAAATGTTGTGGAGATCAGAGGAATTACCATATGGGGATGGTTTGTCTAGCACAGAAATCCCTGCTCCATCAGTGGTCACCAGGAGATGCTTGGGAAGGAGTTTAAGAAGCAGGCTTGCAGAGGGTGAACCTTTCCCCAGTCTTGTCCTCCCCGCGTCTGGCAGTCGGCACTTCAGGAACTTCCTGAGCCAGAGGTCGTATCCAGACCATTGTGTTTAATTGCCACTGGTGGACTTATCCCCCGTGAATTTGTCTAATCTTTTTTTGAACTCATTTATATTTTTGGCCTCTGCAACATCCTGTGGCAGTGAATTCCACAACTTAATGACATGTCATGTGGAAAAACTGCTTCCTTGTGTTTGCTGTAAAGAAAGGTTTTACAGGTTTCATTCAGCAAAACTGATTTCAGCTCCAATTAAACATCAAAATTAGCACTTTCCTGAAGTGAGGTCTTGATTCGAAGCTCTCTAGAGTCAAGAAGCCCTGCATTATTTTTTTGCAGAATTAAAAACATTTTAAGTTTCCAGACTTGTTTGACACTAGCAACATATTTTTCTGTCACTCAGGCAAATTATGTGAAAGAATTCGGTCATACCACTCAAAAGATGGATTTCTGACTCTTACAGCTAATTCAGTTGCTATTATTGATGGTGTTAGTAGTAAAAACCCACTAATACCCAGCCTGAGCAGAGTGATAGCCAACATATGGTGCTGCCTGAAGTCCCTGTTTCCTCAGAATTTCATTGATAGCAAAAAGCATTCGAGCTGGAATTAGCCAAGTGTTGTTTGTAGTGGAGTATGTTTTATTTCATTTTGACCACTTCAAGCATGTTGCTTTGGCTTGCTCCAGTTCTTGGTGACATTTCAAAATTTCAGTCAACCAGGAATTGGCGCAAGAAGTACTTTGGGGCTGGAGAGGGAGCAGATTTGGAGCCTTTCAAGAGAAAGGAGCACGCTTCTGTTCCCTACTGTGTCATCCCCCCAGCTCAGCTTCCCTCCTGTCCCGTGAAAAGAGAAAGGAAGCATGTCTGGGAGTCCTCAGAGAGCTGCTGGCTGCGTCCAGAAGCCTGGAGCTGGCAGGCAGAGTGCTCACTTGGAAGTGGTGGGTCCCTGACAGCAGGCATCCTTTCAGAAAGGAAAAGACAGGGAAAACACAAAGAACAACCAAAATAACACAGTGGTCCCAAGTGTAAAATGGAGCAGCCTCCTTCTTCTTTGGTGGGATACAGCAAGGCAGGATATGGAGGGAGGCAGAGGGTGCCTGATGTTCGGCCAGCAGATGGAACTGCGGCAAAAGGACAAGAGTTCTGGCACACAGCCCTCACTAAAAGGCCACTGCAGAGGCTTCTTCAGGAAGGATCAGTGCACTTGGCATTTGTGTGTTCTGTCCAACTATTTCGTATAATAAAAAATTTACCTCTGCCTATAAACCTGACCCTGTGCTTGTGGTGGCACGGAGGGGTTGAAGTGATCAGGAATTGCAGGTCATTCAGCGACTCTCCTTGCCAGGTAGCTGGTGTCTCCACACAGGGCTCTTTTGGCTTTTTCTAAAATGGAAGTGTGACAGCCCATGCATCCTTCTCTATTTTTCCCTAAACATTCCATCTCCTAGTCTCTTATTCTTAAGGGTGGAAGTTTTTTTCTGCAACTTCTTGAGTGGAATTGCAGAGGGCAGAGCTGTCCCACAGCTGGTCTCCTCCCTGCCCTGGTGTCCCAGCAGAGCCAGAAAGGGAGCAGGTGTTTCCTAAGCAGGGATTTCATTTTGGGTGTTGGTATCAGGAGGTTTAGTTAAATCTTTGCCTATACTGTAAATTCATTAGTATAGGTGCAAAAAGCTAAGAACCAAAATCCATTTTTGAGTTTTCAATTTGTCTTGATTTTCAGAGCTCCTTATCTCGTATTGACTTAGGTATCTAATGACCCAATTCATCAAGTAGTTTAAGCATGTCGCTAATTTTAATCAAGTGCGTAATCCCACATTTAGTTAGGCACACGTGTAAGTATCTTTCTAAATGAAAAATGGGTATAAAGCCTAATTTAAGACAAATCCCTGCTTGAATGTGTTGCCTTTGTTCTTCGTGAGGAAAATGAAGGAGAGAGTATTTTTGTAAGGAGATGTTTCCAGGGCAGATCTTCAGTGTGGAGCCAGAAATCTGCAGGTGAGCTCTTCCCCTCAAGGGCCGTCTGTAAGGTACGGGAGCGGCGTCTCCCGAGCTCCTCCTCATGTGCTGACCCTCGGCTCCCTGACATCCATCCCCCTCGCCTAACAATGACAAATGGAGTTATAATATTGGTTGTTGAACCATAAGCTGTAGATAAATGTGCTTCTGAGAACCACCATTAAGTCCCTAAATGGATTATATATATTTGGTTTAGAAACCTAATATTTAATATTAGTGTACTCTCCAGCGGTTGGCTTTATTTCTCTTGATAATCTATTCCCACTCCATTTCCTTTTAGATTTCTAACCTCATTAAACCTTTCATATCGCAGTTATTTTCTGTTCTAAACAAAATTAAAGGCACACCATCCCCAGGTTTTAAGAGTCTAATTTTACTCCTGAACTGGAGGAAACACAGAGATAAACATTCTTTTCAGTGATGAATTTTAAAACCGCTTTACGAGTCAGCTGAAATTGCTAACCATATTGAGGATTGTAAAAGTCTGTGAAAGGCAGCATAATAAATGATGCTTGAAATGGCATTTGTTGTATGGGAGTTCAGATGCTTACATGCTATCTTCCCCTTCTTGGTTTTGTATGAAATGTGAGGATGTATCTCACATCATACAGTACCTTAAGAATTTATAACATTTTGCTTCTGGTCTGATTGTCTGCAAGGAATCTCAGTTACCAGCAGGGGTTCCTTAAATTCACATGGCCAGGAGAAAGCTGTATCTGTGTAATACTCTGCTCCCAGTGTGCACATTAAACTGGTTTTTCTTGATCGAGGACACATTTCTTCCTTATCATCAGGCACTTTGGCACATTGCTTGTTCTGATATATATAAGTATTGCACTCTGCCTTACTAGACACATTAAAATTGTGTTTGACCATTCTTCTTGTTATACAATGCCCTGGCCCCTACAGTGGCTGCTGTAAGAAAAAATGCAATATATGTGCTGTTGAAAAGAAATCTGCAGGCTGGAGGAAGCTCTAAAACATATCCTTTATTTGCCAAAATCCATTTCTCTTTCCCTTGATTTCCTATAAGGCCTGTAATACCTCTGCTAATTATCAAATTGTATTAATGGCATTAAATCAGGGTTATACACTTCATAGCCTGCTTGCTCCTTCTCTTTCTGCTTCCACCAGAGTCCTATGGCTGAATGATGACATCCCATCAATGTGCAGCATTCCCATCACAGCTGATGAGGATCTCACAAGCACAGCATCATAGGGAAGTCTCTGTTGCAGGCCTGTCATATTTGGTGACTGGAACAGCAGCTCACATAGCTCTGCTGCTTCTAATTCCAGTGCCAAGACTTGTAGTCTGAACTAGTAATTAGCACTTTGCATCTTAAAAAAACTTGTCTTTCCTTTGCCTTGTGGCAGGGCAGATACTGTTATTTTCCATCCCTGTTGTGCAGGCAGGGAAGGTTGAGGCAGGGGCAGGGTACCCAGGACACTTACGCTGCACATCAATAGCCAGAATTACCACCAGCAGCTCCTGGCTCCCTGTCCTTTGCTCATCTGTTAGTCTATAAGGTGGAAGCTAACATTTTAGGGATTTAAAATCAGAGACGGGGGGCTCAGCAATTTGCAGAAGCTCTCAACATGCCACAGGAGCAGGCCTGGTGACAATAGGCATTTGTTTGACATAGAAAAAATGATAGTGAAAATTGGCTGAGCAGTTTCTGATCACTGAAGTCCCTGCTGATAGCTTTGTGCTACTCTTGTTCGAATTCACAGTAAGAAACAGCATGGTGCTAATCGCTGAGAAGTTCTGGGAGAAGGCTGGTCAGCGGGGTGCTTATATGAAGAGTGATGTGATGAAATGATAGGGAAATAGGTCTTAACCCTGACCCTTTTCCTCTCCCTTCCAGCTGCATGGAGCAGGTATGATGACCAGAAACTTTCCTGGCAAACTGACCCACAGTTTTGCTGGTTTGCATTTGTTTTCAAGGGTTCAGCATCACTGCCTTCGATAGGATGCTCTTATCTGGGACTTGGTCGTGGCTGTGTATGAGGTTTCTACATTTATGTTCTCCTATTTTCTTCCACCATACATAACATCATTCAGATGAGGACAATGTCCTTGAGTGCACTGTGAAGCAAGAGGATGCATTTTTACCACAAGTGCATTTTGAGCCAGTTTCCACCAGGGTTATTACACCCTGTGAATTCATTATGCTCCTGCTCACCTGTTTTTGGAGCATGTGACAGTGTTATCATCTTCCTTTCAGAGGGCAGGAGCAGGCAGCTGAGCTGCTCAGTTTTAAGCTCTAATGGCTGCTTATTTAATACGGTTTTATTTTCACCCACCCATAGCAATCATCACCTTAAAAATCACCTCCATTATATCCATTCTGCTCTCCACTGCTGAACAAATCAATGCACCTCTGACAGTCAGAGACTGTGTGAGTGTGCAGGAATCCTGAGGAATCAATCGCACCCAGGTGCATCAGAGAGGATTAGCGGTTTTCCCCAGGGAGAAACGGCTGGCAATAGAGGCCCCCTGTTCTCATGACTCAGCAGCTCCACAGCTAAGAACCATTTCAAATACATGTACAAATACAGAACAGCAAGCTCTAAATCTTCCATGCCTGAGTGCAGAGTGGAGAGCCCAGTACAAAGTCGCGTTTCAGTTTGCACTGACAGATGGAAAACCATAATAACGTCCCTTTCTCCGTGAGGAGTGATGGGTTCCCACAACGCAGGAGAGATTCCGAGTGCCGCTGCAGAGGCTCAGGCGGTGCCAGGAGCTGGATGCTCATGTGAGAATCCAACGGATGTTGCGTGGTGTCTCGCCCTAGGTGGGATAGTTGCCATCTGTTCTGCGGTGATGGTGTCTCAGACTGTTTGCAAATCTTCTCCAGTACCCCAAAAATGCCAGAGATTGAAGAAGGCAAGGAGAGTTAAAGGCTTTAACTTAAAGGCTTTAACTCCTGGGATAGATTTCAGGAGAATAGGTGATCAGGGTGGGAAAGCATGTTTCTACTCCGCTGCACAAGTGAAGGAGACAAAGGATTTTAGATGTGGGCTTGGTATTTCTCACCAATATTATATTTACTCTTAGGGGTTAATATGGGGCATCTGAATCCACCGTCACTGAGCAGCCATCAGGATGAAAGAGACAGATCCTTATGACCATAAAATAGTGATAATCCTGTGCCATAATGTTAATGAGCCTCAGGTTTCCAGGCTTGCCATATGCAACCCCCCGTTGGCTTTAGCAGACACTACCATATGCGTCAGATGTCCAGAATCAGGCTTTTTTTTCCCATTTCCCATGTTGGAAGAGATGCCTTTCTGAAAAAAAGAAAAAAAAAAAATCTGTAAGTTTGCCTGGAGGTCAAAATAAAAAGGTTTTTCATCAAAGGAACAAGTTTCCTTCCTGTTTCGCTCACTGGTGCTTCCAGAAGCTCTTCTCATTTACGTCCACCGTGCCAAGTCAACTCTTGGTGTTCCTGTGCAATAGACACTCAGCCTGCCTCGGACTGACTCTGCGAGTTGGGAGCAGATGTTGGCTCTGTGACAGGTCTGTGTCAGCAACGTGTTTCGATAAGAACAGACTATTCCCAGCTGGTTTCTGAAGAGTTTTTCTCTTTTTCTCTGTTTTCCTCCTCTCTTGCTTTGAGCCCTTCACCAGCCTCAGTGCACGCATTCTGAAAAGATGTGCCCAACTCTTTTCCTGGTGTTTTCTGCACGTTTTGAGGCCTTTTTTAAAACATTGTCCTTCACATGATTGGGAATCCCCCAAATTCAGCTTTTCCTTTGCTGACTAATTTCCGTGGAAGAAAACTCTGCATTTCTTTCAGTCAAGCAAGAACATGGAGACATGCAGTCCCTGTTTAATGTAGCTCTGTCACCAGAAACCAAATAAAAACCCAGATTTAACACAGTTAGCTACATCCTTTCTGGGAGCTCTTGGTGTGCAGCCCAGGGCTGAGCTTTGGTATCACTAATCTGGGCAGGCTGTGGGAGATGGGCACAGCTGAGCCCAGGGAGTGTCAGTGGTGGAGAATCACGTCCAAACGGGAATGCGTTCCCTGCCTGCAGCCCAGCAGTGCTGTCAGCCAAACCATGGGTTTCTGTCAATGTGTTACTGGCCTCCAAATAAAGACTCGAAGAGGCGGAAGCTTGTGATGTCTCTCTAGATTAAATGTGGGAACCGAAGTTCACCCACCATGCTTCTTATCTTCGATCAGATTCAGTGTTAGATTAGTGTCAGAAGACTGTTGAATGGGTTGGGATAATTTTTTATTCCACCTCCACCTTCATGCATCTGCTTACCTGGTTAATTGTGGTTGGAAAATCCTGCAATCCCTTATTTTAAATGTATATGACATTTCTGTTGCCTCGACAGGGCAGGAGCTCTTGGCTGAGCCCACACTCCTAGAGGATGCTTCAGAAAGAGATCCATCAGCAGAGCCAGTAGCCGATTTCCGGGCTCATTATTGAAGCACTGTGTGATCATGAACTAGTTACTTGTCCTCTTTGTGCTGTAAATCTACAAAACCAGGGAGAAAGTAGAACCTCTTGGAGCTCCAGACAATTCATATCCTCTGTATTCTCTTGGGTTACCATGAAAATGCACGAGCCACGCTGGCCCAAATAAGTAACTCTCCTTCTTTACCAGGAGTCTGTAAGACCTGGTGTTCATTCAACTACTTTCTCCTGGAGTCTCAAACTCCCTGCAGCAGTTTCTAGGTGAACAGCAGGCTTGAGGACTGTGTTGTAATGGGAGACCTCTGTTTCCCTTTTAACCAGGATTTCAACCCTGCAAAACAATCAGCTCTTCCCTTTCCATTGAGAGGCAGCAGTATCTAATCAGGTTTCACTCCTTTGTTGTATCTATTGATCCTCAGCACTGTAAGATGCAAATTGCCATGCCTGACAGGATTCAGGGTGTTTTATCATCAATGGAGAGTAATTATCCTTGGCTGCACCAATATTGGATTGTTAAGCCCCAGGATAATGCACAAGGTAAAGACATTTAGAAGGCAGTCCACCTTGGGGATTTGTGTAAATGTGATGGATAGAGTGAGAGCAGGATAGCTGAATTACAGCCCCAGGGACTGACAGCTGCATGGGGCTGTAGCCTTGATAATCCTTACAGAGAAGCTGGTGCTGCAGTTGGTATTGAGACACAAAGTGTGTCTAAAGCTGTAAGTTTCCCTTTCTGTTTAATCCCTGTAGTATGTATGTGCTGAAGAAGAAAACTTATGCAAGATTTTGAATGGATTCGGTGCTCTTGCAAGAATGGCCAAATAACTTCTTCTGTTCATTTATTTATTTAACCATATTTCAAGCTTTTCAAGTGAGCATGTTTTAGAGGCAAAAAGGTGTTTGGGTGCTTATTTCTTTGTCTGTGGATTCCAGTTCAATACTAAAAGCAGAGTTACAATTTAATAAGTAGGAGATGCTTTCATATTTTTTGAAAATATCTGGTTAACCATTGCAATATTCTGGTGCATATAGTAGTTAAGCTGTCTTAGCTGTGGGGAGAAAATGTATGTCAACAGAGATGCCATGTTAGCTGACTAATCCTCGGCTGATAGCAGCAAACCTGAAAGTAGTCTCAGGGAAGAAAATCCCTTTTTCCAGAGTTATCCATATGAGCTGAGTCTTACACCTGTCACTTTTTTTTTTTTTTTTTTCCTTCTTTTTTTTTTTTTTTTAACAGACCATTTCTGTAGCTGTGAAATAAATAAGAACAGAGATATAAAGAGGAAAAGGAGTGTTGGTGCCTGGAAACTGCTGAGATGAATGTTGAGGGTAGCTCCCAAAGACCTTCAGGCTTCACATGCAACACTAAACTCGCAAGCTGCGAGTTCCGTTAACATTTTTTAATGTTTTTAGTGGCAGTTCTTTCTTCTCAAGCAGCTCCTTGTGTTTGACCAAGGCCATGACTAAGATCAGCCAACTTGCTTGGCATGCAAAGCATGCTTTATTCTTGTTAAAGCTGCTAAGGATACTGCAGAGCAAATGCCAGAAACTTAAGCAAATAGTCCATGTTTTACCAGAACTGGGCCAGATTTTGCAGCTCTTTGCAGCTCTGTGCTGGCAGCCCGTGCCCTGTGCTGCCACGGAGGCGCTGAGGTTACTGTACTCCAGTGGGATTTTTCTGACATCCTTCACAAGCGCCCCCGGCTGCTTCATTTCACACGTTATCATCAAAGTGTGCAACAAGCTCCTTACGTTGCTCCAGACCTTCAGACAAGCCAGAGAGGGGGTTTGCTCTGCACTCGGTTCTGACTGCGGTTCTGAAATAGGAGAAAATTGAGAAAGATTAAGAAAATTGTCTCACGTACCTACACTGTTTGTCATGTTTTTAAAAGGGAACAAGTCTCACAGATGTTTTGATTGCCAAGTCAGAAATGCACTGCTCAGGGGGACAGAGTCCAGGGAAGTCATGGTGGGGGACAGAATAGCCTCCCAAGCTAGGAGGGGGTTCTGTGAATGCAGAAAAATGGTGCAGTAGATGCTGATGCTGGTTGGGCTTCTCCCCCTGCCCTTGGCTGCCCAGAGCCTTTGGGATGCCCTCCAGGGAATGTTGCCTGGGGAAAGCGGCTCCTGCAGCCACCGGCCCCATCTGCCCTGCGCTGCTGAGCTGTGCTGGCCTCGGCCACATCCCTGCAGGAGATCCTGCTGCCGGCTGTGAGCGCAGGAGCCCCGCAGCCACTCGGGCAGATGCTGTGGGCGAGCAGCCTGGAGCCTCAGATCCGTAATTGGCTCCCTGCAGCGCCGCAGGCAGCTCCCACCTCGGCCTGTGCTTTCCTGGGAGGCTGCAGCACCGCTCCTCCCGGCTGCCCTGGCAGCCCACGGGCAGCCTGGACACAGGACAGCCGTACCTTGAACCCCCCGAGTGTGCTGGACACGCACAGCCTCGAGCGGAAGCACTGAAATCCATATTTCAATATATCCCTGCTGCTTTTCTGCCCGTGCTCCTCCTGTGCTGTATGGGAACAGTGGGGCTTCTCCAGGCTGTCGAATCTGTGGCCAATTTCTGGAAATGTCAGTGTATGTAGGGCAGTATCTTTGGGGAATTTTTGTTGCGTGCTCCCTCTTCCCCACAATCCCTCCTTTTTTTTCCCCAGAAGCATCTCAAAGCTGTGCAGTTCTGCAATTGAAATGTACCATGGCTCATAGAATTCCTTGGGATGCAGAGAGCAGGCTTGTGGCCAGCTGACAGGTTTTCTCTGCAGGGCTAACCACTGTACTCATGGGGGGGACCCCCAAGTAGAGCCATACTGTAGCTTCTAAAAACGGTGATAAAATTCCAAACACACCAATCCTGGAGTTTGGGGAACTCAAGATCGAGACCCTCATTTTGTAGCAGGCCTGAATCTTACTTAGACCAAGCCAGAAATCATGTGAGCTGAGAGGTTTGGCCCTCAGAAGGGGGGAGATGCTGGTGCAGAACCAGGGCTGAGACCTCTCCTGCCCCATGGCATCGCGCCACAGCGCAAAGCCTGCAGAATCCCGTAGTCAGTCCGGATATTTTAGGTGAAGTACATGCAAGTGGAGGATCAATACCATATGGCATGCGTGTTAAAATAAAAACATGCGTACACTCAGGGCTGGATTTGCTGTATTCCGCACGAAAGTAGGGGGTTTTTATTGGGAAAATGGTTAGATTTGATGGCGGTATGTAATTAGTAGTTTGCCAGCAATAATTACAGGGCTGTGCTCCAGAATAAATGATGTAGCATTCCTGTGCATATAATATGGTATACCACAAAATAGGACTTGGAAAATTGCAACATTGCTGGATCATCATATGTCTGACATGTTGAAGGGGTTTTTTTTGCTCTGATAGTTTATGAAAAATAGTAAGTATGGTGCACTGTGAACCAAAAGGCTTGCTTTGTTAAATTAACCACAATTGCAACCACAAATTATGGCTTCACAAACTATAGATTTAAGACTGGCTTTTCCTAAATAGAGCTTCTTTGTGTTATAACAAAACATACATGAAAGAATGGAGCTGTACAGTGATGCCAAAGTAGCACTTTCAAAATCATCAGCCCATTCAAGCCTTTGGAATACAATCATAATATTTGTTTAAAGTTTAATATCCAGAAAGGAAATTCATAGAAATCCCATAAGCTTAACACAGTTCTGGTGTAATTTCTGTGTGCCTTAATGTAATAATAGCAAGATAGCAGCCTTAAAAGACAGGTTTGTATTAATTTGAAAGTTTGTGTACATTTGAAAGTTTCACTTACACAAGTGAATAATTTGTCACTAAACGACTAAGCAAAGTTTCTGCAAAATGAAACAGGATAGGAAAATCCTTCTGTGTTTTTTTACACATAACATGTCCATATATGCAAAGGACCCGAATCTTTCCAAGTAGAGGGAGTTATGCCAGTTTCTACCAAAGGTAAATGTGCCCAAAAAAGAGTTTTCTCCAATACTGGATGATAGCTGTAGATTTCTCCAAGTTTTAAAATATCCTACAGATTACTGGCATGCTCATCCCGATTTTGAAAGGCATACTTTTGGCAGCAGCCAACTGTGGAGGGCCATGTGTTAACATCCTGGTTTAGCAATATGTATTCCCACATGCTAAGCTCTCGTACAAATGCAGTTTTTATTGCTGTTGACTTCAAACAAAGATGCTTTGACATCTAAAGTTGTATATGTTACAGATGCAATGCCTAACCATACTCATGCTGTATATTTTAGGATGAGCTGGCTGTGGTCCCAATCATCCAGTCGAGTATAAACACTCCTAGGATACAGGGCCCCATACGGAGAGTCGCTTCCCTGTGTTGTGCTGTGTTGTACAGCACTGGAACATCTTGCTGTGTCTGACGTTTTGTGCTCCAGCTCATTTGCACGTTGTTGCTTAACACAATGTATAAATAACATATAGGAGCAGGCAACATCTTTTGTAGTCTGCCTTGGAACGTGGAACAAGCATCGTCAAGGATAGCTTGAGTCGCTCCCAAATCCACAGGGGTAGCAGGCTCTCCCTTACTTTCCCATTCCGCGTTTTCTCATCCTCACACTAAGAGTGAGGAGGAGGATAATAACCCAGTTTGGAAGCATTTCTAAGAAAAAAAAAAAAAGTGTTATTTATTGGCCAAAATCTTTTGTGTGAAGCAGTTTAAGGCTTGCCATTTTGAAGTGGTGGTTGGTGGCTGGCTGCTCCTTTGCAGCAATAGGCTGGCTTTCTGGAAAAAACCCATAAAAAGTTGAGTAAGTGATTATTCTCCTTCCACTGCTACCTTCAGCAGGAAACCAGAGTTTTGCTTTACTTCTGCACCTATCTTTACAAGTAACCTGAGCCCAGGAAGGGCTGGCTGGAGCTGTCTTCTGTGCTTGTGAAAGCTCCAGGTTTTGTCCTAGATGCTCTGAGAGCTGCGTTGGGCGAAAGTTAAGCGACGACTCATCCACTACCTATTCTGTTTAGACTCTCCCAGCAGCAGCAATCCTGCCACTCCTTTCATTTGCATCCAGAACGTAGCTGAGCCGGCACTTTTGAGGTGTAGAAGCCCTCCCCATCAACCAGGAGCATCCCTTTGGGGATGGTTTGCCAGGAGGGAGGTCTGTGAGGGCTGACAGATCCGTGGGGAGATGGGGAACCCCAGGGGCTGTATCACACTTGGCAAAAGTCCAAAACAATACAAGTCTCACCCGTCTCCTTGTGGTTTTGTTCTTCAAAGGTAACTGGATTTGCACATAAGGTTTTCACTCCTGTGCTGGCAGTGTGTACAGGAGTTCTTGTAATAATAATTAGCTGTAAATATTTTGCATCTAATTCTGAAAGGTTACTTCAAAGAAACATTTCTTCTTATCGCTCAGGATCTCTTCTAATGTTGAAATACACATTCATGAGTGAAGCACTGCAATTACAAGGATGTTTAGAGAATCACAAAGGTATTTATTCTTGTCCTGGCTAGTTTATAGTAGCAAAAATTGCAAGTGGAAAGGCTAAGAAAATGTATTCTAAAAACAAACGTGTAATTGTTTTGTTGAGAGTTAGAGTCAACAGTGTTTATTCATGAGGCTTAGCTGCCCCAGGCGAGAGCAATCAGACTGGAGGTACCACCTCCTGTATCCTTGTTCTCTTTAATTGGAGCCATAGCCTTGGATGCCCCGAGGCGAAGGGCCGTCTCTAACTGTATTCTGTTCGGTTTATGAACATTTGAAAGTGCAGTGGAAAAAAACATTCTTTTGTTTAGACAGTTTCAGACTTCCCCTCCCTCTTCTGTTCAGCAAGTGAAAATTGTATGTCAAAATTAAGCTCTTGAGCAGCTATAGATTTTGCATGTAATGTGATCCTCCAATGGGTAAACAGTGTTGCAGTGTTGTTAGGCCCGGGAGCAGGCTCCGGGATGGATGCAGAGCTGCAGTCCTGCTCCGGTGCTGTCTGCACAGCCCTGGCAGGCAGCTGGCACTCCTCGTTGGCCCCGCCGCGCTCCCTCGCCCCACACACACCGGCTTTTGAGCCAAATCAGAGCATATTTTAACAGTTGCTCTGCAAATTCCTGTGTAGCTTCATTTCTATTTTAGGCCCTGCGAGGGTACCTAGCGCAGCCCCAGCCTGGGGGCAGGTTCAATAACAGATTCAATAAAACTCCTCTCCGGCTGCCTCCCAACTGAAGCCCAGGTGGGGACACATGATGCAGGAGGCGGCGGCATCTGTTATTGAATCTCACCCGGAGTTTATACAAGCTCTTCCTGAGTGTTTTTCTACTCTCTCTGCTGTATAATCCTGATTTCCTCATGATATCTTTATGCAACACAATGGTTAAGTGCTTTCTCCGTCTGTTGTCAGCACTGCCAGTATCAAACGGCTTGAAGCTTTTAGCTCCAAAAGAAGTGTGCTCTGTCTCCGGGTGAGAGGAGAGTCTTCTGTGCTCTCTTCAAGCATCAGTCTGGTCTGATGGATCTTGTCTCGTGGGAGGGCTCTCCACTTGAGACAGATATGCTGGTAGAGTGGATGGCTGTGATCTTGCAGCCTTGAGTCAGGCCTGAGTGAAAACAATAGCCCCAGCCTATCTCATCTCATCTCATCTCATCTCTGAGAACAGTCATGCTGGCCCCACACCCTGGCGTCCCAGCACCTTCAAGAGATTAGCACCAGCTCGGTATGGAGTCCCTCGTGTGGTCTGTTCATGCTGTGTGTAAGGTGTTGGTGGTCAGATAGCATCTTGAAAAGACAAGAAAACAAGAATACACTCCATCTAAGCTTCACTCTCACATTGCCCCAGCCCAGTGCCTGGCCACGTTGCTCTAAGAGGAGAGTTCAAGCAAGTAACACCCAATGTTGTCATTGTGGTTTGCACATTCAAGGGCTGAACCGAGAACACAAAATGAGCATCTGATATTGCACCCTGTGTGCACTTAGCCACCGATCCCCGCCTTTCTGGAAGGGTGTTAAGTGGTTTCCCCTGCCATTGATGCTACTTTAGGTTTATTCTGTGCTGCTTCAAACCACCTTTGTCCCCCATTGTGTTCTGCTGCAGACAGAAGTAGGCAAGAAGGGAAAGGGGTGGCAGGTGACTGATGGGATGAGTCCTTGGCTCCAGGAACACTTGTCCTTCACTGGTGGTGACTCTGACAGTTCCTCTGTAGGTCCATGCAAATAGACGTTTGGAGGTCTTCAGGGCCCTTTCAGGGGAACGGCCCTTCATTTCTCACATCGTAAAACAATGTTACTGAGTGGTTTACCAGATATCCCAGATTTTCTAGGCTATCACTCCAGTCATATCTTCACTGCAGCATATAACAAGGCTTTAAAAGGCACCTATTTATTTAGTTATTTCATACAACTGGCAAGGCTTAAGTCCTGTCCCTGAATGGTATCGATTCTAGTAAGAAGTATGTCATAGCCCTGGAGACTTTATCTAAATAATCACAGCTTTCTGGAGTGCAGTTTTCAGATTTGAGTTATTAGATTTAAACTTCTGGTCTTCTTAGCAAAACACCTTCTCTTCCATCCCATTTCATTGCCCCTGATCCAAGGTTGAACCGTCTAGATGATGGCATAATATTTGCTGCATATTTGCTTTGACAAATGGCTAATTCCCACTCGGATCCGTGGGGGTTTGCTGTGCACCAGGGACAGCAGGCTCCTTGGCTTCCTTGCCGAGAATATTTGTTTAAATGCAGTAAGTCCTTTCTCCAGTGTTGTCTTTCCAGAATGTGGAGGGGTGAGCCTTTTGATGTTTGTATTTACAGTGTTTTCACATCTGGATGTCATTTGTGACACAGGCTCTCCTCCTTTTTCTATCCCTGTGTCTTCCTGTAAAATTCATTTTGAACATACAAGCTCATGTGGCTTTAATGTGTAGTAGTTGGCCAATGCATTTAGCAGGCCTGTCGCAGGCCAATAAAGAGGTACCTTGGGTCATGCTGTGTGCTCTTGTAAATTTATCCCGAATTAACCCTGATTGGCATCCAGCTCCCCTGCTGTAAAGATACAGATGTGCATGCTCTCCAACATCTGCTGCTTCATGAGGGGCTGCGCCATAAATCCCCAACCCCCCGTGCCCTGCAGTCTGGGCTGAGGGTTTGGGGATGCTTGTGCTCCTGTGCTCCCCGGTCAGGGCGGGTACCTGCAGGAGGCAGGTGGCAGCGCTCCTGACGCAAGGGCGGCTCCATCCGTGTGTTTTCACATGAAAATCCTGTTGGTGTTGCAAGAGGGTGTTCTTCTCCCTGAGCAACACCAAGGTACAGCCTCCGGTGGAGATCCTTCTTGTGGCTCCCTGTTTGATGCAAGTGGTTTGGATATCCCCGTCCAACAGGTTTCTTTGGGGCTCGTATTAATTCAGCTTCATCTTTTAAAATGCAAACTTGGGCATGGCAGAGCAGGCTCTCTCTGCTGCCTTCACTTGCAGAGGAAAGCCGGGGAAGGAGATCAGTCAGAGCAGCCAGAGCGTCGCTGCAGTCCTGCAGCCAGCCAGGATGCAAAGGGAAAAACATACCCATCAATTTCTAAATGTCAGCTGAGATCCCCTGGAAATTATTTATTGCGTCTGCTGTCGTATTTAATGATTTAACAATATACTAATAATCATAATATATTAACTTTGTGTAGTGATATACCAATCAATATAAAATAATGAACACATCTAATGGATTTAATAGTATACAGATGTTTACTGCCTTTCTCCCTGAAGATTTTCAGGTAATTTCCCCAGGCCAGCTGAAAACCAAGCTCGGGCCGTTCCCTTCCCCTACCCCAGAGCCAGTCACAGTGCTGGGGCCATGTGGGGACACCCCAAACACTGCCAAGGGAGGGCTGGCAGCACAGAGTGTGCTGTTGGGGTACAGAGTGGGCTGTTGGGGTGCAGGCTGAGTGCACGGGGGCTGCTGACCGGGGAGGGGGCCATGCTGAAGGCTCGTGGGTGCGACACCCCAATCCTGCACAGGGAGAGGGCAGGGGCTGGCCCCGTCCCCATGAATCACATTTACTGCGGCAGGCGCTAACCAGGCACGTCAGGCAGCGGGGATTGTCGGCCCTGTGGCCATTGATTAACCATTTATTAAAGCACCTATGAATCACGGCAATAGTAATTATATTTTAAATATACCTACTAACAACTGTTTTGCAATGGGGAAGGTTAATCACGATTAAACATTTCCTTTGCTTTTCTCTTCTCCCTCTGCCCGGATCCAAATCCCCTGGGGGTCCAAATGCATCTCAGGGACACAGGAGGCTGCAACTAACATGGAAAATAGAGGGAAAGGAGCCCAACCTCAGCCCATCAACGACTGGTGGGGGGAAGGGAGCGTGCGCACACACGCACAGCGGGCATGCACATGCCCGGGCGCTCGGGGAGCGCTGACACGCTTCATGCACCCTTCGACCGTGTGCACACACGCACTGTGCACAGGCCGTGCATACAGAAACGAGCACATCGAGCACACACCCAGACACCGGCAGTGTGCACGCACACGCAGGCCACAGACACACACACACCAGCCGTGCACAGGCTGACTGCGCACACAGACACGGCACACACTGCCTGCACGAAGCTGCAGAGCGTGCACACACACGGACACAGACTGTGCACACACGGACACAGACCGTGCAGAGACCCTGCGCGCACACAGACTGCATGCCCGGCTCACACACGCCTGCCCCGCAGACACACGCGGTGCACCTGGATGTGGGCCGTGCCCGCACAGCCCCGCACACCTGTGCGCGTGTGCCCGCCCAGACAGTCGCAGGGCACGGAGCGGGCACTCCTGCACACGCACCGTCACTGGCATGCACACTCGCACGCTCGCACTGAACTCACGCTCACTCTCACGCCTCTCGCGTCCCCCGCCCGCGCGCTCCCGCCGCGCGCGCCCCGCGCCCGCTGCCCCGACGGCGGGACCCGCGCGCGCCCACGGC